>SZWC01000718.1:163049-206022 GCA_023375785.1 Penium margaritaceum
CACGTCGGCCCCGCCTGCTTCTTCCCCTCCCTCTCCTCCGAATGAGTCCGACCCCCTCACCCTTGCCGACGCTCTTGCCCGTTCGAGAACTGCAACCTGGTACGCAACCTGTGTCGCAGAGCTCTCTGCTCTCGCTGAGCATGGTGTGCTCGAACTTGCTGACCTTCCTCCTCGACGTACGACGATCAAGGCCAAGTGGGTCCTTCGCAAGAAGTTCATAGCCTCGGGTGCCCTTGACCGGTACAAGGCTCGCCTCACCGCGAAGGGCTATTCCGAGATCACATGTGTCGTATTTACCAACATGTACGCCCCCGTCGGTCATTTTACGACGAGTCGAGTTGTCATCTATCATGCAGCTCACTTTCAGTGGGAGCTCCACCAGATGGATGTGAACAATGCCTTCCTCCATGGTCGTCTTGAGGAGGAGTTGTACATGGTCTAGCCTCGTGGTTTCTCTGATGGCACCGGTCGCATCTGCCATCTACGTCGTGCGCTCTACGGTCTTCGCTAGTGTCCTCATTTTTGGAACGAGGAACTCTTGTCCACCCTTGTCCGTGGTGGTTTCCGTCCCAGTCAGCCCAACCCCTCCCTCTTCGTCGATGGCATGGTCCTTGTGCACGCCTTCATTCTAGTGTATGTGGACGACCACCTCATCACCTCTCCTTCCTCCTCTGCGATCTCTACGGCCAAGGATCTCATCTCCTCGGCATATCGCATGAAGGACCTTGGCACCGCAGCCATGTTTTTGGGTATGCAGGTTGAGCGCCTCCTCGGTTGCCTGTTGGTCCATAAGGACCGCTATGTCCAGACCCTCGCGGACCGCTTCTTCTTCGTTGTGGACATCTCTCATCCTAGCCCTCCTGCCTCCTCGCTCATGCCACTGGGCACCCAGGTTGCTCTTCGTGTGGCCCACGACGCCGAGTTGGGTGCGCTGGTGTCCGCTGTCACGTTCCAGTCCATCATTCGTACGCTCATGTATCTGAATGGCACCACTCGCCTGGACATTGCCTGTGGGATGAATGTCCTCATTTAGTACACCGGCGAGCCCCGCACGGCTCACCTCCAAGCATCCGCGTACGTTCTCTGCTATGTCCTCGGCTCTGCCCGGTTTGGTCTTGTTTTCTAGGCCGGGTCCGGCGTGCCGCTCTTGGAGGGCAACGCTGACAGTGACTACGCCCGCCACTAAAACGCTCGCAGCCGCAGTGGCTTCGTTTTTCTTCTGGGCTCTTCTGTCGTGTCTTGGTGTAGTGGGAAATAGGGATACGTGGCTCGTAGCACTGGGGAGGCTGAGCTCATGGCTCTAGACGATAGTGCCACTGAGAAGGTGTGGCTCCGTCGCCTCCTCATCGAGCACCATCTTCCAGCCCCGGTTGTTTCCCTCCTCACGGATCGTGAGAGTGGGTTGGCCATTGCCCGGAATGCTGGTGCCCTTCATCGTTGCACCAAGCACATCAATGTTGAGCACCAATTCGTGTGCGACGTTGTTCAAGTAGGTGATTTCTCTCTTCGGTTCATCTCTGCTGAGTTCCAGCTTACCGACTTTCTCACCAAGGCTCTACACCAGCTTGCCTCCGCCACGAGTATTGCTGCTGTAGGTCTTTATACACTTCCCCCATTGGATTGTTGCCTCTCCTTCCTTTTCCATTCCCTCTGCCTGCATCACTTGGTCCTCTCCTCGATGACTGCTTGCATGCTACACCTGTATTAACCCGATACAGTTTTATCTACTCCATATGTTCATCCTCTGCAAGTTCTTCTGCACTCACTGCCCCTCGTCTCCGGCCTTGTGTCATCAGTCTTCGTCCATTTCCCTGCCATGTCTCTCCTGTTCTTCCTCCCCCCTCCGCACCTTGTGTGCGTACCTGCATCTTCGTGTGCCTCTAGACGTTGGTGTGTAGGTCCTTGACCGAGTGGTCCTATTCTTGGCGGTGTGGCGTTTTGTGCGGGCTACTCCGGTCGGGTGTTATTGATTGGTCGCTTCGGCCGGGGTGACGAGAAGGCCTGACTACCTTTAAGAGGTGGCTAGACAACTCCCAAGACTTGAGAGCTACTTGTTTACGACTGCCTCTCTAGACGTTGCTGATCCATGAGCCAGGAGCTGTGTCTAGGCGTTGAGCCCAGAGTTAGTATCTGGCACTAGTTCTACCTGTGTATCGTTGATCAGGTCTGGAAGGACTGTGTTGGAGTTCCTTGCTGACGAACCAATAAGTCTGGCAGTGGCTACCCCCGTGGAGACGAGGCTGCTCTAAAAACGTAGAGGCCATTTCACCTTAACGAACGGTGATTATGCTGAGACCCTTGCTACGACAGCCTTGACGGCCTAGTAAGGCGTTGCACCCTTGGATGGGGCAGGTTGTGTCAGAGCATTGAGGCGAGCTGTGTTTTGCCGATGTTTCCTTGTACCATACTTGTACTTAGTCTTTTTCAATTGCAAGTTTCAATCCAAGTCCTCTGCATCTACACATTGGACTACAAGGTTTGCTTCCTAGGCACAAAGATTATGTATAGCAGCAAGACCCCCTTGCTCCATCAGAGCACGCAATGACTTTGTCACTGCAGGCTCAAAAACCCCAACAAATTGGTCTAGGATTTGAGGTAAAGATAAGTTATATGTACTATGTTCTATAACAGTATCCAAGGAAAATGCTTCATAAACTATATACATAAACTATATATATCGTTTTCCCATAAAATCGTCCATCATACAAAGTTGAAACATGCTTTCAAACTCTTACACGTGAGCAAAATTAAAGAAATTTTACTTTTGACTAGTTTCAAATGCATCTCATACTAGGTTTAATGCGAATATATTTCATGAGCTAACATTATAATTTCTGAATGTGAGAAGGGGATGTCAAATTTAAAGCTTAACACACTTATAACGAATATAAGGTACTAAGGTCTTAAAATGAATTTTTCCATGTATGTAAACCGCCTTTCTTGGAAGTCCCTGGTCGGAAAATAGCTCACTTCAGGTAGATATGCTTTTAATGTGTTAAAATAGATAATAAGGGTTGATGATTGGGTTTTTTTTGTGTGATGAAAGTTCATTTCACCACACATTCAAGATATAGATTCCTTTTAGAGATCAACTATTGAGGCTTCCTTTCATCATCATTTACATTGTCTACATCTCTTTCATGATGAAGTTGTTTGAACCTTTTAAGAATGTCACATTTCAACTTAAAGGTGTGAATTTCAAGGACTACTTCAGGATAAGGGAATTAAAAAGAATACTAAGGGGAATAGTTACAATAGAATACACACGATGTAGTTTTTTCATGAAGATCGAAGGTTTTTAGTGGTTAGATTACCCTACAACAACATCAAAACCTACGTAGTTCACAGCCATGAAATGTTATTAATTTTATTGTGAGTATAAAGGACTTTCAAGAAAAGAGGATGGATAGATATACTTTCGGGTGTGTAGTTAGGGTTACATATTTCAAGCTTAACATTTTCCTACAGTAAAGTTTTTAATTTGAAACAAATTATAATAAGAGTGTTACTACACGCTTTGAGCTGAATAGACATGAATTATTTATTATTGTTTTTATTTCATGCCCTTTTTTGGTACATGAAGGAAATATTCATCGTAAGGGTATGCTTTGCACGATGCCTAATTCTTTTCTTCCAATAGTGCTATAAAGGTTTTAGTGGTACCGTAAAAATAAAAACACCCTATTGAATTTAGTTGTGATAGGTATGAAGTTTTTTATAATGAAATCAAGCTGTTTTAAATTTAGAATCAAAGTTGTCTTTGTACCATGTTAGAACATCAGAGGTAAAGTAAGATGTGTCATTCATTGTAGATTGAAAAAGGGAAGAATGATAAGGAATGGTGGAAATGATCTTCTGAAGTACTAATGAAGTTACTAATAGTATAATGCTTTCAGTGGTACCTTTTCTAAGAGAATATTTAGATGATTTTAGGATTTTAAGAATTTTTCTATTTGTATAAGGACATGAAAAGGAGTTACAAGACAATATTTTATATCATGTGGATTTAGTTCATTATTGAATTTATGAACATATAGGTTTACCTTGGTCTAATGATTTCTTTTGGTAATAAATGTCGTGTGTAAAATATTGTAAGGGAATTTTTACTTGAGAGTTTTTTAAGAATGTTCTTGTATGTTGAGATCAAGAATAATTGAAATAATGAATTTTCATGATTGTGTTGCATGAAGTCCTCGAAAAGGGTCTACGGAACATATTTTCTCATTCAAAACTATGTATTTGGCTTTATCTTCTAGTTGATGCACGATTTTTAATCTCTCCCTTTACATTACCTAGGATTGAAAAATTATTTCAGGAATTATATTGATATTGTATATATTAGAAGGATGATAGAAATCCATATTCTACCTTTAATTTTCTGCTGGTCAAAAGTTGCAAAATTCTGTTGGTTTTGCATTATGATATCTGAAAATCATTATATAAAATAAGTTTCAAGAGCTATTTGACAAATTATCAAGTGAGAGTTTGTTCAAAATACTTCATTGGTGGCCATAGTTTGGTGACAAACGCAAGGAAATCTAAAAAACATTAAAGGCATGATTGAGAAACCATCAATCTACCATATTAATTCCTTAAAAAACTATTGTATTAAGTGGTGTCATAACCACTTTTGCTGTCGCAAAAGAGTTCAAGGTAGCTAGATTTTGGTTTGAGGATGAGTGGTTTTTAGATATGTTACCTCGTGTTTCAAAGTCCCATCTTTTCTTAATCTCGATGGTCCTCCTATATGCAATGGATACTTTGGGGGATCTTACCTCCATTTCCCCCATTGAAATAAATGTTTGAGGAAATCAATGTCTTGAAGGCACGTCATTATGCAAATCTGGATATTGAAACCACACCAACAAGATTATTTTCATATATGATTTTGAATAATAGTATTTCACTAACTTAACCTCAAAATAGTTATGAGCGGGCTGCAATTTTATTTTATATTCACATGAAGGATGTTAGAAAGAGTACTCTTGAATGACCAAGCAATGAGATTTGACACAAAAAATATATGGAAGGTGTGTGTGCAAGGGTTCATCATTGAAGGAAAACCACAGAAGTCCATTTGAGTGGCGCAAGTGTGGTGAGGATGGCGAGTGCGCGTGGATCTCATGTTCAAAAATAACTCTTAGGGAGGGACATTTAGGATGATTTCATGGGTGATATTGTGATTATGAAAGAAGATTTTTCTTATTAAAATTTCATTGTATGTTGGGTGAATGTTTGCAAAGAGTTCAGCACTTTTTCATAAGAATGTGCAGAAGATCTGTCAATAGAATATATATATTTTTGATTGCCCACCATAATTTCTCATGTTATCCCTTTTATAACCTCGATTTTTTTTCATGCCTCTTTTTTAAACAAAACATACATTTATTGGCTCTTCTTTAAGGTTCATGCCTCCAACAAATTCGATGCATTGTTGTGATCCTATCTTACACCCAGAAAAACCTCTCGGATACTCTACATGCAAAATGGAGCTTAAATCATACCTTACCCCTTGGGTATGACAATTGAGCATAGGTTGGTTTTTGTCAAAGCTCAAACTTAAAAATACAGTCGATGAGAGAAATTCTTTCAATTTGGACAAATAGGCTGAGTTCGCAATGTTGACAAGTGATGTCTAGATGCCTGCATGCTAATTGTACTTCAGAAAAAGACGTAGTTAGAACGTGAGGCATCCAGTAACTGATGGTAGAAACCCGTCCTCAGACTTTAGGCTGGCTGTTCTAACTGTCCATTTCCCCCTTATCCAGTGTTCGCATTTTAAACAGTTCAGCCGAGGCCTTTGTGGGTGCGGTTCCCACATGACCACCGAGTGCCAGCCTCGGTACCTTCCATTGCGTAGGTTTTTGGGAACGGCAACGTCTCAGTTCCCACTTTAAGGTAAAGATGCAGCCTCCCACCGGTATGGCGTAAGCCAAATATAAAAGCCGAGGAAATGTAAAGATGTTGATTTTGGGGATGTCGAATGCAGGGAATGTTGCACGCAACTGCAACTCAGTGCAAATAAATCTCCGGTTGACAACCATCGGCGCGTGCGGCGCGGCGGCAAAAGACGACAGAAAGCCCAACGTGCTAAAGGGAGATGGGTCTTCCGAAAAAATCTCAGCCTGCAGGAAAGTATTATCACCGAAAGCATTTGTCTACAAACTTGCCGTGGATCTTCACCTTTAAGGGGTTGACCCCATGTTCTTGGGTCTGTGCTGCCTTCGCCCTTATCGCCTTTCCACGCCACGCCACCGACGATATCAACCTCAAACTTCCCGCGGAATTCTGACTCAAGCTAGGGGAGGAAATTCATTTGATGTTTTTTCAAGTTGGTTTAGACACTTCGAACCCTGAATTGACCTGCCAATCCGCGATTTGCATTTCGGGGTACGTGAGAAAGCGAAGTTGAGTGGCGTTGAGTTCGCGCGTTTCCTTGCATTGCCTGGGGTTTTGAGTTCGCAGATGGGAGGCGCTACAGTTGGTCGTACCGGACGACGCTCGAGCGAATAGAATTAGAGGCGGAATCACAGGAGGGGGCTGGCTGTTTAGTCCTCGAATCCTCCTTTACACACGCCAGTCCGCGTACGACCAGACATTTTGGGGTGCGTGGAACACATAAACTCGTAAGCTTAATGACGCATTCTGCTCGAGCCTCGTAAGGCATAGGCCATGTCAGGAGGTCATTGCACGGGTTCGCGAACAAACGCATACGCCTAGCATCAATGATTCAACAAAACGTCGATCTCGACACAAGATAGATAGATAGATAGATCTCGACACAAGAGCGTTCATCACTGAAAGAACGGATTGGCGACGATGGATTCTCCGCTTCGAACAATTCCTCGAACAATTTCACGAAGAATGAAGCTTTCCCAGCTTCGCCTCACACCACGAATGCGGCGGCCACAGTTCCTCGTGCAAGCCTTACCATATAAAATTTTACAGTTGTATGGGCCTGAACCCCAGGAAAATAAGCGGGAATCCTGAACTTTACCGCACGTCTTCGAATATTCCGACAGAGGGCCACCGCGGTTGGACTAACAGCTCGGCCCCGGAGGCCGCGGTGGTCGTTTAAAGCGGACTCGAATGAGCTGAATCTTCATCGAACGGTTGAACTTGTCTGGATGGAGGGCCAACTCAGTCCTACTGCGTTGGGCGCGAGGTGGTCCGCCTTCAGCGTTAAATTCCCAAATTCATAAGGCGATGGGCTAATATCGTTTGCGACGTTCCGAAAAATCCAGGTGCTATCTGGGCGACGAGAGTCAAAGCTTTAAGGTGTAAACTCAGTTGCCGCCAAGACGAGCTAACTCGCAACCGGAGGCCACCCAGCCCCGGTGCTGGGTGGCCTCTGGTGGGGCCAAGTTGAAGAGGTCATCGGTATTCACGGCCCGCCAGGTCGTCCGAGGGCCAACGAGGGGCCACCGCAGCTTGAAGGCCATTAAAATATGAACTGTAGGACCGAGCACAAAGTTGAGAGCGAGGTGGTTCCATCTTTACTGAAAGTTCAAAATTTCATGAGCGACGTTGCTGAAATCATGGCGAATCTGCGAACCGGGCCGGTGTGACCTGTGCGAGCAAGGATTAAATGCTTACGTTTCGAATTTCGTTGCCGCCAATAGCAGATTATCACTGACATTTTACCGGAGGCCACCCTGCTTACGGCCCGCTAAGTCAGGGCCACCGGGGGCCCACCGACGTTTGAACTCGCTCAATATCTTAAGTACCACAGGCCGGCTGGCGGATAATGTGACCAGTTCCTAAGGTGGAAAAACAGAAAAACAAGTCCAAAGCCAAGCGGGCATCCAACAACCAACAATTCTTATCCAGCAATGCAGCCGCACCATGAGAAATGATATCCAGCATCGGCAGTCCAGGAGGCTTTCCCAGTACGTCCCGCTGAACAAACAGCTGCAGTACCACCTGTTTCGTTTATGTGTGTGTGTCACCTCGCTTTTACTGTGAGGCCCTTCTACTGTCAGCAGCTCGGAAGATCAGTCTGTATGGTCCATCCTGTCGTTGCCACAACGCGCACACCAGATGGCAGCCCCTCTTCCGTCCGCTTCCAGGGGAGGCACGGGACGATGTCCTGAATCAGCAGGAGCTCCACCAGCGCCAGTCACATGCGCAGCGCCAGCATCAGCAGCGACGCCATCAGGTCGAAGTTGGTAGCAGCACCGACGGAATAAGCAGCGGTATCTGGATCAGCGTTCAACTGCATCAACAGATCCAGCGCTGACGCAATCACGCAGCAGTCAACAGCAGCCGTAGCAGCAGTACGACAGGAAAGGGACAGGGAGGAGGAAGAGGAGGGAGAGGAGGAGGAGGAAGAGGAGGAGGAGGACGAGGAGGAGGAGGAAGAGGAGGAGGAGGAGGAGGAGGAAGAGGAGGAGGAGGACGACGAGGAGGAGGAGGAGGAGGAGGAGGAGGAGGAGGTTTGACGAGAGCTGAAATAAAACAACGGAGGGGAATGGCTGCTGAGTGCAAGATGGAAGCTGCAGCCTCTGCCTCGCCTGGACACGATCACTGTGTGGCACATAGTGGGAACACGCCCACGGCTCCCGTTGGAATGCAGCCGCAGATGGTGTGCTCAAGGGCAGCAGAAAATAGCTCGTCAGCCTGCGTTAATGGAAGTTCTCTTCGAAGTGCCAAGCTTTCGACTCATTCCAAGTCAGCTGCTGAACAAAGCAGGGTCTCAGGGCCAATGAAGCGAAAAAGAAAGCATGAGAAAGTATACCGTGGAGTGAGGAAACGAGGGCACAATCGCTGGGCAGCTGAGATAAAGGATGTCAAGGGAGGAGAGAGAAAGTGGCTTGGCACTTTCAACACAGCGGTTGAAGCAGCCCGTGCATTTGACGATGCCGCAAGGAAGATCATTGGGCCCACTGCAAAAACAAACTTTCCCTTGGAGCACTATCCTCTGGCTTCTCCCGTTGTGCTGCCTAAGTTTTTGCCAACACTGGCTTCTGAGGATTGCGTTCGAGATATTGCAAGCTCCACCACCCAAGGGGTTACTCCACAGTTACCCAGCTGGCGCGAGCATGGCTGCAAGGCAGAAGAAGCCAGCCAGCCACGAGGTTCCTGTTCACCATCTTCAAGCAACAATGTGGGTGGCAACACGATGGGTGCCGCACAGCAGTTCCACGGAAAAGGGCAGTCAGACGTTCAGTGGCTCAGTGGTTCAGTAGTTCATCAGTTTCATGCTTCAGTTGTTCTTTGCGCATCATCCGGGTCCAGCTGCGAGGTAACCACTGCTCGTGACAAAAGCAGCTGTGACAGCAGTGATGTTGCCCACCATCATCATGCTAGGGGCAAGCACAATCTAATATCGCCGGAGACATCTCAAGGAGAGGCTTGCCGAAATGCCGCAGGTCCCTCGATTCTTCCAGATGCAGCGTCTGTCAAGGCCGACACCATTTCTGGCTTGGCCCAAGGCACTCCAAGTATTGGTGGTCCCCTAAGTGCTCCTTTCTTGAAAGCACCTGACAACCAACTTGGAAGCACAGCCACCAGCGATCCCATCACATTGGAGGAGGTGGTGGAAGCTATGAACATCCTGGGAGATATCTTGTTACTAGGACAGGCTGCAAAATCCTCGTCAGACAGATCAACAAACTCTGAGAGTCTCACGCTAGACACATGGCCTGGATTTCCGATAGGAGGCACTGCATCACAAGGACAAAGCCTTCACTTGGTTCAACCCACACAGTCTCTTCAACAAGCGGAGGTTCAGCCAGAGCCACCTACAGAACCTGAAGGTGGATTCCCAGAACCAGAAATGGCGCAACCTTGTGAGGAGGAGCCCCTCTATGAAGCCATACTGGGATGTTTTCAACACGTTTCTGATGCATCCCAAGAGCATGGCTTTTCGGAGATGAAGTAGTTCAGTGCACAGAGTGCTACGTCATCTGGCCATGCTTTTGAGAATCCATGTACTTTTTCCACAGCATCGTGTGTCCACCAGCACCCTCAGGTGGCTGTAGATCAGGGCGAAGAGGACCAGTCACACCTTCAAAACCTTCTTGAACCTCCTGAAATGTCACTATTTCTGGGGATGGAGGGTTCAGACCACACTGAACTTATGGAGGTAGAGAAGCTCTTGATTGATTTCAGCTGATAAAATGGAGCTTCCCCAAGATTCATGCATGTCAGAGGTCATTGGGGGCATCTGAAGCCAATACCACACTCAAAACATACCAGCCACTGCACATTTGGCCACTAAACCACTTTTGGGCTTGTCTTCTAGATTCATCTTTCTGCTTGCTTAATGCAATGAGCTTTTGTGACTACGGACTCATTCACCATGTGACTCATTTCTGAAGTATGAGCTACATGGACGTGCAAGATTTGGGAAGAGACAGTTTTGATAACGTGTGCAACCTTTTCTGATCACACACAGTATCCAATGTCCTTCAGAAAATTAACAAGCCATCAATCTACTTGTCAGCAAGAACAGGACAGTGTGGTCTGGCCCTGAATTGCAGTGAACGATAGGGCATGGCTGAGCTTTTACAATTGTGTGTAAAGAACAGGGCTAAGGCTTTGACAGAAAAGGGGGCAAAAGATGGAGGGAGGAAGGGGGAGATATACATGTTTATCTCAACACCTATATGTAGAGATGCACACACACACACACACACACACACACACACACACACACACACACACACGAGTTATGGTTAATCACCCCAAACTCACAGACTTGATGATCAGTGTATCAAAAAGTGTATTTCTGCATACAAGCATTTTTCACAAAACATCCACACGAGTGCATGCCAGCAAAGCTCGAAGGTACATTCCTTGTATACAATGAAATTTATAATGGGCTCTATATGATATTCATTAGTCTTTGCGAACAGTCCATGTTCACTAGATTGTTCACCTCCCAATACACTTGTTGATACATGGTTTTATGAGTGAGGTAATTGGTCATATGTCACACACACACACACACACACACACACACATACACACACACACAGTTGGATATGGGGTGCCAAAAAGTGACCAAAGTGGGTTGCTCCATAAAAATCATCAGATCACAATAGTGAATAGAGGATGTTTTCTTGGTTTTGTAGCACTTTACAGAACTCGATTCGGAGTGCGTTTGAGGGAGATAAGGATTTTCAAGGTTTGGTGGCAATGAATCCGGTTCAAGTGACGGCTCCTGCACTACCAGCACCAATGACGGCCACAATTATTCGCCAGGGAGGTTTGGAGCGGCCTTCAAGGGCAGAAAGGCGGCATGAGGACCTTCAGGGAGCTTCAAGGAAGGACCCCACCAAGATTATTGGTTGTGCACATGGCAGGGATGGTAATTCTCTTGTGTGAGAGTGTGACTGTCGCTCATCCCGCTAGGCTAAGGTGTGCTAGAAGGTGAACTTTGACAGAGTGGTTCTTCCAGCTCCATGTGCCAAATGAGGAGTACTTAGGCTTGTTAGAAATCTGTGCTAATTTACTTTCTCATCCATGAGTCAAACCAGCCATTGGCACTCTCTACAAAACTTCACATGCTTCCGTATTTTTGTCTCTGCAGCCTAAAACTCGTCTCTCACATACAATTGGTCTTGCCTAGCGGCTCTTGGTGAGCTTGATCACCTCCCTGAGGGCTGCCTTTGATTGTAGCAGTGGTTTCAGAGCCAGAATAAGGCTTTGTCTTGTCTTTGAGGCATCCCTTGCACACTGGTGTGTGAGAGAGGCCGTTTGTGGGCCAACTTTGCTGTCAACATGGCAACATCCGCTTCTGTGATGGCCGGTGTCAACATCACCAAGTTTGAAGGTAAGAACTTCTTCAGCTGGAGCAACAACATGAAGATAGTGCTAATGGAGAAGGGTCTCTGGAGCCCCGTGAGTTAGGCGGGCTTTGTTGAATCCTCCCTCTCTGCTGCCCAGGCACGTACCTACCGCGAGAGGCGGGAAGTGGCATCCTCACCCCAAGAGAGGTTTGTAACAAGCTTGAGTCCACCTATACTTCCAAGTCAATCCTCATGAACACGTAGCTGCATCGTCGCTTTCACACCGTGAAGATAAATGAGTTGGGCTCCATGATCGATTATCTCAACATGGTGAAAGCTTTGGCTGACCAGCTTCCTGCGATTGAGGACCCTATCGAGGAACATGTTCTCATGCTGACCACTTTTTCTGGCCTTCCTAGCAGCTAAACTCCTCTCATTGTTGCCCTGGACCACTGTGCTGACAAGATCTCACTTGATGAGGTGGAAGAGAGCCTGCTTTTTGAGGAGGAGCGCCGCAAGGAGGGAGGAGGAAGCGGACTGGACATAGCCCTTGTCACCAACATGAGTCACAAAGTTGGTGCTGTATCAACCAATAGTGGAGGAGGTGGAGGAAAGAAGAAGAGAAAGTGCCACTTCTGCAAGAAGCCAGGTAATTGGGTGCACGAATGCCGGAAGAAGAAGGCAGACCTTGCGGCTGGGGTAGGAGTGGGAATACTGATGGAAACTGGGACAGCCCTGAGGGAGGTGATCAGACTCACTAAGAGCCGCCTAGGCAGGACAAACTGCTTGTGATAGGGAGTTACAGGTTGCACAGACAGAAATTACGAAAGTGATTGTAGTTTTGTAGAGAACACGAATGTCTTAATCAAATATTGAGTGAGAAAGAACATTGTCACAGCTTTTTAACAAGCCCTTATATGCCTCATTTGGCCTAGGGAGCACTCAGATACACTCTGTCAAAGTCTACCCTCTAGCACACTCTCCTAGCCTAGTGGGATGAGCGGCAGTCACCTTGTCACACAAGAGAATTATGTCTCACACCACTTGGATGACCAACAATCATTGTCTGCACCTTCCTTGAAGTCTCTTGGAGGTCCTCCAGCCGCCTTTTCTCCTTGAAGGCCGCTCTCAGCCGTCCTGACCAACAATCCTGCCGCCTTTTGAGCTCAAAGTGCTCAGGTCGTCACTTGAACCCGACCCATGATCTCTAAACTTTGGAAATCCATATCTCACTCAAACAGACTCCGAATTGAGTTCCGTAAAGTGCGTTGGAACCTGTGAAACATCCTTTATGCAACTGTCATGCCAGATGATTTTTATCGAGCAACCTATTTTGTCACTTTCTGGCACTCTCATATCCATCATTCTCCTACTTTGCGAGAATAAAAATCACACAAGTCTGCACTGTCCCCTCAGCTGCTGAAAGCGGTGCGCTGCCAGCGGCTTGGTCAGAAAGTCTGCCATCATCATGCTTGAAGGGCAGAACTTGATGTGCAACACCTGCTTTACCACGAGCTCGCGGATGAAGTGGTACCGCAAGTCGATGTGTTTGGTGCGGGCATGAAACTCGGTGTTCTTTGTCAGAGCAATGGCGCTCATGTTGTCACAGTAGATGGTGGTGGCTGTGGTCTGCTGCTGTCCAAGGCTTGATAGCAGCTCACGCAGCCACACGGCTTTCTTTGCTGCTTCACTCAGGGCGATGTACTCTGTTTCGGTGGAGGAGAGGGCAACACACTCTTGCTTCTTGCTCCTCCATCTGATTGCACCTCCCCCGAGTACAAACACGAACCTACTGGTCGACCTCCTTGTTCTAGGTCACCTCCCCAATCTGCCTCAGTGTAGCCGATGAGGATGGGGCTGTTGTTGCCGTTGAAGGTGAGGTAAATTCTGTTGCTGCTGTCCAAGTAGCGAAACGCCTGCTTAACTGCCTCCCAATGCGACATGCCCGAATTCGCGCACAACTTGCTGTGAACTCCCACTGCTTGGCTGATGTCAAGGTGCGTCCCAACTGCCGCTTGGTACGGCACTGCTTCCATGCGACTTCTCTCTTGCCTGCCGTGGGGAGTCTGCGTCATGCTCAGCTTCGCTCCCACTTCCATTTGTGTAGCGGCCTTGCGCGCTCCTGCCATGTTGAAGCGCTTAACGATGTTGCTCACGTACGTGCTCTGCGACAGCTCCAAAGTCTGCTGCTGCCGGTCGCGCTTGACTTGAAGGCCAATGTAGCAACTGAGCTTTCCCATGTCCATGTCGAACCTGGCAGCAAGGGAGTGCTTCACATCGTCCAAAAAAGACTTGGATTCAGATGCAATGAGGAGATCATCAACATAGAGCAAGATGATGATCTAGCTTGCCTCTTGTGTGCGCCCATAGACAGCATGGTCTGCTTCACTGCGCACAAAGCCAAGGCCAGCCAGCTGCTCATCCGTCTTGTGGTACCATGCTTGCGGGGCTTGCTTCAGGCCGTAGAGGGCCTTCACAAGCTTGCAGACCAAATTCTCCTTTCCCTCTACCACATACCCCTCTGGCTGCTTCATGTACACATCCTCCTCGAGGTCACCATTCAGAAATGCACAAGTCACACCCATTTTGTGCACCTCCCAGTCCACAGCAGCAGCAAGTGCGAGGATCGCTCGGATGGATGGGAACTTTGTGACAGGTGCAAATGTCTCATTGTAATCCACACCCTTAGTCTGCGCATACCCCTTTGCAACCAGCCGTGCTTTGTACATGAGCACCTTACCATCCGCACCACGCTTGCGCCTGAAGATCCACCGGTATCTGATCACCCGGCTACCACGTTGAGCTTCCTCGAGGGTCCAGGTGCCGTTCTTCATGAGCGCACCATACTCCTCGTCCGCTCGGCATGCGAATCTGGCGCCTTGTCACTACGCATGGCTTTAGCGAATGTGGCTGGGTCATCGGTGACTGTGAGGAAGAGAATCTCGAGGTCAGACGACTCCGTTGGTGGTGGAAAGGTGCACAGGTTCACTAGCTCCTCCAACGAACTCTGTTTGCTTGCAAGACGTTCGGATCACCTCAGCGGCTCCCCACTGTCCTTTGCACCTTTGTTGATGCGTACAGACCGTCGTGGCAGCTGCTGTACATTGCTTTGTTGCTCCTCCTCATGAGATTCAGCTGTTGGCTCCTTCTCCTTCTCAGCTCCCTCCACCTCCTTGTCGTTACCGCTTTCACCGCCATCTTCCGCACCGTCCTCTTCTGCTACCGGAACTTCTCCCACTTCAGGTACAAGTGCGGGAGCAAGTGGAACAGAAGTCATAGAGCTCCAATTCCAGCCCTTCACGTCCTCTTGAAAGATGACGTCGCGGCTGCGGATTATCTTCCAAGCAGCGAGGTTGTAGAGGTGGTATCCCATGCTGTCGTAGCCAAGGAATGTCGCTTTCACCGACTTTGCGTCTAGCTTGTTGCGGTTGCCAGCAGGCACGTGCATGGATGCGCCACACTCGAAGACTTTCAGGTGCGTCACTGTTGGCTTGCGTCCTGTCCACGCCTCCTCCGGTGTCATCAGTGGCATGGCGCGCATGAGATTCTGGTTTGCGCGTTCAGCCACGCTGTTCAGCTGCGGTGTTCTAAGTGGGGTGACCTTGTGCCTGATCCTGCGACGCTTGAGGAAGGTGCGGAAGTCATTGGAGAGGTACTCTCCTCCACCGTCGGTTTGAAGCACCTTCAACCGCCTGCCACTCTCATTCTGTGCAGCAGCAATCCACACCTTGGAAAGCATCAACGCACTCATCCTTGCCAGCCAGGAAGGACACCCACGTCTTCCTTGACTTTTCATCAATGAACGTGACAAAGTACAACTTGCCGGACAAGGACTGTGATGGCATGGGACCGCACAAATCAGAGTGAACGAGTGAAAGAAGCTCAGCCGCCCCCTTCCCTTCCCCCGTTAAAGAATCGTGGACTTGCTTCCCTTCAATGCAGCTCTCACAAGCCAATGCACCAGGCTGCCTCACCCCCTTGAGCTTCAGGCCGTGGACCACCCGCTCCATGGAGATGATGGCGCCAAAGCCGAGGTGACCGAGTCGGCGGTGCCACAGGCCGATGTCGTGCTTTCCCTCTCTCGCCGCCAACGCTGAGTCGGCTTCTTTCCCTGAAGCCACGTAGAGGCGATAAAGACCGTCCTCCTTGTTTGCTTTTGCAAGCACACGGCTTGCACGGGCAGAGATGGTGCAGCCACCATTCTCAAAGCAAACCTGCATACCTTTGGAGATGAGAGATAAGACAGAGAGGAGGTTAGCTGCCAGCCCCGGAATATGGATCACCCCCTTCACACGACGTTCCTTATGCTTACCCTCAACGGAAGCACAAAACACAATCTCACCCTTCCCAACCGCCATTTGCACATGATTTTCCCCCATGTACACCCGACGAGGCTCGATGGCGTTGTAGACGACAAACCACTCCCGGCGACACGTCATGTGCCGCGTGGCTCCCGAGTCGATGATCCAGAACAAGGCCGTGTTGTCGGAGACGTGCAGGACCTGGATGGTTGTCATGAATCCACTCTCCCAATCTGCTGTGTTCGTAGAAGCGTCGGACTGCTTTCCCGCTCCCACTCCAGCCGCAAGGTCCGCCTTCTTCTTTCAACATTTGCACACCCAATGACCCGGCTTCTTGCTTAGTGGAAGTTCCCTTTCATCTTCCCTCCTCTGCCATTACCCGTGGTTGGTGCAGCACCACCCCCATTACCAGAGTTGGAGATGAGAGCGACGTCCAGTCCGCTTCCGCCCTCCTCTCCCTTGCGCCGCTCCTCCTCCAACAGCAGGCTCTCCTCCACATCGTTGACGAAGAGCTTGTTGCCATGCTGGTCTAGGGCAACAATGAGAGGAGTGTAGCTGCTAGGAAGGCCAGAAATGATGGTAAGCATAAGCACACGCTTCTTGACAGGATCCTCAATCGCAACAAGCTTGTCAAAGAGGGACTTAACCATATTGATATAGTCAAGCATGGATCCGGACTCATCCATCTTCACGGTGTGAAAGCGACGACGCGGCTGCATATTCATGAGGATTGACTTGGAAGCATCTGTGGATTCAAGCTTTTTCCAAACCTCTTTTCACATGAGGATGCCACGGACAAGGAGTTGCTACCGTTCGGCAAGGTGGAGGTAGATGGTTGTGAGGGCACGGTCACGCTTCTCGCGGTAGGTACGGGCCTCGCCTGGAGAGAGGGAGCTTTCTGCTGGTTCCTTCTCCTTCTCATCCACATGGCTCCAGAGACCCTTCTCTATCAGTACCATCTTCATGTTGTTGCTCCAGTTGAAGAAGTTCTTGCCTTTGAACTTGGCGATGTTGACGCCGGCTACCACAGAAGCAGATGTCGCCATGGTAGTGCAACGTTCAGCCCCAAAAACGACTCTCTCACACAACAGGTTGCAAGGAATGCCTCAAAGATGAGACAAAGCCTTGTTCTAGATCTGATAACACTGATGAAATGTGGGGCAGCCCTCAGGGAGGTGATCAGTCTCACTAAGAGCCGCCTAGGAAAGACTAACTGTTTGTGAGAGGGAGTTGCAGGTTGCACAGACAGAAATTATGGAAGTGATTATAGGTTTGCAGAGAACGCGAATGTCTGAATCAACTATTGAGTGAGAACGTACATTGTCACAGCTTTTTAACAATCCCTTATATGCCTCATTTGGCCTAGGGAGCACTGAGATACACTCTATCAAAGTCTACCCTCTAGCACACTCTCCTAGCCTAGCCGGATGAGCGGGAGTCACCTTGTCACACAAGAGAATTATGTCTCACACCACTTGGACGACCAACAATCATTGTCTGCACCTTCCTTGAAGTCTCTTGGAGGTCCTCCAGCCGCTTTTTATCCTTGAAGGCCGCTCTCAGCCGTCCTGGCCAATAATTCTGCCGCCTTTTGAGCTCAAAATGCTCAGATCGTCACTTGAACTCGACCCATGATCTCCAAACTTTGGAAATCCATATCTCACTCAGACGGACTCCAAATCAAATTCAGTAAAGTGCGTTGGAACCTGTGAAACATCCTCTATGCAATTGTCATGCCAGATGATTTTTGTCGAGCAACCTATTTTTGTCACTTTCTGCCACTCTCATATCCATCAAATACAGCCCGAAACCTTTGCGAATGCCGTTGATTGGGAGACTGGATTCATGAGCACCATCCGGGTCCTGCACGTCTCTGCCAACACTGCCTTGTTCTGGATTATCAACTCGGGAGCCACTCGTCACATGTCCTGTTGTAGGGAGTGGTTTGTTGTCTACACCGCTATTGAACCTCGCCGAGTATGCATGGGTGACAATCATGTGTTGATGGCAGTGGGAGAGGGTGAGATTTTCTTCTGTGCTTTCATCGAGGGGAAGCACGTGGAACATTGTGTGAAGGGGGTGCTCCATGTTCGGGGGCTGGCAGTGAACCTCCTCTCTGTTCCCTCTCTCATCTCCCAAGGCTTACAGGCCCGCTTTGAGAATGGTGGTTGCACCATCTCAGCACGTGTGGACTAGGTGCTTGCAAAGGCGGACAATGACAATGGCCTCTACCATATTTTCGTGGCATCGGAGAAGGGGGCTGCCTCAACAGCAGGGGAGATAACGACATCGGCCTGTGGCATCACCGGCTTGGACACCTCGGCTTCGGCGCAATCATCTCCATGCAGCAGATGGTGCACGGCCAACAGCTGAAGGAGGTGAAGCAGCCCGATGTGTCGGCTTGTGAGAGCTGCATTAGAGGGAAGCAAGCCCGGAATCCATTCACAAGGGAGAGGAAGGCAGCAGCTGAGCTTTTGTCTCTTGTGCACTCTGATGTGTGTGGTCCCATGCCATCACAATCCTTGTCTGGCAAGCTTTACTTTTTCACGTTTATTGATGACAAGTCATAAAAAACGTGGGTGTTCTTTCTGTCCAGGAAGGATGAATGTTTTGACGTATTCAAGACATGGGTGGCTGCTGCACAGAATGAGAGTGGCAGACGTTTGAAGGTGCTTCACAACGATGGCGGAGGCGAGTACCTCTCCAATGACTTCCGTGACTTCCTCAAGAACCGCGTGATCTGTTACATGGTGACGCCACCTGCAACACTGCAGCTGAATGGCGTGGCTGAGCATGCCAACCACACGCTCATGGAGCGTGTGGTTACAGCTCCTAAAGCAACACCAAATGCAATGACGCCTAAACAAATTGTGGTAGTTCCAAAAGAGTTTGCGGAGCTCATCGAGGAGTTCTAAGGGTTTTTTCCTGATGAACTACCCTGAAAATAACCACCACAACACAACATCAAGCATCAGATAGACTTTAAGCCGGGTAGCAGACCAACGGTGAAGGGGACTTATCGGATGAGCAATCAAGAGCTGACGAAACTCATGAAATAGCTGGATGAGATGCTCGGACAGGGGTTCATTCGACCCTCCACATCACCCTACGTTACACCAATACTTTTCCTAAAAACAAAAACAGGATAAATACAGATGTGTGTGGACTACTGATTGTTAAACGACATCACCATCAAGAACCGCTACCCCCTCTCGCGAGCATATGAACTTTTTGACCAACTCCGTGGGGCCCAAATTTTCAATAAAATTCATCTATGCAACGGCTATAATCAACTCTGCATATCTAATAAGGACGTCGAGAAGACAACATTTCGCACCAAATACATGCACTCCTAGTTCACGGTCATGCCGTTTGGACTCATGAACTCCCCCGCAACGTTTATGGTGGCCATGAATAACAATTTTTGCCCGTACCTTGATGACTTTGTCGTCGTATATCTTGACAAAATTCTGGTGTACAGTCGCATCCCAGAGGATCAAAATGGACATCTCCAAAATGTTCTCGAGGTTTTATGATGAGATTTTTTTTGGAAAACTCTCGAAGTGTGACTTTGGTCATCGCTCGATCACATTTTCGGGCCACATCATCGTCGGCGGATGGATCACTATGGACCTGAAAAAGGTGGAGGCGGTTGCTCATTGGCCGATGTCCACAAATTTTTGGGACGTCCAAGTGTTTTGGGGCTTCTCCAACTACTATCGTAGATTTGTAAAGGACTACGCCTGGGTGTCAGCGGCTCTCTCGAATCTTACCTGGGAAACCACCGAGTAGAATTGGGGGGACAGCAAACAAGAAGCATAGAACTCTTTGAGGGACTCTCTGACCTCGGAACCAGCCTTTTGATTTGGAGATCGAATGGTGGATTACATCATGGCCACCGATGCGTTCGATCGAGCCATAGGAGCCATTTTCTTCCAAGAAAACAGCGGTGGAGAACAAGAGGTTGCTCATGTGTCAAAAACACTATGCAGGCCAGAACTGAACTATCCATTGCACAAGAAGGAGATGCTCACAGATGTGCACTCATTCAAATTATGGCAAAACTACCTCGAATGTCGGCGATGCATCGTCCGTACCAAACATCATGCCTTGAAATATCTCAAGACCCAGTCGAATCTAGGCCGTCGATAAACTCAATGGATGGAGTTCCTCGAGTCCAACTTCGAATACAATATCGAGTACCGGCTTGGAGAAACAATTTTGACAGATGCTCTAAGTCAACGACCAGATCTAATGGCTGAAATCAGCACGTTGCTTTTCGAACGAGACCCGTACCTCGCGAGGTTGTTCTCGAAGGGTTACAAGGAGTTTGGTGGGTACGACAAAACCAACTTTTTGGTTCAACGACCCCTACTGGTGACGCTGATTCACTCAGTAGATTGTCGTTCATCCAAACGAGGAACTACGATGGATGCTATTGGAAGAATGCCACGACACCAGTCCAGGTGGAAACTTCGATGAGGACAAAATCTGATGAAATCTGGTGGGACAAGATGTAGACCAACGTGGCGACCTTCTGTAAATCGTGTGACACCTGTCAGAGACAAAATCTTGTGGCACGCAGCCACCCGGTCTTCTTCAACCTCTACCCGTTCCGACGGAACCATGGGTCAACATCAGCATGGAATCCGTGACAAGACTGCTCGCCACTCTCCAGGGGTATGACACCCTCCTCGTTGTGGTGGAAGGATTTTCTACAATTTCACACTTCATCCCGAGGACGAATACCGTTACCATAGAGGGAACAGAGTGACCGTTTTTAAATCAGATCGTGGGGCTGCATGGAGTGCCACATACCATCATCAGTGACAGAGATGGCCGCTTCACCAGCCATTTTTGGCGTAAGTTAATGACACGCTGCGGCAGTCAGATCCAGCTATCAACGGCGTTCGATCCTCAGATCAACGAACAAACCAAGCGAACCAACCAGACACTCGAACAACTTCTCCAAAGTTTATGTGATCCACACAGCACAAATTAGGTAGCAAAACTGTCGACCGCCTAACTTGCATACAACTCCGCCACTTCCAATGCAAGTGGTAGAATCCCTTTTCAAGTGGTGTATAACAAAATTCCCGCCACACCGGCTGAATTATAGAGTCAGAGTAACATTCCCACTATTGACATTCACCGTCCGGCCTTTGAAAGCATGTGGGAGGAAACACCGTGGATCCTCACGAAGACACAAGTAGCTATGAAGCAGGCAGCTGACCGACATCGCAGCGATGACATGTTGAGCGCTCGCGATCGCGTACTCCTCAGCTCTATGAATATCAAAATCTGTAGAAAGGACTTTGCAAAGCTCAAACCTCGCTGGTTGGGACCGTTTGAGGTCGAGAGAATGCAAATCCCAGTCGTCATTGGACTTCGTCTCCCGGACAGCATGGCAATTCATCCTATCTTTGACATTAGCAAGCTCAAGCACTATGGACACCCCAGTCAAGACTTCCCCAGCCGAGGCGTCATACCTCTACCTCCTATACAAGTGAACGAGGATAGGGAGTACATGATTGAAGGTATCCTCGAACATCAACACCGTGGAAAATGACCAAATATCTAGTCAAGTGGCACGACTTCGTTATTGCACACAATAGCTGGTATCTGTACGACAATCTCCACACGTCGATCGTCTAATCGATGACTACTTTTTCCATCACTAGTTTTCATTTGCCAGCGTACCAAGACGTCGCTGCCAAAAGGGTAGGAAGTGTTACGTCCCTGACGTACACGAATCCCTTCAAAACGCAAGTGGGAAATTATATTCATACATTCCTGGCCCACCGTGTAGCGTCCTCTGGATTTTTCTGTTGTTCGGCCGAGGGCATTTTTCCAATTTGCCCCAACCTGTAGTGTTTTGTTCCAGAAGTTTCTGACAACTTCAACCACTTCCCAAAACGGCTGACAGAAGTTTCGTAAAACATATCGATGTTTTGATGCCATTTGGTCAACTTCTCGATGATGCTTGACTTTTATAAATAAACATCACGATATTCTTGGAGCCCCTCGACTTCTTGGAGGAGCTTCATGAATCCACAACTCATGGCGTAACCTCGCACACATCGCTCGGCTCGAACGCCGATCACAGGACATTTGCCTCATTCTCATTCTCGGCATTGTGTATATGTACTTGAATCACTCGACACTTTTCATTGAAGTACATTTTCAACTTAATACAAATTATTCATTTGTCCCAAACACCCTAATTGTATTTTTTCCGGCACCTCATCCGTGTGAACCACCTACGTTCTGCTTGACGTAACAAACACCTGAGTAATCTTTTGTCCCACACCTCATCCCTGTGAACCACCCACTTCCCAATCGCCATAACACTTGGCTTGTTAGGGACGTTTCATTGAAGTACACTTATTGGTAAATTCAAATTATCCCTGTGTTGCAAATCCTAAAATCATCTTCTGCTCCGCACCTCATCTCTGTGAACCACCCTGTTACGTACCAGACATACACGAGTCCCTAATCTTTCTGGGTGGGCATTTCTGTCATTACACAAATAGCCCACTGTGCTTTGAGACCTCAATTTTCACTCTGACGGTGGAGGGAAATTCGGCCGACTGCGCTCGCCCTCCGGCGAATATTCTCACACTTTCTGAAAAGTCAGACCACTTTTGAGAATCATCGACAGAAGTGTCACGACCTTTCCGTCAACTTCTTGGCATATCAAGACAAGTCCATATTTATAAAGAAGACATCACATCTCGCATCTTCACCGTCGCTCCTTGAAGCCCCCCGACTTCTCGACAAAACTTCACAAATCCAACCGCTCACGATGCAACTCCACACGCGTCGCTAGACGATCGACCCAACGACCCCGACAATACCTTATTCGTAACTCGACACATGTATACATTAATTTTACCATTTTGATACTTTTCATCAAAGTACACTTACCGCTAATTATGAATATGTCATGTGTCCCAAATTATTAATCGTGTTCTCCCTCACAAATTCTACTTGTTCACCATCTATGCTCCGTTTGGCATAACACTTGGTATCAGAGCGCAACGGTGCTGGAGAGTCATCCGACTATGTGACCCGTCCGGAGGACTTCCTTGCACAAGCCTTCAGTGCATCTTGCATGTCAAGACGTTGCCAACTTTGTAACTGCGAATTGAAGCAAGCAAACGCATCCGAAAACCAAGAGTGGGTTTTTTATGACAAATTCGGCAGTGGAGGAGCAGAACGTGCCTAACAACGTGAACCATGAAGCGATAGCAAACACTGGCGCGGCAGGCTATGCCACAGCTAGATCAACCCCTATGGCTCCGATGACTAATCAGGTCATGGATCCAACGGCGGTGAGCCATTCACCCCTACCGACAACCTTGACGATGACAGCAGGAACGATAGGTGGCACCGGACGACAAGAAGGGATCAACGAGGAACTGGCAAACCGTATCTCCATACTTGAGGGAATCATCAGCAATCTATTCCAACACCTCAACGTCGCGATGCAGGTTCTCCACAGCACAAGTGCACGAGAGGCGGTGCCTGTCGAGAGAAATACCCAACTCTCGAGCAAACCTAAGATTTGTCTGGCCCCTCCCCAACCATTCGATCATGCAAACTCAAAGGATCAACAATTTGGATGCGTCTGACGAGTCTGGAGGTATACTTCACCACTGCTGGGGCCGACAACGATGAAAATGAAATTGACCTCACAGTCGCTCTGTTGCGTGGCACGGCACTAAGTTGGTGGTCTGATCTAAAGACCAACAGCAGCAGGAGACCGGCGAGGCCTCAAGAACAGTCAACGGGGCTCGTCTCATGTCGTCGGCCGTGGGCGTTCTATCCTTGGAGCAGATCAACCCACAATGGCAAGACGAGCTGACGCCACCATTCGACCCGAATGAGTTCTTGTACACAATGCTCGCACGAGCTGGATGACTGCATGAGAAGTTTGAAGCTCTGCACAAGCTCCAGCGTCTCCGTCAGCAGTCCAGCGTTGCACATCATCACTGGTGCAGACATTGCCCACGACGACCTCTGTTCACACTACAACAACGGCCTCAAATGAGACATTCAATGAGTGATTACCATTTTTGGCATTCAAAATGACTTACCACGAATGATCGCAACAGCAAAATTGATCAACAACACCAACAACAACGCTCGGATCCAGGAATCCTATGACTGGCGACCTCCCAACCACAATTATTGTGGAAATGGAAAAATCAAGTCGGGAGACTCCTCGAATCCAATAGAAGAGGACGTCACCGACCAGAGAATTACGCGTACTTGCTACAACTATGGAAAAATTGGGCTAATCTCTTACAACTGATGTAGTAAGCAACGGGCCAAAAGAGGGGGGAAGTCGCACAAAAATGAGTCTGGAAATGGCAAAGGGCAGGAGTGAAAGGCGCGACTCTTGTCCGTGAGGAGCGATCTGTGCCAAACAATCGTCAATCTGAATGGCCTACAACACTGCATAGGGTTTCTGAGATCGCAAAATTCGATGAGGAGTATGAGGACAACCAACCGGCAATGCTACTAAGAGTGCAATCTCGAGGATGGAAAAGTCGCAGAACGATACCGGCACTATTGGATGGAGGAGCTTCTTACAGTTTTGTACGCAATGACATGGTTCGCAACCTGGGTGTGCAGACCAAACCAGGGGTATTTGAAGGGAAAACCGTGGATGGGAGACTGTAGATACGGAGACTGTGAGAACCACTTCCAGTACAAGATGAAGATCTACGGCATGTAACAGTCTTGAGGTCCTTTCCAAGGAGTGACCACAAAATCTTTCTTGAACAAGATTTCCTACAACGACACAATCCATATGTTGACTGGAATAGTGGCGACATCTACATGGAAATCAACAGAACCAAGTGAAAACTTTCGTGTGTGGGACAGAAGATGACATCAGAAGCAGCATAGGTGGAAGCAGCACAAGAAGCCACAGTAGCCGGAAAGCGACAACCTATGCAGCCAATACTGTTCAACGTGGCCAAATACTACATACGGTAAGGAGCTCGTGCATAGCTCATACATCTCAAGCCAATGGAAGAAGGGGGGGGTAGCAGCTAACTCATCTGCCTCATCAGTCTTATTGGCATCAACAAAGTTCGCGATGATACCCAAAGAGTTCATACCACTGATCCAAGAGTTTGCGGACGTCTTCCCCGATGAATTCAAAAAAATCCTACCGCCTCAACGGGACATCGTCCATGGCATCGAGCTGAAATCAGGCAGCCAACCCACAATTCAAGGGGCCTATAAGATGAGCGATAAAAAAACAGACCAAGCTGAAAAAGCAGCTCAACGAGATGCTCGATTTTGGGTTCATCCATCCATCCACGTCATCGTACACCGCACCTGTATTATTTTTGGAAAGTAAAACTAGTGAAATACAGATGTGCATGGACTACTGGGAGTCGAATGAAGCTACCATCTAGAACCGCTACCCTCTCCCCTGAGCTGACAAACTTTTCGACCAACTACGAGGGGCTCAAATTTTCACTAAAAATCGACCTACACAGTAGATATCACCAGATTTGAGTGGCAGACGCCGATATCGAGAAGACGGCATTCCAAACTTGCTACACGCATTTCTGATTCACGATAATGCAGTTCGCACTTAAAAATTCCCCGGCGGCGTTCATGGCGGTGATGAACAATATTTTTCGCCCATACCTCGATGATTTTGTCATGGCGTATCTCGATGACATCCTGGTGTACAGCCGCACCCCGGAGGAGCATGACGGGCATCTTTGAAAATGTCTGGAAGTTTTACAAAGAGATAAAATTTTCAAAAAACTCTCAAAATGCGACTTCGGTCGCTGTTTTATCGATTTTTTGGTTCACTTCATCAACGGCGGACGGGTCACCATGGATCCAAAAAAGTGGCAGCAGTCGCTGATTGGCCAAAGCCGACCAACATTTGAGACGTTCAAGTTTTTTACGGCTTCTACAATTACTACAAAAACTTTGTACAAGATGACGCCCGAGTGTCAGTAGCTCTCTCCTACCTCACTCGAAAGGAAAATTAGTGGCATGGGGAAACAGAAAACGAGAAGCGTTCACCGCTTTGTGGAATGCTCTGACGTCAACGCCAGCCATACAATTAGTCGATCCAATGATCAACCACGTCATGGCTACAGACGCTTCAGATCGAGCCATCGGCGCGGTCTTCCTACAAGACCATGGCAACGGAGAGCAACCAGTTGCCTACATGTCAAGAAAACTGCGCGGACCAGAACTCAACTACGACATACACAACTAGGAGATGTTGGCGGTCATACATGTATTTAAGACATGGCGGTGTCATCAGGAGTGTCGTCGATGCATGGGAATGACCGACCACCATGTGCCAAAATATTTTAAGACACAGCCAAACCTCAGTCGACGTCAAACTCGATGGATGGAGTTCCTTGAATCCGGGTTCGACTAGGATATTGAGTACCGGCCAGGCAAAACAAACCCAGCAGACGTGCTCAGCCACCGACTAGATCTGATGCCTAAGGCAGCAACGCTACAACTGCAGCGAGATCCATATCTCAAGCAATTTTTTACACGAGGCTGTGATCATCATGGCAAATACGACAAGGCAAAATTTCGGTGCAACGCATCATATTCGCGACGAAGATTCACTTGCCAAGCGGTCATTCCCCTGAACAATGAACTCCTTCGCATGCTACTCAAAGAGTTCCACGACACTGGTCCAGGTCCACATTTTGACAAAGACAAGGCGCTGAAGAAGCTGGCAAAACACTATTAGTGGGAAAAAATGCAGTCCGACGTAGCCAACTTCTCCAAATCCTGCGACACGTGTAAAAGACAAAAATCTCGTTGCACACAGCCACCCGTACTTCTGCAACCACTCCCCATTTTCACAGAACCCTGGAACGACATCTCCATGGACTTCGTCACAGGACTACCAGTCACACCCGAGGGATATGACGCAATCATTGTGGTTGCAAAGAAGTTTTCCAAAATGTCTCACTTTATTCTGACTACGACTACCGTCACCGCCAAAGGAATGGCACGGCTGTTTTGAAAAAACATCGTGCGATTACACTGCGTGCCGAGAACCATCACAAGCGACACGGATGGTCGATTCACTAGCCGTTTTTGGCACGAACTGATGACTCGCTATGGCAGTCGGATCAAGATTCATCTAGCTTTCAACGGTGTTCCATCCTGAAACAGACGGCCAAACTGAGTGGACCAACCAAATACTCAAACAAATTCTCTAAACATTACGGAAACATCATGGGATGGATTGGGCATAAAAACTCCCGACCGCCGAAATCGCATATAATTCAGCGATCTCTACCGCAACAAGTCAAACTCCGTTCGAATTGGTGTATGCCAAACTTCTTGCCACACCAGCCGGACTCCATAGCCTGAGAAAAATTCTACCAGCTGACGTCCAATGCCGTGACTTCTCCACCATCTGGGATGAAACACGGCAGAAACTTGCGAAGACGCAAGTGGTGATGAAACGAGCAACTAACCGACATCGCAATAACGATATTTTCACTGCTGAAAACAAAGTTCTTCTCTGGTCTAACAACATCAAACTCCATGGAGCCGACTCTTCGAACCTCAAACCCCGATGGTTGGGATTGTTTGAGATCAAGTGCATGCAAATCCCCGTGGTTGTGCGGCTTAAACTCCCCTACACTATGCACGTTCATCCAGTGTTTTATATCAGTAGACTCAAGCACTACGAGATCCCGAAGAGAACTTCCCCGATAGAGATGTACCTCCCCCTAATCCTGTCCAAGTGGACGAAAACAGAGAGGACATCATTGAGATGTACATCTCAATGATGTCCCTCCCCGATAGAGATGTACTTCCCCGATAGAGATGTACAGATGACAACTGTCGTTGATGGCTGCGCGCCGAGACGTCGCAGCTAAAAGGGGGGGGGGGGGGGAGTATTCAGTGCCAGACATACACGAGTCCCTAACCTTTTTGAGTGGGCATTTCTTTCAGCACACAAATAGCCCACCACGTGTCAAGACCATGATTTTCACTTTGACGGTCGAGGGCAATTTGACCAAATGCCCCCGCGGTCCGGCAAACCTTCTCGAACTTTCTGACAGCTCCGACCACTTTTGAGAATCATGGACAGAAGTTTCACAACCTTTCGGTCGACTTCTCCACACAACAAGACATATCCAGATTTATAAAGATGCATCTTGCATCTTCGCAGTCGATCCTCGAAGGCCCCCGACTTCTCAGCAAAACTTCTCGAATCCGACCACTCACGACGCGACTCCACACGTGTCGCTCGACGATCGACCCAACGACCCCGAATATACCTCTTTCATAACTCGAAACTTGTGTATGTATGTTCGATCATTTCGACTCTTGTCATGGAAGTACACTTACCGCTAAATGAAAATTGCTCAAGTGTCCCAAATTCTAAATCGTGTTCTTCCTTGCAACTTCTACCTGTTCACCATCTGCGCTCCGTTCCGCATAATACCCATGTTTTTGTTACGTACCAGATGTACCCGAGTCCCTAATCTTCCTGAGTGGGAATTCCTGTTATTACAAAAATAACACATCGTGTCGTGAGACCGCGATATTCACTCCAACGGTCGAGGTCGAACCGGCCAACTGTCTCGCATCCAATCAATCTTCCCGAACCTTCCGACAAGTTTGACTACTCTTGCAAATCTATGACAGAAGTATCATGACCTTTCGTTCGACTTCTCGAAGCACAGAGACAGATCTAGATGTATTTAGATGCATCTCGCATCTTCACCGTCAATTCTCAAAGACCCCTGATTTCTCGGTGGACATTGTCGAATCTGACCACTCATGACGCGACTCTGCACGCGTCTCTCGACAATCGACCCAACGACCCCAACTATGCCTCATTCGTAACTAGACACTTGTATATGTATGTTCGATCATTTCGACACTTGTCATCAAATTACACTTACCGCTAATTATAAACTGCTCAAGTGTCCCAAATTCTATATCGTGTTCTGCCTCACAACTTCTACCTTTTTCACCATCTACGCTCTGTTTGGCATAAAACTTGGTATTAGAGCACAGCATTGCTGGAGAGGCATCCGACTACTTTACCCATCGAGGGGACTACCTTGCAGAAGCCGTCAGCGCATCTCTCACGTCAAGACTTCACAGACATCATGACTACAACGTGAGGCGAGCAAGCGCAACCGACGACCAACAGCAGGTCTTTAGCGACGGTTTTGGCGATGGAGGAGCAGAACATGCCTATGCACGTGAACCCTAAAGCAACAGCAAATGCTGTCGTGGCAGGCTAAAATGCAGCTGAACCAAACCCTACGGCTTCAATGACCAATCTGGTCACGCACCCAACAGTGATAAACCAGCCGCCCCTACCAAAAGCCTCGACGACGACAGCAGGGAAGACAGGTGGCTCTGGATGAATGGCACGAATCAATGAGGAATTGGCGAGCCAGATTTCCATGCTCGAAGGAATCAACAACCATCTGCTCCAACAACTCAACGTCCCGATGGAGGCTCTTTGTAACGCAAGCGCACAAGAAGTGGTGCACGTCGAAATGAATTCCCAACTCTCAAGCAAACCAAACATGCGTCCGGCTCCACCAGAACCGTTTGATCCTGCAAACTCAAAAGGGCTGACGATTTGGATGTGGCTGACGAGTTTGGAGGTGTATTTCACAGCTGCCGGAGTCAACGAAAATCAAAAGAAATTTGACCTCAGGACCACAATTTTGTGTGGCACGGTCCTAAGTTGGTGACCGTCCAACGGCAGCAGGAGACTGGTGGAGCATCATCAACGGTCAACAGCGCTTGTCTCATATCACCAACCACAGGCGTTCTAACCTTGGAGGAGATCAACCCGCAATGGCAAGATGCGTTGATGCTACCAACCAAATGGAATGAATTCTCACGCGCGATGCTCACACGCTCTGGACGACTGAATATAGAGTCTAGCGCATGGTACAATCTCCAGTGTCTCCTTCAGTAGTCCAACGTGGTAGAGTATATACGGGGATTCCACGAGATCATCACCGGAGCGGACATTGCCCCCGACGAACTCCATTTTCATTACAAAGACAGCCTCAAACAAGATATCCGGAGATCAATCATCATTTTCGACATCCAAAACGACTTACCATGGATGATCGCAACAACAAAAAGGATCGACAATACCAACTACAACGCTCAGATCCAGGAATCATATGACTGGCAACCTCCTAACCACAACTATCTTGGAAACGGAAGAAACCAGTTGGTGGACTCCTCGACTCCGATGGAAGTGGATGAAATCGACCAGAGAGATACGTGAACCTGCTACAACTATGGAAAAGTCGGGCACATCCTTCGTAACTGTCGGAGCAAGAAGCAGGCTAAAAAGGGGGAAGTCGCAGAAAAATGAGTCAGGAAACGGCAAAGGGCAGTAGTAAAAGGCGCAAGTCTCATCCGTGAGGAGCGATCTGCGCTGAACGATCGCCCATTTGAATGACCTACATCGCCGCAGATGGTTTTTGAGATCACAAAGTTCGACGAGGGGTACAAGGATGACCAACCGGTGATACTCCTCAAAATTCAGCCTTAAGGATGCAAGAGTCGTAAAATGGTACCGCCACTAATGGATGGAGGAGCTTCACACATCTTCGTGAGCAACGACATGGTTTTCAAATTGGGTTTGAAGACCAAACCAGGGGTGTTTGAAGGAAAAACCGTCGATGGAAGATTGCAAATACAGAGACTCCGAGAACCACTACGGCTACAAGTGGGAGATCTACAGGATGTAACGGTCTGGAGGACTTGTCCAATGAGTGATGACAAGATCATGCTCAGATGACATTTCCTATACCGGCACAATCTGCAGGTCGGTTAAAACAGTGGCAACATCTACGTGGAAATCGACGGCGCCAAGCGACAACTTTCGTCGGTGGGACGGAAGCCAATTACGGAAGCAGAAGAGGTGTAAGTAGTAGAGGAAGCTATGGAAACCAAAAAATGACGACGTTCTAAACTCACTACTGGAATTTTGAGTTCACGGTGATGTTGTTCAGACTAACGAATGCGCAAGAAATGTTTATGGTGACAATGAACAACGTCTTCCGCCTATATCTCGATGATTTTTTCATGGTGTATCTCGACAACATTTTGGTGTACAGCCGCATCCTGGAGGAGCACGATGGGCATCATTAGAAATTCCTTAAAGTTTTACGAAGAAAGAAATTCTTGGAAAACTCTCGAAGTGCGACTTCGGTCGCCGTTCAATCGCGTTTTGCGGTCTCGTCATCAACAGTGGGCGGAACACCATGGATCCAAAGAAAGTGGCAGCGGTCGCTGATTGGCCAACGCCGACCAACGTTCGGGAAATTCTCGGCTTCTTTTTCTCGGCTTCTGCAATTGCTACTTGCGATTCGTACGAGATTACGCCCGGGTATCAACGCCTCTTTCCGACCTCACTAAAAAAAGAAAACGAGTGGCGGTGGAGAGACAGCAAACAAGAAGCGTTCACTTCTTTGCAGTATTGTCTGACCTTGACGCCGGGCCCACGATTAGCCGATCCAACGGCCAACTTCGTCATGGCTACAGATGCGTCAGACTGAGCCATCGACGTAGTCCTCCTGCAAGACCACAGCAACGGCAAGCAACCAATTGCCTACATGTCTCAAAAACTGAAAGGACCGGAACTCAACTACACCATACACGAGAAAGAAGTGATGGCGGTCGTGCACGCGTTCAAGGCATGGCAGTGTTACCTGGAGTACCACCGATGCATCGTGCGCACCGATCACCATACGTTGAAATGTTAGAAAATGCAGCCGAACCTCAGTGGACGTCAAACCCGGTAGATGGAGTTCCTCGAATCCGGATTTGACTATGATATCGAGTGCTGGCCAGACAAAATCAACCCGACGGACGTACTCAGCTGCCGACGAGATGTAATGGCTGAGGTGGGAATGTTACAACTGCAGCAAGACCCATATCTCGTGCGACTATTCACACAAGGCTACAACCAGTATGGCGGATACGACAAGGTGAAATTCTGGTTCTACGCACCCTATTGGCGACGGCGGTTTACTCGCCAAGTGGTTGTTCCCCCGAACGACGAACTTTGCTGTATGCTTCTCAAAGAATGCCACAACACAGGGCCAGGTGGACACTTTGGAGAGGACAAGACGTTAAAGAAGCTGGCGAAACATTACTGGTGGGACATAATGAAATCCAACGTGGCTGACTTGTACAACTCTTACAACACATGTCAACGACAGAAATCCCGTCCCAAGCGACCTCCCAGACTCCTGCAACCGCTCCCAATTCCGATGGAACCGTGGGCTGATATCTCCATGGACTTTGTCACGCGATTACCAGTGACACCTGGGGGATATGATGCAATCCTCGTGGTTGTCGACAGGTTTTCCGAAGTGTCCCACTTCATTCCGACAACAACCACCGTCACCGTCGAGGGAACAGCACGGCTGTTTTTAAACAACATCATGCAGCTACACGACGTACCAAGAGTTATTACAAGCGATAGAACCGTTCAATTCACCAGTTGTTTTTATCGTGAACTGATGAATCGCTACGGCACCAGATAACGACGTTTCATCCTCAAACCGACAGTCAAACCGAGCGGACAAACCAGACGCTCGAACAACTTCTCCGAACACCATGCAAACCTAACAGGACGGATTGGGCACAAACACTCTTGACCGCCAAAATTCCATATAATTCACAGTTTCCACTGCAACGGGTAAAACTCCATTTGAAGTGGTTGATGGAAAACTTCCCGCCACACCAGCCGGACTACAAAGTCGCAGCAACATCCCTGTAGTCGATGTTCAATGCCGAGACTTCACCACCATCTTAGAGGAAACACGGCGAACCCTTGCGAAGACACAAGCAGCGACAAAGTGAGCAGCTGACCGACATCGCAACTACGACGTGTTCGCCATTGGCAATAAAGTCCTTCTGAGCTTGGCGAACATCAAACTCCACGGAGCTGACTATTTGAAGCTCAAACCCCGATGGTTGGGACCGTTTGAGATCGAGCGCATGCAAACCCTTGTGGTTGCGCGACTCAAACTCCATGACACTATGCAAGTTCATCCGGTATTCCATTTCAGCAGACTCAAGCACTACCGAGACCCTGAGATAACTTCCCCAATAGGAATGTCCCTTTCTGGGGCCTCCACTTCAAGTGGATGAGGACAAAAAGTACTGTTATGATTTGTGACATTCCCGTCAACCTGTACAGTTTGCTGTGACCACTCGGCCGTGTCCATGCCCGTGCAGATCCTTGATGCGGAACCAGGTGGCACCGGTACGTTGTCTAGTGATGCACCACCTACTCCGAGCTGAAGACGACCGCCCCAGAGTCCTCGATGCTGTCTGGGACCTTTGGTAGTTTTCGTACAGCCTGTAGGATTTTGTCATAGGACTGGCTGTAAGCCCGATATGCATTTTTTCTATTGTGTGTCCACCATTTGATGTCAGATGCGTGCATGTGAACAGTTGTAGCTTCCGGCTTGTGATCCTGCACGTTTAGGTTCAGAGGGCATAGCTTTCTGACTTGTCTGTGCGTAGTTACAGCCAAAACAGTGTTTTTGTGCCGGTTTCAGGACAGACCTTGCACTACCGCGTGCAACACCCTCTGTGCGCCGCTGTAGGTATTTATGCTGTGAACCTGTCATTTGTTCATTCTCTCTGCATTACTATGCTATTGGAGCTTATCATACTTCGCGCGTCTCCCTAGCCTGACTCTTGCTGTTTCTTGCACCTACTTGCTTACTAGTGTACCAGTTGAGTGGACAGTGTCGCAACATCAGCAGCAGTAAGATTAGGAAGCTTCCTAGAAGTTTCTCATGATATTAGACCATCGAGACCTCTTTTGTTGAGCTACACCGCAGAGACGTAGCTCCGGCAGTAGCAGTGAGCGTCACCACCGCTGCCGTATCCTAGGACCTGTTGCAGCCATTTGGAACAGCGACACCACCATAAAATTCTCAACACCACACTGGGTAAGTTGTAGTAGTTTCCAGCTCGAGCAGCCACGCCGAGCAGCAGCAGCAGCGTCGGGTGGCAGCAACAGCCTTGTCTGCCTGCCCATCTGTACAAAACAAAAGGGATAAAAATCAGCTCGCAACAGCAACTACGAGCTGTGGCCGTAGCCACGGCGTGAGCAACTGCGGGTAGCAACAGCAGCGCAGCAGCAGTGGCAGAGGCTGTAGTACTATAGCAGCAGCGGCAACAAGAAGTGTTGTTGCGCAAAAGCTGCACAGCACTACGCAGGGCTGCAAAGTGCTATGCAGGGCAGTGCAGGGCTACGTAAGCTTGCACAGGGTTGCACAAGGTAGTACAGGGCAAGGGGGGATGACGCGGTCACCCCCATCGAGGAGTCCGCGTGACTTCCAAAAAAATACTAGCATAAAATACGCTAGCGTGAAAACGATAGCTTTTTCTTTCGCTGGCGTAAGAATGCTGACGTCACCATTGGCTTTGCTGACACCAGCAATTTCAGGGTCAAAACTTCATTGTTTTACTTTTCAACTCCTCGAGAAACACTGATTGTTCTGAAATCCGCCCAGTTTGATATCCCAGCCCATACAGAGTGCTCACATGGCTCCGACCGGTGACAAAGGAAAAGGACAACTAGATCCCTCTTCCTCTTCTTCACAGGTCATGAGCCCACGCTCGCAAGCTATTCAGGACCTGCGAAGCCAGCAGGACAAGATGTGTTGTCTATAGCAGCAGCAGACTGACGTCATCCATACGCTCACTGAGCTTCTTCGTGGTCAGTCCACGGCCCCACGTCAGACCTCCGAGGGAGTCACGGTCTTGGCGGTGTCATACCCTCTACACAACAATCAGCATCTCCACCGATGACAGGAACAGGACGCAACCCGCCACCTCTTCATCCCTGGGATGAGCACCCTGACATGCCAAGTATGGAGGATGGTACTCGTGAGAGCAAGATTCGTGTGCTTCAAGAGCGTCTCTGCTAGCTTCGGACGAGTTCTCGCCTCCCACACACATCTACCTCTTTTTTTCCAGATATCCGATCCTCGCCTGATTCCTACCCCAACTACCCCAGTGACTTTCCTCGTCCTGGTGTCTTCCCGATTCCTCGTCCTTCTCAGGATGTGGTTGCTCTCCCTACGGATCGGCAACCCAAGGACTTCGAGACATCGTCCCTACGATATGTCAACAAGGACGGCTTTTACTGGTGGGAGATTCTCTTCCAGGTCTGGGCCACTTCAGAGGGAGTATGGCCCTACTATCACAGTCCGTACCAGGTTACGGATTGCGCACAGGTGCTGACAACGGCCAGGGCGATGCGCCAACTCCTTTACGCCATGTCGCGTGAGACCGTCGTGGACTTCCACCCGTTGCTTGGCACATGCATAAGGGCTGATCCACATGGGGGCTGGGACCTGGCATTGTCCCTGCTTGCTACAGAGACGCACGCCACCTGTGCGGCTCACATTCACGCCTTTTACTCCCTCAGTCAGGGATATGCCGAGCCCGCAGCCGACTACTGTCGGCGGGCCATGCGCATTTACACGCGCCTTGGGAACTCAGGAGGTACATAGCTGTGGGCGCACCGCACTATCATTCTCAGAGTTCGTCTTTAGCATGCAATCATCTTCACGAGGTGCTCGAGCCCTTCTCCACCTCCCTTCAGTTTCTTCCTTTGGCACATCAGCTTTTCATCCGTGTGACTTCCGCTCGTGAGGCAGTCGTAGTCCATCAGGAGAGTACCGTTGCTATAACGATCATTGCGACGCCACCGACGCCCTTCTCGCAGTCTGCTCCTCCACCCTCTGGCACATCCTCCTCTTCCCTTTCCACCTCGATTAGTATGACTCAGACACAGGGTGTGGCAGTAGCGGCAATGGGGAAGAAGGGGAAAAGGAGGAGCGGTTTGGGCCAGCAGCAGTCACCGGGCAATAGCAGTAGACATATTGTTCACTGCTACAATTGTGGAGGCGCTCATCGCTACACCGAGTGCCAACAGCCGCTCGACTAGGCGCCGATCACTCACGGTCTTCAGGCTACTCACGCACTACGGTTCGCATCGAGCAGCACAATCTCTGGTTGCACGGCGACTACGACCATAGTAGTTCCCAATTCTCTGCCGGCAAGCAGTGGCAACCTGGACCCACGTGACGGCATCATCACCGAGCTCCGTCACCTTCTGGCGCGTCGCTTTTATGGAGGTGTGAGTGTGTCTTCACAGCCGGGTGGTTCACGGACTGTTTATTTGTCTGTTCTCATAGCTCGTGATGACTTTTGAGGAGGGGCACAGCTGGCATGTGATGATGATGGGCGTGGCAGTACCGATTGGATTCATGGGTCTCACCTTTGTGCCCTTCGTCGTACCTCCTCGGTGCATGATCCTCCATTTTTCCCTGCTGCTAGACCCAGCCCTGTATCTCCTGTCATTTCACCAGCATCTTAGCATCAGCATCCTTACACTGCATCACCTGCCCCTTTGCCTCAGTCCTCACCAGATGTGGTCGCGCCTGTCTCTCAGCCTGGGGTGAGCTCCTCGAGCACCGGCTACTCGTGTGAGTCCTGTGGTCGTCTTCGACCACGGATCTCCGGAGTCTAGCGAGTGTTCGGTCCTACACCTAGGCGCTCCACTCGCAACATTGCGAGTGGTGATCCCAACACAAAGGCTCTAGGCCTGAGTTTCCGCACAGATCACACAAAGATACACCCAGCATGTCCTGTAGGGCACGATCTGGTCACTCGTAAGTCTCGAATCACTTGTGATGCAGCAGCTGACCTTGTGGTCATCTGGCCCAGCTCTGAGGCATGTGCACTTGCCACTCAGAGCTCCCCCTCAATGGCCCCTGATTCGGGCACACTGAGGGAGGTTCTCTCATCAGAGGATGCAGACGGCTGGCGTGCTTCCTGCGAGGATAAGCTTCGTGCCATTTGAGAGCACGGTGTTAAAGAGCTAGTTGACCTTCCACCTGGGAGGAGGAATATTAAGGTCAAGTGGTTCTTTCGCAAGAAAGTGAAGCCCGATGGCTCACTGGAACGCCACAAGGCTCGGCTGGTTGTCAAGGGGTATTCCCTGATTGAGGGTATCGATTACACTAACACTTTCATCCCTGGCGGCTGCATGACCTCAGCTCGCGCCCTGATTGGTTTGGTGGCTCAGCATGACTGGGAACTGTACCAGATGAATGTGAACAATACGTTTCTCTATGGCTCTCTCGATGAGGAGATTTACATGGCTCAACCACCAAGCTTTGAGGATGGTGACAAGGTATGGCGCTTGCGCAAGTCCTTAAACAGACTCAATCAGTCTCCTCGATGTTGGAACCAAGAGATTACAAGCACTCTGACTCGTGTGTGATATGTACAGAGTGAGGCAGATCCCTCTCTCTTTATCCAACGGTCGCATGAGCGGTTCACCACCATCCTGGTCTATGTGGACGACCTTTTGATCATGTCTCCCTCCATGGAGGTCGTGAAGGAGGCCAAGGTGGTCCTCTAGACCGCCTACACGATGAAGGATCACATCACAGTGTTTCTTGGCATGGAGATCGTGCGAAACCACAGACGTCGGAAACTTCTACTGCATCAGGCCCGATATGTACGGGTTGTGGGGGAGCGTTACAGTGACCTCCTTGGCATAGTGCCCACGGCGTCCACATCTCTCACAACTGATGGACAGGATGTCCTAAAGGTGGACCATCCCACACAGCTGGGGGAGACAATGTATGTGACCTTGTACCATCGTTTCATCGGATCCTTGATGTACGTAGCCACTACCACACGTCCCGATATCGCCTTTGTCGTTAATCTCCTTGCACAATTTTCATACGCTCCACGTCCTAGAGCCCTTCATGCGGCCGTGCGAGTGGTGCGGTACGTGGTCTCTACACCGTACCTCGGACTCTACTTTCACTGACAGTGTTTGGTGGTTTCTCACGGCTACACCGACAGCAACTGGACCTGGAGTCTTGATGGACGCAGTCGCACTGGTTACGTGTTCATGCTCGGTGGTACCGCTGTGTCCTGGCGCAGCGGAAAGCAGGGATGCATTACACGTAGCTCATCAGAGGCAGAGTATGTTGCTCTGGGTGCAGGGGCTGTTGAGGCAGTGTCGCTGCAGCGCCTCTTCCTTGAGTTGGGTCAGTCAGTGCACGCCGTTGTGCTTCGCTATGACAACCAGAGTGCTCTTGCCATTGCGGAGAACTCTGGTATATTTCATGCTTGCATGAAGCACATTGCGGTTGAGCATCATTTCGTGCGTAATGTGGTTGAGCGACACGTGATCTCCGTGATCTGGGACGGCACTGACATGCAGTGTGCTAATTTCTTCACGAAGGCACACTACACTGACATGTAGTGTGCTAATTTCGAGAAGTTTTTGGTGGCCATTTGTTTTTTTGGGCTTTGCCCCTTGCTTGAGAGTGGTTGAGTGCGAGGTGTGTCTATGTCTGTATCACGACTGTTTTTGTACTCGTTGCATTCGTTTCAGTGCTTCACGCGTATGGACATGCGTACCATCGGGTCATGGGGGAGTGTTGTGTTTTGTGACGTTCCCCTCAACCTGTATAGTTTACTGTCACCACTCGGCCGTGTCCATGCCTGTGCCCATTCCCGATCCAAACCTAGGCGGCTCCGTTGCGTCGTCTGGTGATGGACCACCTACTCGGAGCTGACCAACGACCCGCCCAGAGTCCTAGGACTCTGGGCGGGTCGCAGTTTACTTACAGCATGTTGGATTTTATCGGTGGAATGGCCGTGGGCCCGATTTGCATGTTTTGCATTGTGTGTCCACCGTTTGATGTCGGATGCATGCATGTGACCAGTCATAGCGTTCGACTCGGAATCCTGCACGTTTAGGTTGAGACGACGTAGCTCTTGTTTGCGCAGAGTTACAGCCAAAACAGTGTTTTGGGCCAGTTTTAGGATAGACCTTGCACTGTCACGTGCAACACCCACAGTGCACTGTGGCAGGTATTTATGCTGTTGACCTCTCCTTTGTTCATTCTCTGTGCATTACTTAGCTATTGGAGCTTATGAGACTTTGTGTTATGGGAGCCGCCGGTCGAGGCAGTGATTACGTCATCATGCTGAGGTCAGATGCATGCTTTGATACTTCCATTGTATTTTACGTGAAAAACCGTGTGAAATCGACCCAAGAACCGGGTCATTCGGTGCAGGGAAGAGAAAGATACGACCGTGCAAAAGTGGGAGGCACACCTCAAGAAAACAGGAGACGTACCGGTTCGACCCCGAGCACGGCGGAGCGACTTTCTCTCCCACTGCAGCCGAAGCGCCCCTGGATGGACGCTTAGCCAATGAGGCAAGGTTCATTGGGGTCCATGGGCGCTTTGGGATGGCGGCTGGAGCTGCATTCGCAAGCAAGGGCGCTTCGGGCGGCCGTGACCACGGCTGGCGGTGCTGCCAGCGGCCGTCACGCGTGGAGCACTCAAACGGCCATAACGTAGCTGTTTCTTCACGGATTGAGGCGTTTTTTGGTGTGTTGGAAAGCTCGTGACGCGTACTACATGATGCATGTGTTATTTTCATGATTGAGCCTCGATAGAGGGCTTCGAGGCGCTGAGTAGCTTTCGGCTGGCTCATAGGGGCGGGTACATAAGGAAGCCTAGGGGTGTTCTAGGCATGCCAATCTTACCCAGAGACTCTGTACATTGGCCTGTACTGATTCATCAATTCTAAAGGATTCATTCCTTGCCCAACTCTGCTTGTGTTCCAAGCATTGCCTCACACACGTCCATTCGATCCTACAAGTCTTCCGTAGCGCACCTTGGTGCAAACTCCATCGGGAGAGTCGCACGTCGGGAACCTCGGTCACTAGTAACGGTCTTGCTGCTAACAGAGGGTCGTGCGACATCTCAAGGGTTGGCTGACACACCAAGGGGTTGAGGGTTTGGAGGTTTATCCCAAGGGCTCAGCGTGTGACCGTCACGCCGGGCGCCCCTTGGTTCACATTTGGTATCAGAGCACGTGGACGTTCGCTCAGCTTTGCGCGGACCCAAGGGAGGCAGCAGATCTGCCACAACTGTGTTTGGCCAGAAATTTTTCGTCACAACCGGAACATGGCGGCAGCGGCATATGACCAGGCCTACCTTATGGAGGAGATCCGGCGTGCTCTTGACGAGTTGCGTCAAGAGAACCAACAGCTGCGTGGGGAGGTTGAGGCGAGGTACGTCGGCCAAGGGAGCAGTGCGTTGGGGGGTGTCGCATTGGCATGCGCACTTGCCTTTCGGCGGCCCAAGCCAAAGGAGCCGGAGTTCTACACCGGCAAGGGTAGTGCACGTGAGTGGCTCTTCACGGTGAACTCGTACTTCACGGCGTTGGGCGTTCCCGTGGGAGAAGATGCCACAAGGCTGGAGTATGCGCCTACGCTACTCCGGGGAATGGCGCTGCAGTGGTGGTCGGCATTGTGCCGGCGGAATGCCGCTAGGTTGCCGGATGGGCTGGGGGCCGGGCCACGGCTTCAGCTGTTGCTGAGTCTACCGCTGGGGCGGGAAGTGCAGCTCGGTGCGCGGGCGTTGACGGAGAAACCAGAGACGTGGGAGTAATTCGAGACGATGCTCCAGGCGTGTTTCGACCTCCTCAACGGCAGCCGGGTCGCACGTGACAAGATCAAGCACGTCAAGCAAGGCGGATCGGTCCAGGACTACACTACACGCTTCATGGCCTTGGTGGCGCAGATTGACGACCTCTCGGACGCGGAGGCGTACGACCACTACCATCACGGCCTGAAGCCGCACGTCCAACATGAACTCGCGGTGCTCGGGTTGCGGACCTTTGCGGAGTTGGTCTCGGCGGCGAAGCGCATCGACGCGGTAAGCTACAATGCGCGCCGGACCAGCTATGTAACACAACCACGGGTGGAGCAGCCGAGTCAGGCTGTGCCCATGGAGGTGGATGCAATCCAAGCCGGACAGCGGGGCGCGGGCGGACAGCAAGGACCGAGAGGCAAGTGCTGGGCTTGTGGTGAGGAGGGTCATCGCAAGCGGGATTGCCCCAAGCGCAAGGCACAACAGGGAAACGGGCAGCAGCAGTGACGAGGGGACGACCTACTGCTGCGAATCTTTCGTCCGCAAGGGACAGNGCAGCCGAGTCAGGCTGTGCCCATGGAGGTGGATGCAATCCAAGCCGGACAGCGGGGCGCGGGCGGACAGCAAGGACCGAGAGGCAAGTGCTGGGCTTGTGGTGAGGAGGGTCATCGCAAGCGGGATTGCCCCAAGCGCAAGGCACAACAGGGAAACGGGCAGCAGCAGTGACGAGGGGACGACCTACTGCTGCGAATCTTTCGTCCGCAAGGGACAGCACCAGCCCTGAAAGGCTTTAGCCGATTAAGGAGCTGCCTCAAGTGTTGTTACGAAATGAAGGTGAGACCCAGCAGTTTCCAGGGATCATCCTGGAGCTAGTTCTTGAGATTCCGGAGGGGAGTTTCAAGGGTCGGAGGAAGCTACGTGAGCTGCTAGACGACAGCGCGAGCCATAGCTTCTTCAACGACAGGTTGGCGACAAGGTTGGAGCTTGCACGGCAGCCGGGGACTTTGGCCAAGGCGCGGCAGGTGTCCGGAGTGGTGGAGTGCGGCAGGCCTCTCGTCAAGCACAAATTCCGTATGGGTGAGTTGGTGTGTGACATGGAGTTCCACACTTGCCGTATGGATGATTACGACTCTTTGATCGGTCGGGATTGGTTGCACACCTGGAATCCGGAGGTGGATTGGAGGTGCAACCGGGTGGTCATGAAGGCGGACGGGAAAGGTATCACTTTGCCTTTGTGGCGGAGTGAGGGGAAGGAGTCGGAAATGGTGGAAGCTGGGAAGCAGCTGCGCGTCATCAACTTGCAGCAGCTCAAGCGGTGCGAGCGCAAGGGTGGCCAGTTTTACTTGGCATGGGTGCGTCCACAACAAGCAGTGGAGCAGCAGATTGCAGCGGTCGAAGCAGCGGAGGGGCAGCCGGGGGAAGGTGCAGGAGCTCCAGAGTTACCTGCCGGTGTCGGGGAGGTGCTCAAGGAGTTCGGGGACGTTTTTCCGGAGGAGTTACCGAAGGGGTTGCCGCCACAACGCGACATTGACCACAAAATCGAGGTGGTGTCAGGGTCGTCACCAACGGTGCGGTCTTACAACCGCATGAGCGACGCGGAGCTTACGGAGCTCAAGAAGCAATTGGGGGAGTTGGTGGACCAAGGCTTCATTCGGCCGTCGGTGTCTCCGTACGCGGCGTCAGTGTTGTTCGTCAAGAAGAAATCAAGATAGTTGCGGATGTGCGTGGACTACCGGGCGCTCAACAACATCACAGTGAAGAATCGCTACCCGTTGTCACGGGCCGAGGAGTTGTTCGACCAGCTTCGAGGCGTGCGTGTCTTCAGGAAACTGGACCTAAGGTCGGGGTATCACCAAATCTGCATTGCGGAGGAGGATGTGGAAAAAACCGTGTTTCGGACGTGCTATGGACATTTTAAGTATCTCGTGATGCCTTTTGGGCTAACAAATGCTCCTGCTACGTTCATGGCGTTGATGAACCGGGTGTTCCACCCCTACTTGGACCAGTTTGTGGTCGTCTTCCTCCACGACATCGTTGTCTACTCGCGGACGATGGAGGAGCATCAAGAGCACCTGCGGACGGTGATGGAAGTACTGAGAAAGGAGCAACTGTTTGCCAAGCTCAGCAAGTGTAAATTCACCAAGCAGGAGGTGGAGTTCCTCGGGCACATTGTCAGCGGGGGGGGAATCCGCATGGACCCAAAAAAGGTGGAAGCAGTGAAGGAGTGGCCAGAGCCGGCGTGCGTGCGTGACATCCAGGTTTTTCTGGGTTTTACGAACTACTACCGGAGGTTTATCCGGGGGCACGCGGCAATGGGAGCACCCTTCACAGACTTGCTCAAGAAGGGACGCCAATGGGAAAGGGGTGCAAAGGAGGTGCAAGCCTTCGGTGCAATGAAGGCTGCCAT
>SZWC01000718.1:219095-237190 GCA_023375785.1 Penium margaritaceum
GCACGCACACACACATGCACGAACGCATGCACACACCCATGCATGTACGTACGCATGCACGCACGTGCGCGCGCGCGCGCACACACACACACACACACACACACACACACACACACACACACTAACAAGCATGCACATTCATCCATTCAATCATTCAGTCGCATACATGCATAAACAAACATGGAGATGAATGTGGAGATGAATTTGCACACAAGGAAGCCATAGGCATCCATAAACATGGATGGTGACACTCTGTATGGAACCGAGATGATCATGATGACCTTATTGTGATAGAAAATGACAATTTTTGAGGGATTTCACATTAACGGAGGTTGGAGGTCTCACTTGGAGGGAGCACGGAGGCAAAAGGAACAGCAGCAGTATTTAGAAAAGATGGAGTGTTATTACTACTGTGACTAGAGTGTACTACTTGATGTTTCCCATGAGTTTGTTAATTCTGATGAAACAAGTTCTCCTTCTGTATCGCAGTGTGCAGATCTGCCTGTGTGGACACCGGTGTTAATGTGCTAGATCTGCGATTGGTTCTTTTCTGTTTTGAAACTGAAGTTGAACCACTCAATGATCCTTAAATCTAACAGTTACATTGCTACAAATGTCACACACAAAACACAAAGCTGTACATACAACTTATAGAGGTCCAAGTTAGGTCCGTATTGATAAAACTGAGATCCCCAAGAAAATTTTTGAGGTCCTTTCTAGTTTGCGTAAGAAGGTCTGAGAAGTAAGGAAGCCATTGATCCATGACAAAGAAGAGGAAGGATCATGCGGTCAGGATGGAGGCAACCATCTGTGAGTAACACAGCCTACATAAGGGTTGCATGCCTTCACCGTGTGTTGCCTCCACTCGCTACACCAGCATGACCTGCGTACTCACGGGAAACACAAAGAGAGGATATGTACAAATTGAGATTAACAGAAACAACATGGCATCAGGTGGGAATCCACTTTGCGATGCTCGCCACAGTCCAACTGAGTGGCAGAATAGGTGAATCACATGCTGCTGAAAATGGTGGGGACCATGCTTGTGGAAGCAGGGTTATTATAAATTTTCCAAAAAGCAGCTGTGCGTATGGCGAGGTTCACCATCAAAATCACCCCAGCAACGGTCCAGAAGGATAAGGGTGGCTGAAAGATGCCACAAGAGGTTTGAAGTAGCACAAGCCAAGTGTGACGCATCTGCAGGAGACAAGGTGCATGTGATGGTGCAGGCAACAAAGCAGCGCAACAGCAAGCTAGAACAATGGACGAAGTCATGTTTGTTCCTCAACTACAAGAGCATGCATAAGGTGTACCGCTTATATGACCCGCACATGCAAGAAATCATCCGCAGAGTTATGGTTAATCACCCTTAATTCATACACTTGACAATTGGTGTATCAAAAAGAGTATTCCTATGTGCAAACATTTTTCAGAAATCATCAACATCAATGCATGTCACTAGAGTCTAGATATAAATTCCTTGTATCAGATGTTAGTTATCATGGATTATACTTACTGTGCACTAGTTTATGTTAGAATCTCATGTTCACAAATATGTTCACAAATATGTTCACTTCCCAATACACTTGTCAATACACAGTTTCAGGGGTGAGGTGATTGGTCATATATGCATCCGCAGTCATGACATTGAGTTTGAAGAGCAGCAGAGCTTCAGAAATCGCAGCAATGATACGGACGTTACGAGCTCTCCCAAGGAGGGGGAGTGATTCCAGCTCCTTCACTACAAAAAATAGCCGCCAGACGCCAAGATGGAGGACGTGTTGTTGGAGAGTGACGGTGTGGCAGAGGCAGCAGACGGCACAGAGGCCTTCGATGACAATGCATCTGGGCTTGAGATCCGCCAGAAAGATCCAGCAGATGAGGCACAAAGAGTGTCATGGCCTGCACTCCCAGTGGAGTATGCATCAAGAACTGGGGGAAAATCCTTCTGCGTGCTGGCTGTCTGGGTGACGTTTCACCAAAGTGGGAGGGATCCTCGGGGTGCCGTCGGGTGATGTTTTACCGGAGCGTGCAGAATCAGAAGGATCACAGCATAGCGAGGAGGCAGAGCCAAAACTGCCGTGCTGCAGCGGAAGGTAGTGGAGAGCATGGAATGAATTTAAAGCAGTCACCAGTCGATGGTGTGGTGGAAAAGTAGAAGGTGCGACTTGTGGCGAAGGGCTAAGTGCAGCATAAGAGCGAGCAATACATTGAGAATTTCACCTCCGTGGCCAAATTCAAAGGCAGCTGAGCATTTCATGCATGGGTAGCTGCGATGGAAATGAAGCTCCAGAAAATGGACATGAATACGGCCTTCCTCAATGGCATCATCATAGAGATCTACATGGAAGTGCCGGAGGGGTTGAAGGTTCCGGAAGGCAGGTGTTTAAGCTAGATACCTTATCATTACATGTGGTGTTACTGTAAAGATGCTGGACTTGTAATTCTTCTAGAATTAGGAAGTGTTCATTGGGCGCGTGGCTGAAGAGTGTGCCATCTTCCTTCAGGAGGAAGCAATTTTATGCAAGATACTCTTCCATGATGTCTGGTTTTATGAGGTTAGGGCTTTTAAAAAACATAAAGAGGTGGCCAAAAAGTGCCCAAAGTACCCTTACCGCCGACAGCTTAGGTATGGGTGTTTACCTAAATGCCCTTTTTTTGGTAATTGTTGAGAATAAAGGACTGTCTGTTTCCCTTTTCGACAGCTTAGACATTTGGCACCTTGTGCTTGGAAGAGGAGTGATGGGCATTTGACATTTACGCCGTAATGCAAGCAGGGGAAGATTACAGTTTCCTCTGCATAAAGGTGGAAACAGTTTTTATTTTCTATGGGCATCTTAGGAGTGTTGAGAAATCAAGCTACCCGATTTTTTATTTCCTTTTCATGTTTCTGTGGCGGTGGAAGGGTTTAGGAGTGATACATAAGTTTTGGGTTGACGTAGAAATTGATTGCAGTTATTTTGGTGCGTAGTGGGCTTTTGAATTTTCTCCAAAGGGAAATTTCTTTATTTTTGTTTTTCTACTATGGGGGACCATGTATCGGATGGTGTGGGAGCATAGTGAAACTGGATGCCCCGTTTGCAAACAGGGTCCAGGGAAACAGGGTAGAGTGGCCATTGGGGGATGTGGGATTGTTCTCTGATAGGGAGAATAGGGGTTTTGGTCGGGCTGGCTCATAGACCCATATGGTGTGCAATGGTGCGGAACAGTTGTCGTGTGAGATTGATCTCTCTCACTGATTGAAGGAGGAGAGTGATATCATCTGCATAGCCAGAGAAACGCATATTTCCGTGGACAAGGGAAGGGAATCCAGAGAGATGTTTCCTTTGGTATTGGACAATGAGCTCCATTGCACAAATGAAAATTAGGGGGACGAGTGGGCATCCTTGGCAGACACTAGCGTGAAGTGTGATCAGATTAGTGAGGTATCCATTTATTAGGAAGCGTGTTGTGGTATTGTGATGGAGTAGTTGCACCCCTCAAATGAAGGTTGGAGGGATTCCAAGATAATATAGGGTAGCAGCAAACGAATACCGCTGTTCTTTGTGATGGATCGCCCAGTGCTGGATATCATGAAGTTTTCAAAATTTGTGTTGAATGTTTCTCCTCTTCACAAAGCCGGTATGGTCTTGGTGGATGATATGGGGTAGTACTTTGGTAAGACGGTTTGCCAATATTTTGGCAAAGATTTTGTATTCTACATGAAGGAGAGAGACAGGTTGGTACTTAGCGATTTTGTCAGTGTCGCCTTTTTGTGGATGACGATGGAATTGGCTTCTGTGAATGAAGAGTGAGACGACGGATCTTCAAGAAGTGTGTTAAAGAATTTCCTATCAATTGTTTCCCATCAGCACTCAGACCGAGACAGCGCGGCTGCGGCCACAAAATTCCAACCAGACGGCATCTATCCAAGCAGGAATGGTGTCTCCACAGGCAACAATACCTCCATTGAGGCTTCGTTGGCTCACCAACATTAACCAGGCATGTTGGGGTATTTTGTGTCTTTGACCTGATTCCGTTGTACCCATTGTTTGGGAGACTGTACATTGCTTTACCCAATATTTCACACAATATTTACATCATACTCAATTTATGTTACGTCCCTAACGTACACAAGCCTCTAGCCCCCAGAAGTGGGCATTTCTGTTGTCACATTCATGGTCCACCGTGTGACGAATTCAGGATTTGTATGCCCTTTGACTGAGGGCATTTCGCCAACGGCCCCGACCTCTGTGTTCCATTCCAGATCTTTCTGAAAACTTTGACCACCTTCTAGAAGGATCGACAGAAGTGCCGTGAACAATATTGATGTTTCGATATATTTTGGCTGACTTCTCAACGGTGCTGGATCTTTATAAAACCGTGCCTCAAAATTCTCGAAGCCTTCCGAGTTTACAGTGGAGCTCCTCAAAGTAGCCACTCACGGCGTGACCTTGCACCTGTCGCTTGGCTCGAGCACTGAGGACCCACCATTTGCCTCATTCTCGTTCTCGGCATTTTATATATGTGCTGAACTCACTCAAAATTTGTCATCGAAGTACACTTACTGCTTAATAGAGATTATCCATTTTTCCCAATCATCTTTTGTCCCACACCTCATTCTTGTGAACCACCTACGTTCCTCTCGGCATAACGCTTGGTATCAGAGCGCATCGGCGCAGGAGGAGCAACTAACACACTAAATACATGGCAATAACCTTGCACAAGTCCTCAGCACATCTCCACCATTCAAAAGATCGCAAAGTTTTCTATGACAACGACGAACTGAGCGAGCACAACCGGCAACGAGCAGCAGTCCCCAAAGAGTACTCCAGTGATCAAGGATCAGCAGCACGCGAACACCAATGCACACGAGGCAAACCAGACAGCAGCGGCAACCTTCATGGAAAACAGCACAACACCGACGAACCCGACAGCCAACCTAGTGACGGACCCCTCGGGCTCGGCAAATATTTCACCTCCGCCGCTGCCCATTGGGTCCATACTTGGCACGATGAGAGGAACCGGCCACCAATCACGAATCAATGAATGCCTGTACCAGAAGCTTTCACGACTCGAGAGCCTCAATAACCGTCCGCTCCAACAGCTCAATGCGGTGATGGAGGAGCTTTGCATTTCCCATGTGCACAAAGCAATGCCGACCGAGAGAAATTTAAAACTCTCGAGTGAACCCCATATTTGCCCGGCAAATCCCAAGCTGTTCCATCCCGCGAACTCCAATGGAGGTTCGTTCAAGATGTGGCTGACAAGTTTGAAGGTGTACTTTACCGCTGCTAGGGTCAACAACGACAAGAAGAGAATTGACCTCGCAGCGTCACTTTTGCCTGGCACAGTTTTAAGTTAGTGGCCCGGTCTAAAGACCATCCAACAGTAGCAGGAGACCTGCAAAGCCGGTGAGCCATTTTGCCACTAGTGGCAAAACCGGTGAGCCATATCAATGGCTGAAAAAACCACTCTCACATCGTTCACAGCCAATGTACAACCTTTCACGCAGATTAATTTGAAGTGGAACAAAACTCTAACACCACCGGAAATGTGAAGCGACTTTGTGCGTGCTACTCTAGCTAGCTTTAGGAAGATGAACGAGAAATCCGACGCATGGTATGGACTCCAATGTCTACATCAGCAGTCTAGTACGACGGAGTACACTGGGCGTTTCTGCAAAATCATCACAAGTAGTGACCTCCCCCCAAATGAATTGTGTTTCTAGTACAACAACAGTATCAAGCGTGATTTTTGGTGACCAATCACCATATTCGACATCTTAGATAACCTTTTCTGAATGATTGAAGTAGGGGATCACATCAACACTGCAAACTACAACGCTCAGATGCAGGATTCCAGCCGTTGGTGACCCTGAAGCCACAAAACGTATTGTGGAAGAGGAAAGTTGCTACCAATGGAAACCTCCTCTCTGATGTAGATTGACAACGTCGATCAACACAATCAATGGCTTTGCTGGACTCAGGGGAAGGCGGACCATATCTCGCACAACTGTCAGAATCCACATCAACAAACCAAAGGGGGGGAAGTTACAAAGAAAAATGAGGAGTCAGGGAACGGCAAAGGGTAGGAGTAGACGGCTAGGCTCTTGTCCGGTCAAAATTTTCTGCACCGATCAACTGCCCATCCAAGCGGCTCACATCACTGCAAAAGAGAGTTCCTGAGATCACAAAGTTCAACAAGGGGGGTATGAGGATGACCAATCGGTGATACTGCTACGGGTACAGCCCAGGGGTTGTAGAAGTTGCAGAACGGTACCGGCACTACTGGATGGAGGAGCTTCACACTGCTTTGCAAGCAACAACATAGTTTAGAAGTAGGGTTTGCACACCAAACCAGAGTTTTTTTTATGCAAAAATCTTTGATAGATGACTGTAGATCCATTGACTTCACTAATCACTCCAACTGCAAATCGGAGATCTACACGACATAACATTCTAGAAAACTTGCCCAATAAGCGACCACAAAATCATCCTTAGACGAGATTTCCTCGACTAAAAAAATCCATTGATGGACTGAAGAACTGGATCAGTCTACGTCAGAATTGCAAGTAGAGAAAGACATCCGCCTCTGGTTGAGAGACCCACAATGAAATGGCGGTTATTGGAAGAAGGACAGGTGGAAGAAGCAAAGGAAGTTGCGACAGCCACAAAATCCCAACCGATATCTCTAGAAGTGACCAAGCGGTACGTGAAGCACAAAGCTCAAGCATGCCTAGTCCATGTGGAGACATGAGAAGCAGAAGACATCATAGCTGCCAAGGTAAACACAACGATCTCAACAATCAAGAAGTTTGCAGCAGTACCGGAGGAGTGCCGATGAACAACCCCGAGGTGGAACATCTACCATCAAATAGACCTGAAGCTGGGCAGCAGACCGAGGTGAAGGGGACGTATCAGATGAGCGAACACAATCTGAACAAACAAAAAAATCAGCTGGACAAGATGCTCCATCAGAAGTTCATCGGACCTTCCACGTCACCATACGCGGCAACTGTAAATTTCGTGCAGAAGAAAACTGGAGGAATGTGGATGTGCGTGGACTACCGAGCGTTGAACAATATTACCACGAAGAACCGCTGCCCTCTTCCGTGAGCGGACAGACTTTTCAAAAAACTCCGTGAGGCCCAAATTTCCAGTAATTTCAACCTACGCATCAGATCAGCGTATCTGATAATGATGACTAGAAGACAGCATTCTCCACCAGATACGGGAACTTCAAGTTCACGTTTTTTTCTATTCGGACTCACAAAAATCCCTGTAATATTTATACTGGTGATGAACAACCTATTCTGCCTGTACCTTGACGAATTTGTCAACGTTTACCTCGATGACATCCTGGTGTACAGCCGCATCCTCGAGGAGCACAATAGACATCTTTGAAACTATCTCAAAGTTTTACAAAAAGAAAAAATTCAGAAAACTCTGAAAATACGACTTTAGTCGCTGTCCGATCGAGTTTTTGGGCCACATCATTGGTGTGTGAATGCACCGGATAGCAACGGTTTAGAAAACGGGTCCCGACATGGGAGGCCGCCAACCGCTCTTGGTATTGCAACCAAGATAATATATCACCCTCGAACAAGGAATCCACACTTTAGGTTCGTTTGGTTTGTAACCTCACCAAGTCCGCATGTTGGTCTTTAGTGTCTACCTTTGGTTGGACACTGTGAGGAGTCTCAAAGGCAAGAACTGTGAATGGATGCATGCAAGGTACAGGCTTTTATACTTGCAGAGCTTTGCTAAAGCTTCTGCTTGTAGTGGCTCTACTGGAGCCAACCTCAACCTACAGTCCTACTTGGCGCGTCCTTCGACCGCCAAGTGTCATCCTCAAGGCAAGCTCTAGTAACCTTCATGGAAGCTTCCTGTCCCAATTTGGCCCACAAAGAAAATCGCGGCCGTCATAGGGTTTCAAACTACGACCTTTCGTTTGAGGCTGCTACCTATTCAACTAGGCCACAAAGGTATGATTCCACTGATGATCCAAAGGTGACATACCCATTATGAGCAGTGCATTCCTGGCCCATCTCAAAACAGACCAAGGGGACGTACTCCATAGAGCAGTGCATGCCTTGTCTGTATGTGTAGCTAGCCAGCTAGGCAGTGGACAAGGTGCATACCATTTCAACAAATTTCTCCCTTGCACCTCTATCCATCTGTCGCTTACTAGGCTCCATCAATGCCTTGGGGCTCACCCTTCCTCTACCGCACTCCTCATGCCGAATCGACGAATGCCTGCATAGTGCAAGTCGCTCTCCAACGGCTTGGTCATGCACTCAGCAAGCATGCTCTTCATTTTGCAGTGCTGCAAGTCCACCACATTCTTCATAACCAGGTCACGTGAGTAGTAGTAACGTATGTCGATGTGCTTCGTTCGCCGGAAGATGATCTCGTCTTCAGTCATGGAGATGGCGCTCATGGTCTCCATGTGTACGACCGTGGCGTCCTTCTGTGGCACTGTCATTTCGCCAAGCAGGCTGCGCAGCCACTGAGTCTCCTTGCACAAATCAGACAGAGCAACGTACTCTGCCTCAGCCATGGACACGGAAACACAATCCTGCTTCCTGCTGGCCCATGAGATGGTAGCACCATTCAAGATGCACACGTATCTAGAGGTGGATTTTCTGTCGTCAAAATTCCCTCCCCAGTCAGCGTCGGTGTAGTACTTCAGGCAAAGGGGGTCCGTTCCTTCTTGGCCTCCAAGGACGAGGCCCATGTGACGTGTCTTCTGTACGTAGCGCAAGATGCGCTTGAATGCCTAACGATGTTGTGGCCCTGGGTTGGCCACGAATCTGCTCACTTGAACCACAACATAGTACATGTCCGGACGAGTCCCTACCATGGCGTACATGATGCTACCCATAGCGGACTGGAAGAGAATTTCTTGCATCTCCCTTTGCTCTACTTCGTTGCTTGGCAACATGGAGGCCTTCAGCTTCGTATTCGTCATCATTGGGGTGTTGAAAGGTTTGCAGTCTTCCATGTGGTAGCGCTTCAGTATCTCACTGATGTATTTGGTTTGGTTGAGTTCGATGGTGCCTCCTACTCGGTTGCGGTGGATGGCGATCCCGAGGTAGTACTCGAGAGGACCAATGTCCTTCATCTTGAACCTTTTGCTGAGGTCAGACTTCAGCTCATTGAGCAACTCGACCAAAGACCAGCAGATGATCAAATCATCCATGTACAGCGCAACCAGCATCAGCCATCTCCCATCATCGCACACGTACATGCTCGGGTCATTTTGGCAATGTGCGAAGTAGAGACCGGTCATGAAACCGTCTATCTCTTTGTACCACATCCTTGGGGTCTGTTTCAGCCCGTAGAGTGCTTTCACCAACTTGCACACCTTGCCCTGGGGAGTTGTGACTCCTTCGGGTACCTCCATGAGCACTTCCTTGTCAAGATTCCCATAAAGAAAAGCTGTCCTTACGTCCATCTGGTGTATCTCCAGGTTCTTTGCGGCTGCAATGCCAAGGAGAGAGTAGATGGAGGCAAAGGTCACGACGGGCGCCAACGTCTCATCGTACTCGGAGCCCGGGCGTTGAGAGAATCCCTTAGCCACTACCCTTGCCTTGAACTTGTCGATGCTGCCGTCTTGCTTCTTCTTCACTCGGAGGACCCACTTGGATCCCACCACGTGGGCCTTGTCTGGTCTATCAACCAGCACCCACGTGCCGTTCTCGGCAATGGACACGAGCTCGCTGTCCGCTGCCTCCTTCCACTTGGCCGCATCTAGGCCATTCATCACCTCCACCACTGTGGATGGCTCTCCCTGAGCCATGCATGACCAGCTAAGGCCAGTCCAATCATCTTCATACCGCAAAGGTGCTTTCTTTGGTCGCAAACTGCACCGGGGTGCTGGTGTGGCTTCTTGCTTTGGTGTTGGTGCTTCCGCAGGTGGTGGTTTTTTGTCGTCATCATCGTCGTCAGAAGAGTCGTCAGACTCCAAGTCAGACTCGGAAGCCCCGGACGCCTCGGTATCCGCGTCCATGTCAGGTGCTGCGTCATCCTCAGTAGCTACTCTCCCATTCCCACCACCTGCTAGAAAAGTGAGCCAGTTGTCGGTAACTTGCTCTCCGGACTCAAGCAACACTCTCCACTCTCCCGCTTTGGGAGCGAGGATCGGGTCCAGCAGCTCTCCCTTTCCAAGGGTGCGTTCGTCAAACACGACGTCGTGGCTCCTCACGAGCTTGCCTGCTGCCTGATCCCAAAGCCGATAGGCTTTGTGTGACATGTCGTACCCAACCATGACGTACTTCTTGGAACGTGCGTCGAGCTTGCCTCCACCTTCTCCCGACTGGATCTTCACCCATGCAGTTGACCCGAACACCTTCAGATGAGATGCGTTGGGTTTCTTTCCTGACCATGCTTCCTATGGGGTCTTCAGCTGCTTGTCCTGCTCCTTTCCACGCTTCCACAAGGTGGTTGCTGGTGTGAGGTTCAAGAGGTAGCAGGCCGCTGTTGCTACTTCTGCCCAAAAGCAAGGTGGGAGCTTGGCGTTGAAGAGCATGCTTCGCACCATGCCGAGCAGGGTCTGGTTCATCCTCTCGGCAGCGGCGTTACTTTGGGGATTGTAAGGGTTGGTTTGCTCGTGGCGGATGCCATGATGCTTGAGCCAAGGCTTGCATGCCTCGTACTCACCCCCGTTGTCACTTTGGAGCGTCTTCACTTTCTAGGAAGTTTGCCGCTCCACCATGGCGACAAACTCGAGGAGCTTCTCCTTGACCTCTCCCTTTGTTTTGAGGAAGTATATCCACAACTTGTGGATGTGGTCGTCAATGAAGGTCAGGAAGTACTTGCTTCCTCCGTTAGACGGTGTGCAGAAGGGTCCACACACGTCACTGTGTATCAGTTCTAAGACATGCTCTGCTCGTTGACCTCCTCTCCTAAACGACTTCTTCTTTGCCTTCGCGTGGAGGCATGGTTCACACAATGTACACACTTGGCCATGCTTCATGGTGCACCCTTCCATTCTGCGGACTACCTCTTACTCCTACATCTTCTGCAGCATGCTGTTGGCCACGTGGCCAAATTGTCGGTGCCACAGCTCAGCATCAGTGTCCTTGGTTGATGTGGCGGCCGCAACGGTCACTGGTAGTGCATCCTTTGGCTCTGGTTCCACTGTCTTGGTGGTACATGCGAGTCCCTCATCCGACGCCTTGGTGACTTTGGTTTGAAGTACGTAGAGGCCGTTGACTCTTGGAACTTGAAGCATGAGGTCGTCGTTGGTGTACAAAATCTGGATGTCCTTGTTTTTTAGGGCCACCGCTTCCTTGTTGTTGAACACCACTATCATGTTGTTGTCGGTGATTTGTGACACGGACAGCAAGTTGGCTGCGAAGGAGGGCATGTACACCACCTTTTGAGGGTTGACCGCCTTCTCCGTACCGTTCACGTTAAACGTGATCATCTTCTCCCCTTCGCCCATGGCTTGAACGACACCGCCGTTTGCACACTTGATGCGCATGACAGATTCGACCATGGAGACAAATCCATCCTTCTCTTTTGATGAGTGGTGGTTTGTGCCCGAGTCAAGGGTGAATGCCCCGGGCCTAAGGATCACTGCCCCCTTCATGGACAGCCCCCTAGCCATCATGTTGGTGAGCTACTTCTTCTCCTTCCCACCTTTGTTCCCGCCTTCTTTCTTGGGACTACGGCAGTCCCTAGCCCAGTGCCCAGCCTTGCCACAATTGTGACTGTTGCTGGGCTTCTTGGAACTCTTCCCGCCACCGTTGCCTTTCCCTCCACCGCCACCACTTCAGCTGTTGCCTTGACTGGAGCAAGAGCTTGCACCTTGTCCACCGAAGCGAGAGGCATAGACTGAGATGTTTGCCTCACTACCACTGCGTCGCATGGACTCGTTGCGGATGTGTTCGATGACAGCCCCATACGTCAGATCCGCCTCCTTCCAACCGCCAAATACGGTGATCAAGGATTCCCAGCTTTCTGGCAGCACCATTAGAAGGATCATGGCACACATGTTGGAGTCGAGATTTTATTCCAATTACTGGACCTCTTACAGCACGTCGAACGACTACAAAAATGCGGGTATCGATTCTCCTTGCTCAACCTCATCGATATCAACCTTTGGAAGATGAAGAGTCAGTTTGCTAGGGCGTTTGATTGATGCATTCGATTTGCGTAGGCCTCTGCAACCAACGTGCATCCTGTGATGTGGGAGTGCTGAGTCTCGTTGATGGACGTCACAAGTATGGCCAGGGCCATGTTGTTCTTCACAGTCCATGCTGCAAGGTCAGCCACATACGTCGTCACCCTCGCATCGGCGGGTGCTGTCTTGGTCCCTTTTAGGATGTCGAGGTAGCCACGCACGTTCATGACAATCTCAAACTGCCAATTCCACAAGGGAAAACCTGTCCCCGTGAATTTGGACATACCTGCCTCAAGGCGGGCTTGAGCCGGATCCACCATTTCTTGCGGTTGCTCGTCTTCTCTGTTTCACTGCTACTCTGCTTCGTTGAGGCCGATGAGGCTGATGAGGCTGCTGACTGCGACCGTTGTCAAAGGTGCAGTTGGTTCTGTTGCATACCCCTCCCACCGATGATCGCCTAAGGCAATGGTGCCGTCGTGAGAAAACGGACTCGGGGTCGTACCACCTTCTAAAAATGGATAGAGCTTAATTCCGTTGAGGCTCGAGGGTCTTGTCCAACATGGAGAGAGCTGTTCCTCGTCCCCTAGTCCGCCACGTGCATGTAACCAACCTGAAGAAGCCGATGGAGCCGATGGAGCAGATGGAGCCGTCCGATGTTCCTGTCCCTGTTGTACCTGTGCGCCCTGCAAGACCGCGCGCTAGTCGGTCTTGGAAGCGTGCCTTAGAACCAGAAGTGTGGACCCCTAACACTTTGTCAATGCGCTGGATATCAACGGTCTAGAAAATGGGTCCTGACATGGGTGGCCGCCAACCGCTCTTGGTATTGCAACCAAGATAACATATCACCCTCGAACAAGGGATCCACACCTTAGGTTCATTTGGTTTGCAACCTCACGAAGTTCGCATGTTGGTCTTTAGTGTCTACCTTTGGTTGGACAGTCTGTGAAGAGTCTCAAAGGCAAGAACTGTAAATGGATGCATGCAAGGTACATGCTTTTATACTTACAGAGCTTTGCTAAAGCTTCTGCTTGTAGTGACTCCACTGGAGCCAACCTCAACCTACAGTCCTACTTGGCGCATCCTTAGACCGCCAAGTGTCATCCTCAAGGCAGGCTCTAGTAAGCTTCATGGAAGCTTCCTGGCCAAGTTTGGGCCACAAATAAAATTGCGGCCATTGCGGATTGAAACCTGTGACTTTTATTTTGAGGCTATGGTGCCTATCAACTAGGCCACAAAAGTATGACCCTTGTGATGATCCACAGGCCAGATACCCATTATGGGAAGTGCATTCCTGGCCCATCTCAGAACAGACCAAGGGGACGTACTCCATAGAGCAGTGCATGCCTTGTTTGTATGTGTAGCTAGCCAGCTAGGCAGTGGACAAGGTGCATACCATTTCAACATGGTGGTGGACGGCTTATCATGGATCCAAAAAAGGTGGAGATGGTTGCAAATTGGTTGACGCCGAAAAATGTTTGGGATGTCAAAGTGTTTTTGTTCTTCTGCAACTGCTATTGTCAATTCGTAAAGGACTACGCTTCTTGAGTGTCAGCGCCTCTCTCCATTCTCACTTGAAACACCACCAAGTTGAATTTGGGAGAAAGCAAAAAAGAAGCATTCAATCCTTTGAGAAATGCTCAAACCATAGCGCCAACCTTACGATTGGCACATCCAACAGTCCACTATATCATGGCCACTGACGGATCCGATCAAGCCATCAGAGCTATCCTTCTCCAAGACAATGGCGGTGGAGAACAACCGGTTGCCTATATGTCAAGAAAAATATGCAAGCCAGAGCTCAACTATGCGGTGCACGGAGTTGGTTAATCACCCCAAATTCACACACTTGATGATCAGTGTATGAAAAAGTGTATTTCTGCACGTAAACATTTTTCACAAAACATGCACATGACTGCATGTCAGCAAAGCCCAGATGAACATTCCTTTTACATAATTAAAAGTTTAGTGGGCTCTATGTGATGTGTAGCAGTTTCTTAGAACAGTCCATGTTCACTAGTTTGTTCACTTCCCAGTACACTTGTTGATACACAGTTTCAGAGGCAAAGCCATTGGTCATACATGGATGCAAGAAAAAGAAATTCTCACATTTGTGCACGCATTCAAGACATGGCAGTGCAACCTGGAATGCCGTCGTGCATCGTCCCCACCGACCATCAAACACTAAAATATCTCAAGACTCGGTCAAATCTAAGCCGTCGATAGACTCGATGGAGGGAGTTCCTCAAGTCCACTTTGACTATGACATCGAGTACCGGCCTGGAAAACTAATCCGGCTGATGCTCTCAATCGGCAACCAGATTTAATTTCCAAGATCAACACGTTGCTCGTGGAACAAGACCCGTACCTCGCAAGGCTCCGCGAAGGGTTACGAGGAGTTCGGCGAGTACGACAAGACCAAGTTCTGGTCCAACGTATCCCTATTGGCGACGGCGATTTACTGGCCAGGTCATCGTTATGCCGAAAAAAACACTCAAGAAGCCGGCCGAACATTACTGGTGGGACAAGATGCAGATCGACGTGTCAGCCTTCTGCAAATAGTGTGACAAATATCAGAGACTGCCTGGTCGACTCCAAGCCCTAACTGTTCTGGCAAAGCTTTGGGTCAACATCATCATGGACTTCGTGACGGGACTCCCCGTCACCCCCAAGGGGTATGACGCCATCCTCGTCGTGGTGGAATGAATGTTTTTCAAATATTTCACACTTCATCCTGACAACGACCACCATCACCGCAAAAGGAACAGCGTGAATATTCCTAAACCAGATCGTACGGCTGCACTGCGTGCCATGTACAATCATCAGTGACAGTGAAGGCTGTTTCACTAGCCATTTTTGGCGTGAACTGATAACACGTTATGGTAGTGGAATCCAACTATAAACCACATTCTATCCTTAAACCGACAGACAATTGGAGCGGACCAATCAAATGCTTGAACAGCATCCCCGCACGTTATGCGAGCCATTCAGCACTGATTGGGCAGCCAAGCTATCGACCGCCGAACTTGCCTACAACTCTGCCACTTCCACCGTAACTCGTAAAATCCCTTTCAAAGTGGTGTAGGGTAAACTTCCTGGCACACCAGCTGGATTAAAGAGTCAAAACAACATCCTCATGATCAACATCCGGCATAGGGGCTTCGCAAGTGTGTGGGAGAAAACACGAAAGAATCGTACGAAGACACAAGCAACTATGAAGTGAGCAGTCGACCGACATCGCAGGGATGACGTGTTCAAGACTGGCAATCGCCTCCTCCTCAGCTCAGCGAGCATCAATATCGGAGGAAAGGACTTTGTGAAGTTCAGATCCTGATGGTTCGGACCGTTTCAGATCAAGCAAATGCAAAATCCTGTATTTACTCAACTATGCCTACCCGAAAGCATGGCGATTCATCTTGTCTTCCACATCAGCTGGTTCAAGAACTACCAAGATACTAGTACAAAATTCCCTTGTAGAGACATTTAACCACCACCTCATGTACAAGCGGACGAGGATAAGGACTATGTGATTGAAGACATCTTTGGACATTGACGCCGTGGGAAAATGACAGAGTATGTGGTCAAGTGGTAGGGCTACGACACCACGCACAAAAGCTGGGAGCCCTACGACAACCTCTGAGAAATTAATTGTCTGATCGAGGGTTACCACCATTGTCACTGGTCTACGGCTGCTAACACACTGAGACATCGTGGCTAGAAGGGAAGAAACTTATGTCCCTGAAATACACGAGTCCCTAAACCTTGCGAGTGGGTGCTTCTGTCATCATGTTCGTGGTTCACTGCGTGAAGACTTCAGGAATTTTACAACGTTCAGCCAAGAGCGTTTTGGCCAACTTCCCCGACCTCTAGTGTTCCATTCCTAAAGTTTCTGAAAACTTTGACCACCTTCTATAAGGGTCAACAGAAGTGTCACAAACTCTATCCATGTTTAGATATTTGGTCGACTTCTCAATAGTGCTGAATCTTTTAAAAACCGCGCCTTGATATTCTCAAAACCCCCAATTTCTCGGTGGAGCTTGTCGAAGCAGCCACTCATGGCATGACCTCACACACGTTGCTCGGCTCGAGTGCCAAGGACCTAATATGTGCGTCATTCTCATTCTTGGCATTGCATATATGTGCTTGACACACTCAACACTTGTCATCTAAGTACACTTACTGCTTTATACAAATTATCCATTTATCCCAAATCCTCAAATCGTCTTTTGTCCAGTACCTCATCCCTGTGAACTACCCACATTCCGCTCGACATCACACTTTGGCCATACAATGTATCATATGTCGATATTTCTTGGAGCTTGCGTGATCATTTGTGATGCGCCTACTTTTGGGAAAAAATTGCCTGCTACACCAGTCCACATGAATTTTTCAACAAAATTGGGTAACATGCATTGGGTTTTCTTTTTATTTGTATGATTCTATGGAGCGACAGTACATCCACAAAACCTTGGTAAAGCTGTGATATCCAAGAAATTCAGAAAATGAGCACAATATAAAAACTTTCAACCATAACAATGCCATATCAACCTGTGTACAAAAATTCTAAACATGATTGCAATGTCAACATTGCATGGCATGCAACGTCGGCATGCTGGTGTCACTTTTGTTACGGAAAAAGAAAAAAACCCTCTATAGCGCTCCTTGACACTGTTCAGAAGAGGGTTTGCAAAAGGTTTGCATGAGAAAATGAAGACTCTCCATAATTACAAAGGGAGCCTGTACGACCCCGCTCTTGTCATGTGATTTATCCCCACATGTTTGTAACTAAATGTAACCACACCGCCTTATCCATGCACATGTAGGTCCCTGATGTGAACCTGGATACAGCTGCCAATCAGCTATCAAAGGGTCTCAGATGCTTGATGGGTCCTTATGCACTGTTTTTGCAACCTGTGGAATTTTCTGGATGAGCTGGCCTTGGGCCCAATTTGCATGTGTTTACATTGTTTTTGCACCAATCAAAGCCAGACTCGTGTGTGTGACCATGTGTAGAGTCCGGCTCAAGATTCTGAATGTATAGATTTATACATATTGTTGAGATGTATGTGTGTACAATTATAGCCAAAAAAGTGGGTTTAAACCCATTTTACGGCAAACTCACACTGTCGCGTGCGCCGCCCGTCATGCACCGCACCAAGTATTCATGTTGTGTGCTTGTCAGTTTTCATTTTTCTCTGCATGTTGAAGCTATTAAAGCTTTTGTGAATCTACGCGTCTCCCTAGCCTAATGCTGCACACCCAATCTTATGCGTGGTTCTTGAGTAAGATCCGTATTTGCGGAGCGGTTCACTGTGAAGGATCCGGATTTGGGGATCCGGATCTGGATCCGTGGATCTATAGGCTCTTGTATCTAAAGAACTGTGGAATCGCGGGTATGTCAACTTGCTCACTTTTCTTGGGTGACATACAGGAACTTGTGTAAAGCACCTACCATCAAATTCCACGTCTTTGCTCAACACCTTTCTTTTCTTCAAATATCACCACACATCACTGGCACACTTTGATACACAAACATGTATAGCTCTGTGTTTCAAAGCTTCCCATACAGCACAGAGCACACCGGTACCACTCATGTGAAGAATTTCTCTTCAAGTGTCCTAAGTTAAGTGCTGATTTTTCATTGCTGTTTGGTGTAGTAAAACTACTTCTCTTCTGTTTTCTTATGTACACTGGCAGTGTTACCGACTTCTCATTGGATGGTGTTATCCTACATACAGTAGGAATGCTATGGAATTTTCATTGCACTGGTAGTTCTCAGGACAATTCATTGCATCATGGTGCATTTTGCACAGGGCATACATTGCAAATCAGAAAGTAGGCAATGGGAGGAAGCAGAGCATGTGCATTCAAAGACAGCAGAGGAAAATGATATGTGAATCTGAAACTGTGCTTCACCAAAGCTGTCATCAAAATCCCCCACATCTCTACGACATCTTCATCCGCAACCGTGTTGGCCCCCCATCCCC
>SZWC01000718.1:237273-263969 GCA_023375785.1 Penium margaritaceum
GGCCCCCCCCCCCCCCCCCCCCCCCCCCCCCCCAGGCCCAAGTGCCCCATGTCCTAATCCTCCTCGTCGTTGACGAATATGCTCAACCCTTCCAACTACTCTGCCGCTGCTCCAACTAGGAACTCACAAGCCTGCCACCGAAGCTCATTCACGCGGTCCTCCTCATCCTTGAGCGCTTTAGCCACTACGCCATTTTGACCGAAAGGGAAGTCCCGAAGCAAAGGCCTGTTGATCCAGCTTCATCGTCAAGAGGTTCTCCATGGTGTGATGTGCCAAGGAGTGCTAGAAGTCGGTGATGACATGCCTTCCCAGAGAACACAAGCGCTCAAAAGGCGTAGAAGTGCAAGGGACGCCAAAGATGTCCATGTCAAGCAGACAGAATGTTGGGAATTCCCTGTGCAACTTTCTGTAGTGCTTCAGAATGTTGGTTTTTGGGTGCTTCTTGTTCATCTTTCTCCTCCTGTCCACCTCGCCCTCCAGTCCTGTCAGCTTTACTTCTGCTGCAGGTGGCGGCACTGGTGTCTCAAGCATATCCGTCATTGGGTCAGTCCAAACTGTCAGTAGCCGGGCATACTTCTCCAGTTTTGCAATTTTGTTCTCCAGCTCCGGCAGCAGACTTTCCAATAGCTTCTGCTTCAGATCCAGCTTTCCTGCAGCACCCCTCCTCTTGATCTTTGCCACTAAAGCTTCTGCTTTCACCTGCCGTCCTAGCGGGGCATGTAAAAAATGGAATTAAATAATGGGATCACGAGATTGAGGGTGATGCATTTTCTGTCACTGACGTCATCAGTGTCAGCTTTGAAAGGCTTGAAAATCACAGTTATGAGCTTGATGAGGGTCGACTCATTGGAGCTCAACTTCAACATCTCTCCATCATGGCCGTCGCCATCAAGCCTGTTTGGCAAAACAGGCTTCAAGTGCAGCACACGCTCAATCATGGCGAGCGTGGAGTTCCAGCACGTATCTGTGACAAAATGCAACGACTGATACTTAAAACCTTCAGCCGCCGCACGGTTCATGATTGACTGCTCACAAGGCGTGCTGCGTGTTGCAAAGAGAGCTATCCAGTGATTTGTCACCTTTTCAGCCGTCAGTTATGAAAGGAACTGCAGATTTTACCTCTGACAGCTGCCAGCGGATCCTTGTTCAGAAGGCTGCTGCAGTAAGACATCCTGGGGATGGTCATCTGTCCTGGCATCACCACCTCTGGATTGGCATGTACAAAATCCTGTTGCAGCCATTAGGATTACATGCTGAGGAAGCTCACATTTTTTTGAATGATTTACTTCCATACACATTCTGGGAATAATTCTTGTCAAAAATGACGCCACCCGCAGCAACACCCCATGCGATGATGGTGTTCTCCAGATTTACAGGCACGCCCTCTTTGGCTTCAACGGCAATAGGCACCGCCTGGTCAGTTGCCTGCTTCAGCGCCTGAGCAGCGGCTTCCTCCATCAGCTGGTTGTAGTTAGCAGGGTGCTTGTTCTACATGTGCTTCCACATGTTTGAAGTGTAACCTTGCTTGCGGGAGTAATTTTTTGGGCAGTGGTTGCACTGTGCACGGGGATCTTCCTTGGTCCCAGTTTTGGTGAACTCCTGCCGCAGCATGGACGGCGAGCCTGTCTCTTTCAGGTCCTTGCGGTTCTCATCATGTGTCTCATCTCCACTGTCTCCCTCATTGTCTGAAGCTGGGTAACAAAGTGTGCCAGACTCATAGATGCACTCGTTGGCCATGGCACCTAACAGACAGTGTTGGGCATCGGTCAGTGTTGACTGCTCGTCACAAAAATATGGTCCCAACGCTCAAAGTGGCGCTCGAGGCAGGAACCCTACCCCTCCTCTAGCGATGCGATGGGAAACCCGCATTGATAGAAGTTATGAAAAAATCTGGATTTCGTTTTCAGGACCCGCAACTCGCACCCATCACAGAGGTTGAACCCATCGTATGTAACATGTTATATCATATATACAACATTGCGAACATTCAATGTGCAGCTGGATATTTGTAAATGTGGTTGTGAAACTTCCATGCTCGCAGAAATGCCCGGCCATGTGGCACTCTGACTCAGAGCGGACACTGGGCATGCTCAATGCATGGCATCTAATGCTCCCTGAGGTGCACATTTCATGTGCTTTGTTGTGGGTATGGCAGCGTGGCGTGCCATGTAGAGATATGTGATGGATGGGTGAGGTGCATAGGAAGCTGGCGGATTCGACATCGGCGTCCAGCCTAGCAGCCACTCAAAGCACAAGGTGTCATGCAGTGAGTGGTTCGTGCCATATTTTGGCACCGCGTTGCAGTGTCTGTAATTGCCGCAATCCCAGGCCATCCATGTCATGACATGCTATCGCAGCTTATCCAGATGCAGTCCCCCAACAGGGGGTGAAATGGTCGTAGCGTCGGGTCAAACTAGACCCCTCCCCTCCCCCTGAATTTTNNNTTTTTCCCCCCCCCCCCCCCCCATCCCAGCCGGCGAAGGATCCGTGGTTCCTAGGACTGAATCCTCAAAGTTGATCTGCACCCTGGATAGATCCGAGATCCGTGAACCGTGAGTAAGATCCATGGATCTGTGGATTTGGTGTGCACCCTTACCCTAGACCAACCCTTGTTTCTTCCAAGTGCATTGCAAGTTAGTGCGTCAACTGAATGGAAAGCATTACCACGTCAACGACAGCAAGGCTACAAAGCTTCCTAGTGTCTTCTTTTGGTATCAAAGCAGCGAGACTCTTCTTGTTAAGATGCATAGCACAGACACAACAGTGGCACCAACATTAAGAGACACAGCCTCATTCACGTTCTAGGGACCTGCAACAATAGACAGTGGAAGCAGAGTCGCTTTCATGATGTCAGCAACAGTAGCATCACCATGCGGCCACCTCGAGTAGAAGGCAACAACAGCAGTAGGAACGTGCATCAGTGCCACTGCCACAAAAGAAGCATCCACATGGAGTAACAGCATCACAAATGTAGTGACAGCTGCATTTGAGCGGTGACATCAGTGGCAATGGGTAGCAGTGGCTGGCAGCAGAAGCGAGTAGTTGGAGAAGCAAGTTGTAACTGCGAGCAGAGGCAGCAGCGGCAGACGGAATTAGCAGCAAGTGGCAACAGCAGTCAGCTGCAGCATCTAACAAAAACATTAGCACAAAAGAGCAACAGCAGCTTGCAGGAGTAACCGCAGAAAAAAATGCAACAGAAGCAACATCGTGCAATAGCAGTATCAGCGTGAAGCAATAGCAGTAATAAATAACAGCGTTGCAGCAGAAACAGCAGCAGAAGTTGCGGCAGCAATGTAGAAGCAGCAGAAACAGCAATGGAAATGGGAATGAAACAAAACCGCTGCAGCAGCGGCCCGGTATCCGTAGCAGCTACAATGTACCTACGTGACTACACAACTGTGTAGTTGCGTAGTGCAGCAACAGCAGCTGCATAGCATAGCAAAAGTAGGTTAACAGCTGCTTCACATGCCAGCCATGTGGGACGTGGATCCCTGCCATTGCAAACATGCAGATGGACAGCTGTCTTGCTGCAAAGTAGCAGTGTCAAAATCAGTAGCCGCAGCAGCCAGCGGCAATAGCCGCCACGGCTGTTGAAAGAGGGGGTGACAAGGTCACGCCCTTCCCTCACCTCGCACAGAACTGGGAGTTGCTGACATCGGAAGTAACATTGCTAGAATCAGCAATCCCATCCTCACATCAGCAGAGAGGCTACTGACGTCAACATTGCCTTATCGAATTTTGGATTGGAACCTCAATTTTGACAAATTTGGCATTATGATCCATACTAAGTGGTGCGCATGGGGCCGGGTGGTGACTAAGGCACCCCCTGGGCTTTGAGAAAGACAAAGGGGGCCTGCGAACACCTCACTTTATTCCTCTTTGGGATTTATGAACCCTTGATCGCATGCGATTGATGAGGTATGCAGTCAGTAGTAGAGTCTGATAGAAACTTAGGCAGCCCTCAGGGAGGTGATGGGGCTCCCCAAGAGCCGCTAGGCAGAATCAGTTGTCTGTGAGAGGCAAGCTGCAGGTTGCAGAGACAAAAGTATGGAAGCGTGTGAAGTTTTGTAAAGAGTGCAAATGGCTGGTTTGACTCATGGATGAAAAAATGCATTAGCACAACTTTCTAACAAGCCTAAGTACACTCCATTTGGCACGTGGAGCTCAAAGAACCACCCTGTCAAAGTTCACCTCCTAGAACACTTCTAGCCTAGCCGGATGAGAGTCAGTCACACTCTCACACAAGAAAATGACCATCCCTGCCATGTGCACAGCCAATAATCTTGACGGGGACCTTCCTTGAAGCTCCCTGAAGGTCCTCCTGCCACATTTCTTCCTTGAAGGCCACTCCGAGCCTCCCTGCCCAATAATTCTGGCTGTCATTGGTTCTGGTAGTGCAAGAGCCCTCAATTGAACTGGACCCACAGCCAAGAAATCTTGAAAATCCAGATCTCCCTCAAGCGGGCTCCGAATTGAGTTCCATAAACTACTACAGAATCAGGAAGACATCCTCTATGCATCTTTGGTGTCTCATGATTTTTATCGAGCAACCACTTTGGCCACTTTTTGGCACCCTAGATCCATCATTCTCCCACGTTGCGAGAATAAAATCACACAAGTCCACACTGTGCCCTCACATGCTGAAAGTGATTTGCTGCTAGTGGTTTGGTCAGGAAATCTGCCAGCATCATGGAAGAACTTGATTTGCACCACCTCCTTTGCCACGAGCTCGCAGACGAAGTAGTAGCGCAGTTCGATGTGCTTGGTGCGGGCATGGAACTCTAAGTTCTTCGTGAACGCGATGCCACTCATGTTGTCACAGTATATGGTCATTGCAGTTGTCTACTGCTGCCCAAGACTTGCCAGCAGCTCATGCAGCCACCATTGAAGGTGAGGCTAAGGCTGCTACTAATGTCGAGGTAATGCAGCACGCGCTTGACTGCCTCCCAATATGGCACACCCACGTCGGCGCAGAACTTGCTCACTGCTCCCATTGCTTGGTTGATGTGGAGGTGCGTGCCGACGGCTGCATACATGAGGCTCCCGACTGCTGCTTGGTATGGTACCGCCTCCATGTGGTTGCTATGTTGCTTGCCGTGAGGAGCCTGCATGACGCTCAGCTTCGCTCTCACTTCCAGCGGGCACGCCACCTTCCATGCACCTCCCATGTTGAAGCGCTTGACAATTCCACTCATATAAATGCTCTGCGACAACTCCAAGGTCTGCTGCTGCCGATCACGCTTCACCTAGAGACTCAGCTCTCCCATGTCCTTCATGTCAAACCTGGCTGTAAGGGACTGCTTAGAAACTTCAAGGAGAGACTTTGAGTCAGAGGCAATAAGAAAGTCATCAACATAGAGCCAGATGATGACCTGACTTTTGTCCTGTGTGCATCCATAGACCGCATGATCTGCCTCACTACGCACAAAAACAAGGCTAGCCAGCTGCTCATCAATCTTGTGTCACCATGCACATGGCGCTTGCTTCAGGCCGTAGAGTGCCTTCACAAGCTTGCACACATTATCTTCCTGCCCTTACAACACATACCGCTCTGGTTTCTCCATGTACACATCCTCCTCAAGGTCATCATTCAGAAATGCACACGTCACATCCATCTGGCACACCTCCCAGTCCATGGCAGCGGCAAGAGCAAGGATTTCTTGGATGGAGGGAAACTTTGCAACGGGTGTGAATGCCTTGTTGTCATCCACACCCTTAGTCTACGCGTACCCCTTTGCAACCAGCCGTGCTTTGTACCTGAGCACCTTACCATCAGCACCATACTTGCGCCAGAAGATCCACCTGCAGCCAATCACCCGGCTGCCACGTGGAGCTTTCTCGAGAGTCCGGGTCTCATTCTTCATGAGAGCTTTGTACTCCTCGTTTTTTGTGACACCCGAACCTGCTGCATCAACAATGTGCATGGCCTCCCTATGTCGTTGGGTTGTCGGCGATGGTGAGGAAGAGGAGCTTGAGGTCAGAAAAATCCTTTGAAGGTGAAAAACTACACAAGTTCAGCAGCTCATCCAGGGGCCTCTGTTTGCTTGCGAGGCGCTCGGATCGCCATAGCAGCTCCATAAGACCATCTGCACCATGGTTGAGGCGTGCAGACCTCCATGGAAGCTGTTTCTGCTTGCTCATATGCTCCTCCTTCTCTGCGCTGGTTGCCGGCTGCTTTGCCTCCTCAGCTCCCTCTGCTGCCCTGTCACCACTACCTCCCATATGCTCCTCTTTAGTTGCAGGCTCTTCGGCTCCCACTGGCTCAAGAGCTGGTGCAGCCGTGTCTGCTTCCATAGGGTTCCATGTCCAGCCCTTCACGTCCTCCTTGAATACCACGTCAGGGCTGCAGAAAATCTTGTGTAAGGAATGCTGTCCTGGCGTACTCTGATCTACCACAAGTGTGAACGGCTTCTTAGTGCAAAGAGACTTCCAAGGGAGGTGTGTGCTTTTGGTCGCCACAACACCAAGGGGAGAGTTCTGGCAGAATGCAGATTGCGGAAACTGAGAAAGGCTGAAAGTCATTCATGGTTAGCAATTTTAATGAAATTACATCCGATTATTATAGCCTGTGATGTAAGGTTTTCAACGCATCCAAGCACGCCCAAAACGGAGCAGTAGAGCCCCTGCTACGGCCATCGAAGTAACCTTTGGTGGAGCCGCGCACCTTGCCTTGCACGCTAGGCAACGGGAGGAGCTTCGACGATGACCCGTCGGAGCGCCCTCCCTCTCCCAGAAGTTAAGGAGAGGGTTACCATGGTCAAGGAGATCCCTCTGGTCACTACATTCATGCCCCTGGTGCATTTGGAGCTTGCTGGAGAGGAACTCAGATCACCGCGAGAGAATTATTATGTCTGTCACCCATGTCGGAGACCCAGATTCCACCCGCCGACCACCCGGACTTCGGATGGGGCTAACTTTCTGAATCCTAAACCAAATTGAGTAACTGAAGGCTCAAACCCGCATGGAAAAATCCAAGGAACCCACATCTGTAATCAGATCAGAAATCCAACCACTCTCTAGTAGTCGAACTAGGAAAACGGCAAAGGGCATCAATGGCAGGGGCACTTTTAAACAATCTCCCTCGTGCACCTTCCATGCCGGATGCCTCATGCTCACTCTCGCTCGTCCGTCCCTGCGCCTTCAAGCCCTTCACAGCTTGTCATCACGAGCCCTGCAAGGCTGATGACGTGCTGATCCTGGGGCTGTGCCTTGGTCAAGCAATCAGTGAGCATGTGCTTCGTGCTACAATGTTGCAACACAACATGTCCCTCCTCCACCATGTCTCACGCGTAGTGGTAGTGCACGTCAATGTGCTTCGTCCTCCTGTGCTGTGCCAGATTTTTTGTCAGTGAGATGGAGCCGGTGTTTTCCTCCTGGACCATCGTAGGCTCCTGCTGTGGCACACCTAGCTCCCCCAGCAATCTGCAGAGCTACACTACTTCCTTGACAGCCTCGGCCAGAGCGATGTACTCCGCCTCCACTGTGGAGGTGGCGACACAGTCCTGCTTCCTGCTGCACCACGAGACCGCTGCACCTGCGAGGAAGAACTCGCATAGCCAGAAGTGGAATTCCTCTTGTCCACATCGTCGGCATAGTCCGCGTCAATAGAGCACACCAGCCGCAAGGGGTCTGACTTCCCCTTTGCATTGTACTTCAGGCGTGTGTGCCACGTTGCCTGCAAGTACTGGAGGATGTGCTTCATCGCTGTCCAGTGTATGGCCTAGAGTTGACCATGTACCTGCTCACCTGACCCACCACGTAGGGCAGGTCCGGCCGAGTCGCCACCATGGCATACATCAGGCTGCTCACCACAGATTGGTAGGGCACCTCCGCCATATCCTCCTTCTCCTCTTTAGTTAGCGGCACTATCGCCACACTTAGCTCAAAGCTTGTGGAGACCGGACTGCCCACTGGTTTGCAGTCCTCCATGCCATACCGCTTCAAGACCTCGGCCACGTAATTGGCTTGTCCCAGCTCAAGGGTGCGCGTCCTCCGGTTCCGCGTGATGCTCATCCCCAGGTAGTACTGCGGTTCCCCCATGTCCGTCATCTTAAATTTGCTGCTGCAAAGCCGTCAGGTCTGATGAACAGAGGATCAGATCGTCTACATAAAGTGCGACAATCTGATGGAGTCCCTTGTTGTGCCGCACATACACGCTATGGTATGACTCACAGTGCTTGAAGCCGAGCTCCGCCATGTAGCCGTTCATCTACTGGTACCAGCACCTGGGCGCCTGTTTTAGCGCATATAAGGCCTTCCGCAGCTTGTACACCTTGCCCTCCGGCGCATCCATCCCCTCCGGCACCTCAAGGTAGATATCCTTGTCGATGATGCCATTCAGGAATGCCGTCTTGACATCCATTTGGTGGATCTCCATATCCTTTATGGCCACCACCGCGAGGATCGTACGGATGCTTGTGAACTTGGCGACTGGTGCGAACGTCTCATTGCAGTGTTCGCCTTTTTTCTGCACGTACCCCTTTGCCACTAGCCTTGCCTTATACTTCTCCACATTGCTGTCCTTGGTGAGCTTCACCTTAAACACCCACTAGAAGCTGATCACCTTCGCCCCCTCAGGCCGATCCACCACCTCCCAAGTGGCGTTCTCAGCAAGGGACGCAAGTTCAGATTTTATTGCTTCGCCCCACTGCTGCCCATCAGGCCGTGCAAGCGCCTCTTGCATGGTTGTCGGCTCCATTGCGGCTGCCATCATGCACCGCACCATGACGACCCAGCGGCCCGTGCTTCCGTCGTACCATTTTGCCGCATTCTGCTGCCTCCGGCTGCGACGCGGCGACCTTGGTGACGCTAGCTGCTGGTCCTACTGTTGCTCTGCTGCAACATTGTCCTCAGGCGCAGGCTCCCCCGCGTTGGATACTGCATCCTGCGCTCCAGCAACACCTGCACCTGCTGCGTTGCCCTTCTGTGTTCCAGCACCGTCATCCTCCGAAGACCCGTCATCGACCTCTGCAGTCGTCGGCTCCTCCTCACACTCAAGGAGTTGGAACCATTCCCCTTGCTTTGGTGAGTGCACTGCGTCAATGGTGTTGCTGCTACAGTAGCTCTGCTGCTCATCAAACATGACATTGCAGCTGGTGATGACATCTTGCGTCCATGGATCAAAGAGGCGGTACGTCTTGAGCGCACTTTTGTACCCAACAAACCCGTACGCCTTTGCATGCGGGTCCAGTTCGGAGTCTTTTCTTTGTGTGGTCTGCACCAACGCGTGCGCCTTGCACCCGAACGCCTTCAGGTGCACCACGCTTGGTTTGCGCCCGTTCCACGCCTCGTGCAGCGTCTTCCAGCCGCCTTTCCCCTTCAGCACTGCCGTTGGGGTAAGGTTGGTGACATAGCAGGCCGTGCTCACGGCCTCGGCCCAGAGGCTCTGTGGCAACTTTCCATCCACGAGCATTGTCCGTGCCATGGTGAGCAGCGTCTGGTTCATACGCTCTGCCATGCCATTAGATTGAGGCGTGTACGGATTGGTCGGCTGCCACTCAATCCCCTGCTCCTTCAGCCACCATTCGCAGCCCACGTACTCACCGCCATTGTCACTGCATAACACTATGACCTTGCGGCCAGTCTGCCTCTCCACCGCTGCGACATACTTCTTGAGCCGGTCCAGCACATCACTCTTCCGCTTCATGAAGTAGACGTAGAGCTTTCTGCTGTAATCGTCGATGAAGGTGACAAAGTACCGTGCGTCCCCAATGGACGGCGTCTTAATCGGTCCGCACACATTACTGCACATGACCTCAAGTAGGTTCTCGGCCCGCCATTTTCCGTCTTTGAACGGCTTGCGCTTCGCCTTGCCCATGATGCAAGGCTCGCACTTGTGCTCTATAGAATCTGCTACTACATCTGCTACACTGGTGACGTTGAGGCCGTGAACCATGTCGCGCTTCGACATCTCCTGCACGACTGCGGGAAACGAGTGCCCCAGCCGCCGATGCCATAGCTGCAGGTCTGCTCCCCCGCCTTTTGCGAGGTTGACGAATCACACTGGCCAGTCTTGGCATCTAACTTCTGCCAAGGGGATGACCTTGGTCTCAATGATGTAGAGCCCTCCCTTGCCCTTTGCTTCAAGCACAACCTCACCGTTGCCGTCCATCTGCACGACTGCACCTTTCATGTGGAAGAGCACTTCATACCCCTTGTCTATCAACCGGCTCACACTCAAAATTTCAGCCAGGCCGGGGACATGTTGCACATTTTGGATAACACACTACACCTTTTAACCACCAAAAACCACCTCCACGTCCACATCACCTTGGCCGGCCGCAGGTCCGACCTTGTCGTTGGTGACCACCATGGACTTTGCATACTTGGTGTAGTTGATGAACCCCACCTTCTCGACTTGGGTATGCTCCTCCGCACCTGAGTCAAGGCACCGCCGGTTGGCACCCTTCAGGTCATGGTTCTTTGTGCCATGGAGAAGAGTCTTCTTGCCTTTGGCTCCCTTGCCGCCAGCCTGCGCCTCCTCCGAGCACTCCTTGGTCCAATGGTCCTCCTTGCCACAGTTATGGCATGCACCCCTCTTGGCGCCCTTCTTGCCGCCTCGCTTGTCGATGCTGTTGCCACCCATCGTTTTGGTGACTAGGGCAGTTGAGGATGACGAGATCTCACCACCGCTGCGACGGTGCACCTCATTGTGGATGTACTCGGCGACTGCACCATAGGTGAGTTTATCCTCTTCCCAACCTCCCAGTACGGTGATGAGAAGATCCCAACTGTCAGGTTGATCCATGAGGAGTGCCATCGCCTACATCTTTGTGTCAACCTTCCACCCCACATCATTGCATTGTGCGGCAAGAGACTCAATCTGTTGCATGGCGGAAATGATAGCCTCACCCTCCACGATCCTCGCCATCAAGAGTCGCTTCATTGCGAAGATCTTGTTGGCTAGGGATGTTGATTGGTGGATGGAGCAGAGCTTCTTCTACGCATCAGCTACCCGGTCGCAGTCGTGGATGTAGCCCAACTGAGATTCATGCAGCACCGACAATAGGAGCATCAGTGCCTCCGTGTTCTTCTTCACGAAGGTCGTCTTCTCCTCGTTCGTTGCGCTCGCATCTTGAACCTCCGTGTCCTTCATAAGCTCCAGCAGTCCCTTGTGCACGAGGTAGATCTCAAAATGCCACCGCTACAGCCCAAATCCAGGGCCGCCCATGTACTTTTAGATGGGCGAGGACTCCGGCTTCTGCGCCATGTTGAACTTCTGCAATGGACAGTCTCAAAGTGCGACGGCGACGTCGCCCAGAGCGACACTCCCGTGCGTTGCGGAACCCGTGAACGTCTTGGTAGGCAGGTCAGCGCTGTGGGCCCATGACCCTTTGTCAGGAATGCTTTTCTAGCATACTCTGATCTACCAAAAGTGTGAAAGGCTTCTTAGTGCAAAGAGACTTCCAAGGGAGGTGTGTGCTTTGGGTCGCCACGATATCGAGGGCAGAATTGTGGCAGAATGCAAATTGCCGAAACTGAGAAAGGCTGAGAATCATTAATGGCTAATAACTTTGGTGACATTACATCAGATTATTATAGTCTGTGATGTAAGCATTTCAGCGCATCCAAGCACGCCCAAAACGGTGCAGTAGAGCCCCTACTACGGCTGTCGAAGTAATCTTTGGTGGAGCCGTCCACCGTGCCTTGCACGCTAGGCAACGGGAGGCGCTTCGATGACGACCCGTCGGAGCGCCCTTCCTTGCCCAGAAGTCAAGAAGAGGGTTACCCTGGTCAAGGAGATCCCTCTGGTCACTACATTCATGCCCCTGGTGCATTTGGAGCTTGATGGAGATGAACTTGGATCACCGCAGTGGAATTATCCCGTCACCCATGTCGGAGACCCAGATTCCACCCGCCGACCACCCGAACTTTGGATGGGACAAACTTTCTGAGTTCTCAACGAAATTGAGCAACTGAAGAATCGAAACCACATGGAAAGATCCAAGGATTCCAAATATGCAATCTGATCAGACATCCAACCACTCTCTAGTAGAACCAGGAAAACGGCAAACGGCATCCATGGCAAGGGCACTTTTTAACATCTTGCACGTTTCGAGGTTGTACAGCCGGTATTTCATGGTGTCATTGTCAGAAAGGTAACATTCACACCCTTGGCATCCACCTTTTTGCAGTTAGCGGCAAGCACATGTACAAATGATCCGCACCCAAACACCTTTAAGTGCGTGACAGTAGGCTTGCATCCCGTCCATGCCTCCTCCGGCGTCATCAGCGACAAGGCGCATGTCGGGCTTCAGTTTTTCAGGTACACTGCGGTATTGACCGCCTCTGTCCAGAATGTTGGCGGGAGCACAGCATCCTTGAGCATGTTGCGGACACGCTCCATGAGCGTTTGGTTGGCATGCTCAGCTACGCCATTGAGCTGCAATGTTGCGGGTGGCGTCTCCTCATATCAGATCCCACGGTCACAGAATTCATTCGAGAGGTACTCGCCTCCGCCATCGGTGCGAAGCACCTTCAGACGCCTGCCAATCTCATTCTGTGCAGCAGTAAACCATGCCTTGAATGTGTCAAAACACTCAACATTTTTATGGAAACTGGGGCAGCCCTCAGGGAGGTGATCAGGCTCACTAAGAGCCGCCTAGGCAGGACCAACTGTTTGTGAGAGGGAGTTGCAGGTTGCACAGACAGAAATTACGGAAGCGAATGTAGGTTTGCTGAGAATTCGAATGTCTCAATAGACTCTTGAGTGAGAAATTACATCATCACATCTTTCTAACAAGCCCTTATATGCCTCATTTGGCTAAGGGAGCACTGAGATCCACTCTGTCAAAGCTCACCCTCTAGCACACTCCTAGCCTAGCGGGATGAGCAGCAGTCACCTTGTCACACAAGAGAATTATGTCTCGCACGGCCTGCACGGCTAATAATCGTGGACTGGTCCTTCCTTGAAGTCTCTTGGACGTCTTCCAGCCGTCTTTTCTCCTTGAAGGCCACTCTCAGCAGTCCTGGCCAATAATCCTGCCGCCTTTTGAGCTCAAAGTGCTCAGGTCGTCACTTGAACCCGACCCATAATCTCCAAACTTTGGAAATCCATATCTCACTCAAACGGGCTCCAAATCGAGTCCGTAAAGTGCGTTAGAACCTGTGAAAAATTCTCTATGCAACTGTCATGCCAGATGATTTTTATCGAGCAACCTATTTTTGTCACTTTCTGGCACTCTCATATCCATCATTCTCCCACTTTGCGAGAATAAAAATCANTTCTTGGTCAGAGCAATGGCACTCATGTTGTCACAGTAGATGGTGGTCGCTGTGGTCTACTGCTGTCCAAGGCTTGCTAGTAGCTCACGCAGCCACACGGCTTCCTTTGCTGCTTCACTCAGGGCGATGTACTCTGCTTCGGTGGAGGAGAGGGCGACGCACTCTTGCTTCTTGCTCCTCCAACTGATTGCACCTCCCCCGAGCACAAACACGAACCCACTGGTCGACCTCCTTGTGTCCAGGTCACCTCCCCAATCTGCGTCACTGTAGCCGATGAGGATGGGGCTATTGTTGCCGTTGAAGGTGAGGCAAAGGCTGCTGCTGCTGTCAAGATAGTGCAGCACGCGCTTGACCGCCTCCCAATGCGGCACGCCTGGATTCGCGCAAAACTTGCTTAACACTCCCACTGCTTGGCTGATGTCGAGGCGCTTGCCGACTGCTGCATACATGAGGCTTCCAACTGCTGCTTGGTACGCCACTGCTTCCATGCGGCTGCTCTCTTGCATGCCGCGGGGAGTCTGCGTCATGCTTAGCTTCGCTCCCACTTCGAGTGGTGTTGTTGCTTTGCGTGCTCCTGCCATGTTAAAGCGCTTGACAGGGTCGCTCACGTACGTGCTCTGCGACAAATCCAAAGTCTGCTGCTGCCGGTTGCACTTGACCTGAAGGCCAAGGTAGTAACTGAGCTCTCCCATGTCTTTCATGTCAAACCTGGCAGCAAGGGACTGCTTCACATCGTCCAAAAGAGACTTGGAGTCAGATGCAATGAGCAGATCATCAACATAGAGCAAGATGATGACCTGGCTTGTCTCTTGAGTGCGCCCATAGACTGCATGATCAGCTTCACTACGCACAAAGTCAAGGCCAACCAGCTGCTCATCCATCTTGTGGTACCATGCTCGTGGTGCTTGCTTCAGGCCGTAGAGGGCCTTCACAGGCTTGCACACCAAATCCACCTTTCCCTCCACCACATACACCTCTGGCTGCTCCATGTACACATCCTCCTCGAGGTCACCATTCAAAAATGCACAAGTCACATCCATTTGGTGCACCTCCCAGTCCATAGCAGCAGCAAGAGTGAGGATCACTTGGATGGATGGGAACTTTGCGACAGGTGTAAATGTCTCATTGTAATCCACACCCTCAGTCTGCGCATACCCCTTTGCAACCACCCGTGCTTTGTACCTCAGCACCTTACCATCCGCACCACGCTTGCGCCTGAAGATCCACCGGCATCCGATCAGCCGGCTGCCGCGTGGAGCCTCCTCGAGAGTCCAGGTTCTGTTCTTCATGAGCACACCATACTCCTCATCTACTGCGGCACGCCAATCTGCCATCTCGGCGCTGCGCATGGATTCAGCGAATGTGGCTGGGTCATCGGTGACTGTGAGGAAGAGAAGCTCAAGGTCAGACGACTCTGTTGGTGGTGGAACGGTGCACAGGTTCACCAGCTCCTCCAGTGGCCTCTGTTTGTTTGCAAGGCACTCGGATCGCCTCAGCGGCTCCCCACTGTCCTTTGCACCTTTGTTGAGGCGTGCGGACCGTCGTGGCAGCTGTTGTGCGTTGCTTTGCTGCTCCTCCTCATCACACTCCGCTGCCGGCTCCTTCTCCTTCTCAGCTCCCTCCACCTCCTTGTCGTTGCCGCTGTCACCGCCATCTTCTGCACTGCCCTCTTCTGCTACCGGTACTTCTCCCACTTCTGGTATAAGGCGGGAGCAAGCGGAACTGCTGACATAGGGCTCCAAGTCCAGCCCTTCACTTCCTCTTGGAAGACCACGTCACAGCTGCAGATGATCTTGCGTGCGGCGAGGTTGTAGAGGCGGTATCCCATTGTGTTGTAGCTGAGGAAGGCAGCCTTCACCGACTTTGCGTCCAGCTTGTTACGGCTGCCGGCAGGCACGTGCACGAATGCGCCACACCCAAAGACTTTCAGGTGCGTCACTGTTGGTTTGCGTCCCGTCCACGCCTCCTCCAGTGTCATCAGCAGCACGGCGCGCGTAGGGCTCCGGTTTTTCAGGTACACGGCGGTATTGACCACTTCCGCCCGAAAGGTTGGCGGGAGCCCCACGTCTCGGAGCATGCTGCGAACACGCTCCATGAGTGTGCGGTTCGCGCATTCAGCCACGCCGTTCAGCTGTGGTGTTCCAGGTGGGGTGACCTCGTGCTTGATCCCGCGATGCTTGAGGAAGGTGCGGAAGTCGTTGGAGAGGTACTCTCCTCCACCATCCGTGCGAAGCACCTTCAACCGCCTGCCACTCTCATTCTGTGCAGCAGCAATCCACACCTTGAAAGCATCAAAGCACTCATCCTTTCCAGCCAGGAACGACACCCACGTCTTCCTCGACTTGTCATCAATGAACGTGACAAAGTACAACTTGCCAGACAAGGATTGTGATGGCATGGGACTGCACAAATCAGAGTGAACGAGTGAGAGAAGGTCAGTCGCGCCCTTCCCTTCCCCCGTGAAAGGAGAGCGGGCTTGCTTCCCTTCAATGCAGCTCTCACAAGCCGATGCACCAGGCTGCTTCACCCCCTGGAGCTCTAGGCCGCGGACCATCTGCTGCATGCTGATGATGGCGCCAAAGCCGAGGTGACCGAGCCGGCGGTGCGACAGGCCGATGTCGTGTTTTCCCTCTCTCGCCGCCAACGCTGAGTTGGCTTCCTTCTTCGATGCCACGTAGAGGTGGTAAAGACCATCCTCCTTGTCCGCTTTTGCAAGCACATGCCCCGCACTTGCAGAGATGGTGCAGCCACCATTCTCAAAGCGAACCTGCATGCCTTCGGAGATGAGAGATGAGACAGAGAGGAGATTAGCTGCCAGCCCCGGAACATGGAGCACCCCCTTCACACGACGTTCCACGTGCTTGCCCTCAACGGAAGCACAAAACACAATCTCACCCTCCCCAACCGCCATTTGCACATGGTTGTCCCCCATGTACACCCTACGAGGCTCAATGACGGTGTAGACAACGAACCACTCCCGGCGACACGTCATGTACCGCGTGGCTCCCGAGTCGATGATCCAGAACATGGCGGTGTTGTCGGAGACGTGCAGGACCCGGATGGTTGTTACGAATCCACTCTCCCAGTCTGCGGCGTTCGCGGAAGTATCGGACTGTTTTCCCGCTCCCACTCCAGCCGCAAGGTCCGCCTTCTTCTTCCGCCATTCACGCGCCCAATGGCCCGGCTTTTTGCATTAGTGGCAGTTACTCTTCTTCTTTCCTCCTCCGCCGTTGCTCCTCGTTGATGTAGCACCGCCCGCATGACCAAAGTTGGTGATGAGAGCGACGTCCAGTCCGCTTCCGCCCTCCTCTCCCTTGCGCCACTCCTCCTCAAACAACAAGCTCTCCTCCACATCGTTGAGGGAGAGCTTGTCGCTGCGCTGGTCCAGGGCAACAATGAGAGGAGTGTAGCTGCTAGGAAGGCCATAGAGGATGGTTAGCATGAGCACACGCTCCTTGACAGGGTCCTCAATCGCAGCAAGCTGGTCAGAGAGAGACTTCACCATGTTGATGTAGTCAATCATGGATCCGGACTCATCCATCTTCACAGTGTGAAAGCGACGACGCAGCTGCATATTCATGAGGATTGACTTGGAAGCATAAGTAGACTCAAGCTTTTTCCAAACCTCCTTTGGCGTGAGGATGCTACGGACGAGGAGTTGCTGCCGTTCGGCGAGGTGCAGGTAGATGGTTGCGGGGGCGCGGTCACGCTTCTCGCGGTAGGTACGGGCCTCGACAGGGGATATGGAGCTTTCTTCTGGTTCCTTCTCCTTCTCATCCACCTGGCTCCAGATACCCTTCTCCATCAGTACCATCTTCGTATTGTTGCTCCAGTTGGAGAAGTTCTTGCCTTCGAACTTGGCGATGTTGACGCCGGCCACCACAGAAGCGGATGTCGCCATGGTAGTGCAATGTTCAGCCCACAAACGGCTCTCTCACACAACAGGGTGCAAGGAATGCCTCAAGGATGAGACAAAGCATTGTTCTAGCTCTGATACCACTGATGGAAACTGGGGCAGCCCTCAGGGAGGTGATCAGGCTCACTAAGAGCCGCCTAGGCAGGACCAACTGTTTGTGAGAGGGAGTTGCAGGTTGAACAGACAGAAATTACGGAAGCAAATGTAGGTTTGCTGAGTATGCGAATGTCTGAATCGACTCTTGAGTCAGAAGGTAAATCATCACAGATTTCTAAAAAACCCTTATATGCCTCATTTGGCTAAGGGAGCACTGAGATCCACTCTGTCAAAGCTCACCCTCTAGCACACTCCTAGCCTAGCGGGATGAGCGGCAGTCACCTTGTCACACAAGAGAATTATGTCTCGCACGGCCTGCACGGCTAATAATCGTGGACTGGTCCTTCCTTGAAGTCTCTTGGACGTCTTCCAGCCGTCTTTTCTCCTTGAAGGCCGCTCTCAGCAGTTCTGGCCAATAATCCTGTCGCCTTTTGAGCTCAAAGTGCTCAGGTCGTCATTTGAACCCGACCCATGATCTCCAAACTTTGGAAATCCATATCTCACTCAAACGGACTCCAAATCAAGTTCCGTAAAGTGCGTTAGAACCTGTGAAAACTCCTCTATGCAACTGTCATGCAAGATTATTTTTATCGAGCAACATGTTTTTGTCACTTTCTGGCACTCTCATATCCATCACATTTCCGGCCAGAATGAACACCCAGGTTTTCCGTGACTTGTCATCAATGAAGGTGACAAAGCACAGCTTGCCGGACAAGGACTATAATTGCATGGGACCATACACTTCAGAGTACACAAGAGAGAGAAGCTCAGCTGCCACCTTTCCCTCCCAAGAAAATGGAGAGTTGGGTTGCTTCCCTTCAATGCAGCTCTCGCTCGCCGAGGCACCGGGCTGCTTTACCTCCTTCAGCTGTAGGTTGCGCACCATCTGCTACATGAAGATGATTGCGCCAAAGCTGAGTTTTCCAAGCCGGTGATGCCACAGGCCGATGTCATTGCCTTCCAACGTCACAGCTGCTGCTGAGGCAGCTTCCTTCTCCGATACCACAAAAATACGGTAGAGGCCATCGTTATTGTCCGCCTTTGCAAGCACCTGGCCTGCATGTGCTGAAATGGTGCAACCACTATTCTCAAAGTAGACATGTAAGCTTTGGGAGATGAGCAAGGAAACAGAGAGGAGATTAGCTGCATGCTTTGAAACATGGAGCACCCCCTTCACACGACATTCCACGTGTTTCTCCTGGACAGAAGCATAGAAGGCAATCCCACATTCTCCCACCTCAATCTGCACATAATTTTCACTCATGTATACTCGACGTGGTTCAATATGTTGAATGGTATGCACCTTGTCCACTGGATAGCTGGCTGGCTGCTTGGCTGCACGAACAGACAAGACATGCACTGTTGTATTGAGTACGTCCCCTCAGTTTGTTCTGAGATAGGCCAGGAATGCACTGCTTGCAATGGGTGTATTCCTTGGAGATCAGTATAGGAAACACACCTTTGTGGCCTAGTTGGAAAGGCACCAGAGCTCATGGGCCGCAGGTTCAAACCCCGCAACAGCCATAGTTTTCTTTGTGGCCCAAAAAGGGACAGGAAGCTTCTAGGAAGCTTACTAGATCCTACCTTGAGGATGACTCATGGCGGTCTCAGGACGTGCCAAGTAGCATTATAGGTTGAGGTTGGCTCCTGTGGAGCCACTGCAAGCAGAAGCATTAGCAAAGCTCTACAAGTATAAAAGCCTATATCCTGCATGCATCCATTTACAGTTCTTTCCTTTGCAACTCCTCACGAATTGTCCAACCAAGGGTAAACACTAAAGACCTTCATGCGGACTTCGTGAGGTTGCAAACTGAATGAACCTAATGTGTGGATCCCTCGTCGGAGGGAGATATTTTATCTTGGTTGCAAGACCAAGAGCGGTTGGGGGCCTCCCATGTCGGGACCCGTTTTCTAGATCATTGCTATCCGGCAAATTGACAAAGGATTATGGACCCCCACTTTTGGTTCTAAGGCACGCTTCCAAGACCAACTCGCACGCAGTCTTGCAGGGTGTACAGGTACAACAGGGACACGAAGATCGGACGGCTCCAATCTGCTCCATCGGCTCCATTGGCTTCTTTAGGCAGGGTGCGCATACGTGGCGGACTAGGGGATGAGGAATAGCTCTGTCCATGTTGGACAAGACCCACGAGCCCCAACAGGATAAAGCTCTACCCCTTTAGAAGGTGGTAAGATCCCGAGTCCGTTTTCTCACGACGGCACCATCGCCTTAGGCGATCATCGGCGGGAGGGATATGCAACGGAACCAACTGCACCTTTGAAAACGGTCTTATTCAACAGCCTCATCAGCCACATCCGCCTCAACAAAGCAGAGTAGCAGCAAAGCAAAGAAGACGAGGAACTACCAAAAATGGCGGATCCAACTCAAGCTTGCCTCAAGACAGGTATGTCCAAATTCATGGGGACAGGTTTTTCCTTGTGAAAATAGCGGTTTGAGATTGTCATGGAGGTGTGTGACTACCTCGACATCCTAAAAGGGACCGAGACAGCACACATCGATGCGACAGTGGCTACGCATGCGGTTGACCTTGTAACAAGGACGACGAAGAACAACATGGCTCTCTCGATACTCGTGATGTCCATCAACGAGATTCAACACTCCCACATCACAGGATGCACGTCGGCCGCAAATGCCTACACAAAACTCTCACGGGTTCATCAATCGAACGCCCTAGCAGACCGACTCTTCATCTTATGAAGGTTGATGTCGATGAGGGTGAGCGAAGGAGAATCGATACCCATATTTTTACAGTCGTTCAACAACATGCTGCAAGAGGTCGAGTAAATGGAATGGAAGCTCGACTCCAACAGACGTGCCATGATCCTTCTGATAGTGCTACCGGAAAGCTGGGGGTCCTTGATCGCCGTATTTGGCCGTTGGAAGGAATCATATCTGACCTATGAGGCTATCACCAAACACGTCCGCAATGAGTCCATACGATACAATGGAAGTGAGGCAAACATTTCAGCCTATGCCTCTCGCTTTGGTGGACAAGGTACAAGCTCCTGCTCCGGTCAAGGCAACAACGGAAGCGGTGGCGGTGGAGGAAAAGGCAATGGTGGTGGGAAGAGTTCTAAGAAGCCCGGCAACTGTCACAACTGTGGCAAGGCTGGACACTGGGCTAGGGACTACATTAGTCCCAAGAAAGAAGGTGGGAACAAGGGTGGGAAGGAGAAGAAGGAGCTCACCAACATGATGGCTTAAGGCTTGCACATGAAGGGTGCAACACTCCTTAGGCCCGGGGCATTTGCCCTTGACTCGAGAACCAACCACTACTCCTCAAAAGAGAAATGTGGATTTGTCTCCAAGGTCGAATCTGACATGCACATCAAGTGTGCAAATAGCGGTGTCATCCAAGCCATAGACAAAGGGGACAAGGTGATCACGTTCAACGTGAAAAGTGCCAAGAAGGAGGTCAATCTACAAAAGGTGGTCTACATGCCCTCCTTTGCAGCGAACCTGCTGTCAATCTCACAAATCACCGACAACAACATGACCGTGGTGTTCACCAACAAGGAATCTGTGGCCCAAAAAAACAAGGACATCAAGATTGTGTAGACCAAAGATGACCTCATGCTTCAAGTTCCAAGATTTGACGGCCTCTACGTGCTTCAAACCGAATTCACCACGACGTTGGATGAGGGAATAGCATGTGCCACCGAGATAGTGGCACCAAAGCCAAAGGATGCACCGTCGGCGACCGCTACGGCCGCCACATCAACCGAGGACACTGCCGTTGAGCTGTGGCACTGGCAATTTGGCCACGTGGCCAATAGCACGCTGTAGAAGGTGTAAGAGCAAGAGGTGGTCCGCAAAATTGAAGGGTGCACCATGAAGCATGGAGAAGGGTTTACATTGTGTGAACCATGCCTCCAAGCGAAGGAAAAGAAGAAGCCATTTGAGAGAGGAGGTCAACGAGCAGAGAATGTCTTGGACCTCATCCACAGTGAAGTTTGTGGACCCTTCCGCGTGTCGTTTCATGGAGGAAGCAAGTACTTCCTGACCTTCATCAATGACCACAGCCGCAAGTTGTAGATCTACTCCCTTAAAACCAAGGGAGAGGTCAAGGACAACCTCCTCGAGTTCGTCAGTATGGTAGAGCAGCAAACGTCCAAGAAGGTGAAGACACTCCGAAGTGAAAATGGGGGTGAGTACAAGGCATGAAAGCCTTGGCTCAAGGATCAATGCATCTGCCACAAGAAAACCACCACTTACAGCCCCCAAAGCAATGACATGGCCGAGAGGATGAACCAGACTTTGCTCGGCATGGTGCAAAGCATGCTCTTTGACACCAAGCTCCCACCTCGTTTTTGGGCAGAAGCAGCAACAACGGCCTGCTACCTCTTAAACCTCACACCAGAAACCTCCTTACACAAGTGTGGAAAGGAGCAGGACATACAGCTGAAGACCTCATAGGAAGCATTGTTGGAAAAGAAACCCAACGCCTCTCATCTAAAGGTGTTTGGGTCAACTACATGGGTGAAGATCCATTCGGGAGAAGGTGGAGGCAAGCTCGAAGCACGTTCCAAGAAGTGCATCATGGTTGGGTACGACACGTCACACAAAGCCTATCGGCTTTGGGACCAGGCAGTAGGCAAGCTCGTGATGAGCTGCGATGTCGAGTTCGGCAAACGCACCCTTGGACAGGGAGAGCTACTGGACCCGATCCCTACTCCCAAGGCGGGAGAGTGGATAGTGTTGCTTGAGTCCGGAGACCTAGCACCCGACAACTTTCTCACTTTGCCAGCAGGTGGTGGGAATGGGAGCGCAGGTGCGCAAGATGATGTGACATCTAACATGGACGGGGATACCAAGGCGTCCGGAGCTTTTGAGTCTGACTTGGATTCCAACGACTCTTCTGACTACGATGACACACCACCACCTATCGTAGTACCTGTAGGAGAACAGGAAGCCGCACCAGCACCCCGGCACAGTTTGTAACCAAAGAAAGCAAATTTGCAGTATGAGGACAATTAGAGCGGCCTTAGCTGGTTGTGCATGGTTGAGGGAGAGCCATCCATAGTGGCGGAGGCCATGAACGGTCCGGATGTGGCCAAGTGGAAGGAGGCAGTGGACAGCGAGCTCGCGTCCATTGACGAGAATGGCACATGGGTGCTGGTGGATAGACCCAAAAAGATCCACGTGCCGGGATCCAAGTGGGTCCTCCGAGTGAAGAAGAAGCAAGATTTCAGCATCAAAAAGTTTAAGGCAAGGATAGTGGCTAAGGGGTTTTCTCAACGCCCGGGCTCCGAGTACGTTGAGACTTTTGCACCCGTTGTGACCTTTGCCTCCATCTGCTCTCTCATCACCATTGCATCCGCAAAGAATCTGGAGATGCACCAGATGGACGTCACAACAGCTTTCCATTACGGGAAGCTCGATAAGGAAGTGCTGATGGAGGTGCCCGAAGGATTCAAAGCTCCCAATGGCAAGGTGTGCAAGTTGGTGAAAGTGCTCTACAGGCTGAAACATGCCCCAAGGATGTGGTACATAGAGATGGATGGTTTCATGACCAATCTCTCCTTGGCGCATTGCCAGAATGACCCGAACATGTACGTGCGCGATGATGAGAGAGGGCTGATGCTGGTTGCAGTGTATGTGGATGATCTGATCATCTGCTCGTCTTCGGTTGAGCTACTGCATGTGCTGAAGCCTGAACTCAGCAAAAGGTTCGAGATGAAGGACATCGGTCCTCTCAAGTACTACCTCCGGATCACCATCCACCTCAACTGAGCAGCGGGCACCATCGAACTCAACCAAACCAAATACATCGGTGAGATACTGAAGCGATATCACATGGAAGAATACAAATCTATCAGCACCCCAATGACGACCGATACAAAGCTGAAAGCCTCCATGTTGCCAAGCAACTGAGTAGAACGAAGGGAGATGCAAGACATCACGTACCAGTCCACCATAGGTAGCATCATGTACGCAATAGTAGGGACTCGTCCCAAAATCTGCTATGATGTGTGACAAGTGAGCACGTTCGTGGCCAACCCATGGCCACAGCACTGCCAGGCAGTCAAGCATATATTGCGCTACAGAAGACACGTCACATGGACCTCCTCCTTGGAGGCCAAGAAGGTACGGACCCCTCCGCCTAAAGTGCTACACCGCCGCCGACTCGGGAAAATATCTTGACGACCGCAAATCCACCTCTGGATATGTGTGAATTTTGAATGGTGCTGCCGTCTCATGAGCCAACAGGAAGCAGGATTGTGCTTCCGTGTCCATGGATGAGGCAGAGTAGGTTCCTATGTCTGAGTTGTGCAAGGAGAATCAGTGGTTGTATAGCTTGTTTGGCGAAATGACAGTACCACAGAGGGACGTCATGGTCGTAGACATGGACTACATGAGTGACATCTCGATGGCTGAAGATGAGGATGCTCCCAGGAAATGAAGCACATTGACATACGTTACCACTACTCACGTGACCCGGTCATGAAGAACGTGTTGGACTTGAAGCACTACGGAACCAAGAGCATGCTTGTTGAGTGCATGACCAAGCTGCTGGAGAGCAACTGGCACTATGCAGGCATTTGTGGCTTTGGCATAAGGAGTGTGGAAAAGGAAGAGTGAGCCCTAAGGCATTGATGAAGCCCAATGAACGACACATAGATAGAGGTGTAAGGGAGAGATTTGTTAAATGATATGCAATGTGTCCACTGGCTAGCTGGCTGGCTGGTTGGGTGCACGAAAAGACAAGACATGCACTGCTCTTTGGAGTATGTCCCCTCGGTTTGTTCTGAGATGGGCCAGGAATGCACTGCCTGTAATGGGTATGTTCCCTGGAGATCAGCATAGGAAACACACCTTTGTGGCCTAGTTGGTATAGGCACCGGAGCTCATGGATCGCAGGTTCAAACCCCGCAACGGCCATAGCTTTCTTTGTGGCCCAAAATGGGACAAGAATCTTCTAGGAAGCTTGCTAGAACATGCCTTGAGGATGACTCATGGCGGTCTCAGGACGTGCCAAGTAGCACTATATGTTGAGGTTGGCTCCTATGGAGCCACTACAAGCAGAAGCATTAGCAAAGCTCTACAAGTATAAAAGCCTATATCTTGTATGAATCCATTTATAGTTCTTTCCTTTGCGACTCCTCACAGAGTGTCAAACCAAGGGTAGACACTAAAGACCTTCATGCGGACTTCGTGAGGTTGCAAACTGAACGAACCTAATGTGTGGATCCCTCGTCTAAGGGTGATATGTTATCTTGGTTGCAATACCAAGAGCGTTTGGCGGCCTCCCATGTCGAGACCTGTTTTCAAGACCGTTGCTATCCGACGCATTGAAACCATAGCGGTGTAGACAACAAATCACTCCCAATGACAGGTCATGTGCCGAGTAGCTCCCGAGTGGATGATCCATAGAAACACAGTGTTGACGGAGGCATGCGGGACATGGATGGTGCTCACAATTACACCCTCCCTATCAGCGGCGTTGGCGGAGGCGTCCGACTGTTTCCCCGCTCCCACCCCAGTCGCAAGATCTGCCTTCTTCTTCCGGCATTCGTGCGTCCAATGGCCTGGCTTCTTGCAGTAATGCCACTTTCCCTTATTCTTCCCTCCACCTCCGCTACCGTTGGTTGATGCAGCACCACCCCTGTGACTCGTGTTGGTGACGAGGGCTATGTCCGGTCCGCTTCCTCCTTCTCCCTGCTTGTGGCACTCCTCTCGAATAGCAGGCTCGCCTCCACGTCATCGAGTGAGAGCTTGTCTCCACGTTGGTCCATGGCAACAATGAGAGGAGTGTAGCTGCTAGGAAGGCCAGAGAGGATGGTCAGCATGAGAAAACATTCCTTGGCAGGGTCCTCAATCGTAGCAAGCTGGTCAGCCAAAGCTTTCACCTTGTTGAGATAATCGATTATGGAGCCCGACTCATCCATCTTCACCGTATGAAAATGACAATGCAACTGCATGTTCATGAGGATTGACTTGGAAGCATAGGTGAACTCAAGCTTGTTCAAGGACAAGGAGTTGCTGCCGGTCAGTGAGGTGGGGGTAGATGGTTGTGAGGGTGCGGTCCCACTTCTCGCGGTGCGTACAGGCCTCGGCAGCAGAGAGGGAGGTTTCAACAGAGTCCGCCTCACTCACGTGGCTCCAGAGTCCCTTCTCCACTAGCACCATCTTCATGGTGCTGCTCCAGTTGAAGAAGTTCTCGCCTTCGAACTTGGCGATGTTGACGCTGGCCACCACAGAAGCGGGCGTTGTAATGTTGACTGCAATGTCGGTCCAAAAACAGCCTCTCTCACACACCAGTGTGCAAGGGATGCCTCAAGGATGAGGCAAGGCCTTGTTCTAGCTCTAGTACCATTGATAAAACTTAGGCAGCCCTGGGGGAGGTAATCAAGCTCACCAAGAGCCGCTAGGCAGGATCAATTGTATGTGAAAGACAAGTTGCAGGTTGCAGAGACAAAAATACATAATCATTTGAAGTCTTGTAGAGAGCGTGAATGGCTGGTTTGACTCGTGGATGAGAAATTACATTAGCAAATCTTTCTAACAAGCCTAAGTACGCTCCATTTGGCGCATGGAGCTCGAGGAGCCACCCTGTCAAAGTTCACCTCCTAGCACACTTCTAGCCTAGCGGGATGAGCGGCAGTCATACTCTCACAGAAGAGAATTACCATCCCTGCCATGTGCACAACCAATCATCTTGATAGGGACCTTTTCTTGAATCTCTCTGAAGGTATTCCTACCGGATTTCTACCTTGAAGGCCACTCCAAGCCTCCCTACCCAATAATTCTGGCCGTCATTGGTCCTGGTAGTGCAAGAGCCGTCACTTGAACCGGACCCACTGCCACCAAATCTTGAAAATTCATATCTCCCTCAAACGGACTCCGAATTGGGTTCCGTAAATTGCTACAGAACCAGGAAGACATCCTCTATTCATTGTGGTGCCTGATGATTTTTATTTAACAGCCCACTTTGGTCACTTTTTGGCACCCTACATCCATCAAAATCAGACGAATAAGATAGAGGATATGTGTGACTTACTTCGAGAGCGTTTGGGGGTCTCACAGCAGAATCTAAGGGGAGCTGTTGGAGCTGCACCATCACTCAAGCAGAACACCCTCTATCTGGCATCTAGATCTCAGCACCCCCTGTTGCATGTTGGCATTTGGGATGAGGAGTAGATAGATTAGGACTCGCCTGAGGGTAAACATTTACGCGCTTCAGGAGTGGATCCATGAGTTGCGCCTAGATTAGGCGTAGATGCGCATAGCATGCCGTCTGTGTGGTATGCCTAATTTCATGCCTCCCTACAACTTGAACATCTTTTTGTGGCTCCTGTCACTTAGAATATTATCCGAGGCAATGCAGGCTCCCCAGCTGTGCAGGATGATGCTGCTCCTAGGTAGTTCAATGCATATTTGCAGCTGGAAACTGGAAAATAACTGCTTTGCAGATGAGGGAGGGGGGGGGGGGGGCTT
>SZWC01000718.1:283252-303875 GCA_023375785.1 Penium margaritaceum
CACACACACACACACACACACACACACACACACAAACCAAAAAAAAGAAACCCAAAAAAGGCTCCTTCATTTTCACATTGACTTTTTAGAACAGATGGTTGTTGACTTTCTAAATTACCAATAATCTCTGGTAGAAGATTTCATTCATCCATGATTTTTGGCTTATTCTTTACATCGTCTCTCCATGTGTTGACCGGGCCGGCAGTGAAAGAGGCAAGGGATTTTCTGAGCTTGACATATCCATCACCAGATCAGTCTCCAGAGTCAGTGGTCTTATCCATTCTCTCAGTATCCTGCTATGCCAGGCGCTACTCAGGGTTGGAATGCTCTGAAACATTTGGGCATCGTGTGTTACTGTACATCCATCGACGGAGTCTTCACCTGGTTGTTGTTACTCGTTGCCATTTTTTTTGCTCCTCTCACCGTTGTTTTGACAAAATCTACGAAATAATAGATGGCAAAGATTTTTCGAAGAATTGTGTGAGGCTTCTACGAATGATTGAAGCCATTGTCTGTCCTTCCAGTACTGTTGTGCTCTCATACTAAGTGGTTCGCTAATCAGAATGTAGATGGAGAACATGTCAATGTTGTTCTTAGTTCCATAACTTCATCTATGTACTCACGAGTCCCATTTCCTAAATTTTCTTTCACTCTACAAGGAATACTCTTGGACGCCCAAGTTAAGCGACACATGAAATTTCATTTGCCTTCAGTTGCTGTTAAAAAAACATGCCCAAATAATCTGGGAGATTTTGAGAACATTGAGGTGCATCTTTATGAAAGTCTAACAATGCCAAGAAGCTGATGGAACAGTGTAAGATCATTGAGACAGTTCACAAAATTATGTCGACCCTTTTGTCGAAGCTCTCCAATTTTTTTATACGGAAGTTTGGAGGTTCGGGCAGTTTGCCAGAACGTCCACAGTTGATTGGCATAAGAATATAGAAGCCACAGCATGGTGGCCCATGAATGTAATGAAAAAAAAATCTACTCGTGGATTTTGAGAAGTGAAATCCAGCAGGGCCCTTATTGTTTCCTCTACTTATTCCTCACGACACATTATCGACCCGACAGACCTTATACTTCCCCTCAAACAAGATACCCACCCTTTTTTCAATACCATCCAAGCACATGTCTACCACAAAATCTGAGAGGAGAAATGGGAATCCTCCTAAGATTGATCCCATTGCAAAACTCACCAAAACCTTCCACTCGAGAAAACCCTATAGCCGAGTGCATACATCATCCACAACCATGATACAAATTATTCGAAGAATAAGAAAAAACCTCTTTTTTAGCTAGTAGATTCTCTTCAGTCAAACTGAATTGGCCACCACCTCAGCAGAGCACACTAAACAGCCAGATCGTTCAACCTCATCCTTAGAGGAAAAGTAGCGAAGATCAGAGAGGCCAAAAGGTACATGCTCCGATGGAGGTGCAGACGGACGCATCTGATCAGCCCGTCATTCTGCATCATGTAAGCCATCCCGTATCGCAAAAAGTACACCAAATGGAACACTGAGCATGGATGCTATCGATGGAAACACACTGGTTCAGTGTTTCTACAGCACTGCGCTCCCACACATCAGTCTCCACGCCACCCGAGAGGCAACGTCTCTGGGCCATAAACACGACTGCCAACCACCTCACAATGGGCCAACACCGCTGCCTCAGTCCCCCCATGGTGTCCATACCAGGGGCCTCAAATTTCATCTTGGTCTGAATACCAACACCATGCAATGCTTCCACACCTTCCCCTCCTCTGCTTGCGCTGCTGCTTCACCGAGCCCACTCATGGAATGACCCTAAGAATCCACCATCGCGATATCCAACATTCAGAATGTCCCAAGATCTCAATCCGTCAAAGCCAACCCCAGCCCAAGCCCGCACTCCTCGTCTGGCAAATTGAACTCCCCTCCTGGTTCCACATCAACCTTCAGAGAGGGCTATCTAAAAATGTCCTAGATCTGATCCCTGATGGCATGTTGCACCTTTGTAATCTGGCCCAGCTGGAAAATGGTGCGTCACCCAGGCCGGATCAAGCCCATGAAGAGGTGGCTGGATTGTCTCCAATAAACCCAGCGGAAGCCCCAATCACAGCTGTGCATGGGAGTGGAAATCCGCTCTCGAGAGATGGACCCAATCCTCCACCAAAGCATGGTTTTCCTGTAGCCAAAGAGCAGTGCCCCACATTCCGGCACCCAGACAACAACTCTCCCGCCGATTTCTGCAAGTCCCTAGGTACAAAATCTCCTCCTCCCTGCTACTGCATACACATTGTTGCTCCTCAGCTTCTAATACGTGAGTAAACTAGTGCTCCCTCCTGCCATCAAACCAGTGGGGGCTGATTCTATTGTACAAGAAGTCCATCTGTTTCTGAAAAAGGGCCTCCAAAGATAATAGGCCCCTCCGAACCACTATCAGTAGAGAAGTTATGGATGTTTCCCACATAGAGAAGATATGACCGATCTCTTGGTCTGCTGGGATAAACCAGCCAAACAACAGTACTTCTGATGAAGAAGAGTGCCTGACACATAGACATAGGCCAGGGGGGGCCTATCTCATGATGAGGAAGTAGGATGGAAAAAAGAAACCGCCTCCCTGCCAAAACGGCATCCGGAACTGCAAAAGGGAAGGAGACTAAAAGTCCCCCTTTCTATTATCCTCTCCTACAGTAGATGACTGGATGAGGCCAAGAAAGGCTTCCCAGCCAGCGTCGTCAAACCTGCCAAAAGGGCTCCAGAGGTAAGTTCTACACCCAGAACTCTCCATAGGACAGCACACATGCGTACAATGGTGGTCGCTTCCTGACGATCCTCAAGATGCTACAACTCCTTGGCCCACGGTCACCACTCCTCCGACCACCGCTCAGCCCATCCCTACAGAGAAGAGTCCATGCCCAAGGGGCAGTTCAAGAGGATGGCATCATCAGAGTTGAGAGGAATCTCCACAATCGCTGCTCGAGGGTGGTCGCCTGAGCGGCGGCAAAGACGGAATTTGTAGGATTGGACGTGCAACCCTTGACTCTCTGCGACCTTCATCATGGTGGCGAAGGCTGCCCCTAACCTGGATCGGGATTCACAGAGGGAAGTATCATCCTGAAACAACCCAATATAGCCTTGATCACCCAAATCTTGCACACCCTCATGAAGCATTGGGAGAAGAGCTATGTCAAAAAAACACTGGACTAAGAGAGTCCCCCTGCCGCAACCCCCATGAGCTCTCTAAGAGGACTGGGGTGCTGAATGCTAAGAACAACACTTGTGCCATCTCTGCATAAAACAGAAGAAGGAATGAAATCCAGCTCCCTAAGCATCTATCCTTCACCGCCTTAAATGTGCAGGTTCATTTCACCTCATTGACAGTCTTGCAGATGTCTAGACGATGGAGCCAAAAGGATGGGTTCATGGCCAGAGTCACCAAAATCCCTCTGACCAATAGAGGTGTCCCCTTGGATACTTCCACGCCAAACTGGAGCAGTTGTAATGCCTTCTGCACCCTCTCCTTTTCCTGCTTGAGCACAAGCAAAGCTGCCAAATGGAACTATGCCTCCCTGGCTGCAATGAGCCGCACGCCATCCTCCTCTGACTCCCCCTTCAAAAGGGGAATCAGCCTGCTCCGACCATTCCACCATTATCGGTTAATGGTGGTTAGCCGTTACCCGTTACCTGCCACGGCTACCGGAAAATCTGCTCGCAGGATCACCCTCATGACAGCTATGAGGCCCTCCACCCCCGGTGTCCGGTCTGACTTGAGATTCCGTACTAGATCCAACGTGATCTCCTCAGGTCCCGCTGCTCATCCCTAGGCCTGTCCCAAAGTGTCTCCTCCACCAACTCCTCTGAGATGCCGATTGTTGTGTCCTGGTGCACAACGAAGGCGCTGACCCATGGGGCTATGGGGGGCTCCTCGACACGGTGGGACTCCCAGAGGGCCACAAGTGTCAACCCGGACCCGGCAGCTGGAGGCAGTGTGTACAAGAGCTGTATGGCACGGCCCGGGTCTCCCTGGTGAACTGTAGTGACAGCCCGCCTGCATATCTGAGCCTGTTCACATGATTGCTCTCCTACGGAAAGCCAAGAAGTAGGGCAGGAGGGGAAAGCTCTCAAAGGGCCAGCTGAGTTACTCTCCTCGCCTCGTCAAAGAGACCGGCCTACTCCCCTCTTTGGGAATTACTAACAACAATCATGAATGACCTGGCTGACCGTCAAACATTCTCCTGCAGCACCAACACGCCGGCTCCTCCCTCTACTCAGTCCTACTCCCGCTCACCTGCTGGCCCCCTGGTGGGTTGTCCCTCTCTGCGCCATCCCGAGCTGGTGTAGCTGCTGCTCTCCCGTTAGCAGCTCATGTCCCATGTGCTCCCCGTCTGTGACTTCACATCACAATAGCACGTGGATGTGGAATAGAAGCATCCATCATAGGTTTGCCTCCTCTAACGACTAGCCATCCGTTAGGCTCCACATAATGCACTGTTCAAAGAGAGTAGACACCTACTGGCATGGCTCCCTGTACACATGGCCTAACACCCAGGGAGCCAAAATGTACAACTCGGATCTGTCACGCCTAGCCCTTAGTTTCACACCACCCAACTCCCCTTAACACACAGGGTCAATCGAAACCCGAGCCTCAAAGGATGGCACTGGCTGGTGCAAGTATTGTTGTGACATCTCTTATGGCTAAAATCATCTCCACCTTCACCCCTTGGAACTCTTGCAATATTGTTGTGAATACCATTGAGAGCTCCACCGTACTGCTCAGTCCCATCCGTGATAGCTTATATGTAACCTGTCTCTGCTCCCGCTACACCCAGCCATATGTGACACTCACAAATTAGCTGGCGAATACATGCACCTTGTTGCGCCAACGGCAAAGGAGTTCCTCTCGGATGCGCCATCTGCAGTGCATCTGGCTGATCACCAGGAGGGGGTCCCTGATCACCTCCAAATACCATATCCCCGCGTTACATGCTACTCCAAGGCCCAGATGCAAAGGCACATACTCCGCGTCATTCTTGGTCTTGGGGCTCAGAAGGAATTTCCAGGCCAATCGTAATGGTATTCCCACCAGACTATTTAGCACCGCCCCCGCCTTGTCCAGCCACAATCAACTCATCTCAGCTACCGTTGAAGAAGAGCCAATGAGGCTCATCCCCAGGAAGGGGAGGACAGGGGATTGGGATACAGGATGGGAGGAGGTGGCCGGAGGGGAATTAAAGTAGGTGGCGGAGGCAGAGGAGGAAGAGGGAGAAGGGGGAGGTAGAGGAGGAAGTGGAAGAGGAGATGGAAGGGGAGGTGGAGAAGGAGGTGGAGGGAGAAGTGAAGGGGGAGGAGGCGCGATCTCTTAGGTGGCTGGAGGTGAGCCCCTAGTATGGAATCCTAATGCTTGTAAGCCTGTGATTCCAGCACTCTAATGCACTGGCCCTGTTTCACTATCCGCTGCAACGGCTACTGCTGCCTATCCCGCAACGTTGACTCCTGCGCCAACCACTTTCCCTACCCCTACCACAGTTGCAACATCGGACGTCACCCTGGTCACCTCAATTGCGGCGGAAGTAACCTCCACTAAAAACCCTATGGAGTAACCCGCTCAGGCTCCTGTCATTGCCCCCCCCCCCCCCCCCCATAAGCAGAGGGGATGTTGCTACCTCAACCCCTGACTGTAGTCTTGAAGCCCCTGCTCCTTCCAATGCGGTGATCACGTGGATGACTCTTATGCAAAACCTGTCACTAGCACAACTACTTTCAACGCCGCTCTCACTATTGATCCTGTAGCTAAAGACCCAAATGTGGATGCGAGCAACACATCACCATGAATGTTGCTCCCCCTCTTGCCTCTTGATGCTTGTGCCACCACATTGACTCCTGCCACTGTCGTGATGTAAGTCATCCCCGTCTGTTTGTATAGCTTAATGTGACCGCTCGTGCAAATACCTTATGCGGACCCAGCTGGTGCCAGAACACCGAAGCACAATGGCTCCACCCACCAGTAGCTGCCAGATAGTTGCCATGGCATCCCGGGTGCTTGCTGGGGTGCTCCGCAGTTCTTTGGCAGTCGCTAGTATTTTCTCGGTGGACTGGCTCTCAAGCTCAATCAGTGCCAGACTTGTGCGTGTGACCAATCGTAGCTTCCACCTAAAGAATCTGCATCAGTAGGTTTGACGGTGTTGCGTTTGGATGGCTGTGCACAAATCATGGCCAAAAAGGTGGTTCTGGGCCAGGTTTAGGACAAACTGACACTGCTGTGTGAGTCACCCGCAATGCAGTGCGGCAGGTGTTTATGCCGTGCACTTTTCAGTTGTCATTTCTCTTTGGATTACTAAGCTCTTGGGGCTTATGAGAATTTGCGCATCTCCATAACCTAACCCTTGCTGCACCTTGTACCTATTTACTTGCTAGTGCTTAAGATGACTAGATAGTGTTGCAACATCCACGACAGCAAGGCTAGAGATCTTCCTAGCAGCAAATTATGGTTTCATAACAGCAAGGCATCCCTCACTGGGTTGCACAGTTCAGATGCATCATTTTCAGCAACAGTGAGAGTCACAGCTACAGCCACGGTCCCGGGAAGGACCACAAAGCCACCGTGACCTACCATAGAAGATTGCAGTAGCAGAGGTACCCTTGCAATGGCAGTTATAACCGCACCACCACATCACCATCATGGGCACAGCAAAGGGTTATCCAACCCTCTACAACAGCAGTTGGGGCACGTGATGTTGTCAAGTGGTCCGTGAAGCTTCCTAGAAGCTTCATTCAGGTCACACCTACCACCATCCCGGACGTGTGAGAGCGGGATGACCACGTTTTACTGTAATTTTTTGTTTCTAAGGGCTCATTATAAATCCCTAGTAATAACCTGACCACCGTAAGCAATCATGCTTATTTTCTACCCTAAAGGATACGTGAAACAAAAACACCCTCTCACAAGTCGAAATCTTCCAGATTTTGGACAAAAGAGAAAAACATGACGTTTTAACTTTTGTTTTGCAAAAAAACACCACCATTGCCTTAAGCATCCTCTGCCACATCATCACTCGAAATTTGGCTTGATTTGGAAAACCTTCATGCTAACATCATCATTATGGGTGATAATGTCATCATCAACACCTTGCCAAATATTTGGTTGAAACATCATTTCTTGCCAGAATTCCACATCCTTGCAAAACACAATTGGTTTTTCCTTCTAACAACTTTGTTGATTGGATCCATGCTGAGCGGCCCCGCAGTCCCGATCCATGAAAAATACAAGGAGCTGGTCGATCCCTTCTCTTCCTCGAGTGTCATGAGCCCATGGTGGTAGTCACTCGCCATTGACGAGCTTTGTGAGGTACAGGATGAGATGTGCCACCAGCAGCAGCGTCAGAATGACATGTTACATGAGATCAGAGACTTATTGAGGGGACATTCAGGAGCATCAGGGAAAATACCGGGACGAGCCCCTGGAGGTGCATTGTCTTTTCAGCAATTTATGCCATAATTTACGCTGCAGCCTCGGCACCCTTCATCACACCATGACACCTAGGATGAGGAGGAGATAGAGGATCACACAGGTGAGATTTGTGTCCTTTAGGAGCACATCTGTGAGCTTCATCTAGGATCGTAGCATCCCACCCCACCACCTCCTCGTCGTCAGGACCAGCCACGTTGTTAAGGAGCGTTCACTTTTGGTGGTGTTTCTCTCACTAGTGATCTCCTCGTCCCTCGCTCGCGCTCTTTTGAGCCTGAGGTCACCCATCCTATGGAGCGGTGACCAAAGGAAAATGAGAAACCTCAACCTTGTTACAATAGCGATGAGGGCTTCGACTATTAGGAGATCCCATTTCGGGTTTGGGCCGACTATGAGGGCATACTATCTCTTGTACCATAGCCAGTACCAGACCCGCAACGCTTGTTAGGTTTAAAAAACAATGAGAGTGATACGCAGTCTGCGCTATGCAATGACGTAAGAGATTGTGATGGAATCTTTTCCTTTTGTTCATGAGGCCAGGACCGGGACCGGAGCAGACGTGCACCAGGGCTTGGAGCTGGCCCTAAGACTACTTGTTATGGAGACCCACGCAACAAGGCCAGCTCAACTGCGTGATTTCCACTCCTTTCGCCAGGGTCCCACAAAGCTCCCAGCTGACTACTGGAGGCGCACCATGTGCCTTTACACGCGCCCTAGGACTGGCGGTGGGACGCAACTATGGGTACTCGATGCTATCATGATGGGGACGCACTTGGATCACGTGAAGCTCTTCATAAGCTTTGGCCGTGTGTCTCTCTCCAAGTTGTCTGAGTCATTGCACCTTCTTCTTTGGACTCATTGCTACTTCCTCCATGAGACATCTATTGATTAGGCCACTGCCGCCCATCTCCAGAGTCCACTAGTTCAGACACTGGCTACAATCCCTCCAGTGCCTCTGTTACCAATCCCACCTCCAATACATCCTCGTCCTCCCCCTCTAGCTTAAGTAGCCAGACCCAGGGTATTACAGTGGCTGCATAGGAGAAAAGGGAAAAAAGAGACATGACAAGGGGCAATAGCGGTAGTAGCAGCAGAAACCGATGAGTAGTGACAATAAACGTTATTTCTACTCCTACAACTGCAAGGACGCTCACTACTACACGGAGTGCGAGTCTTTCCTTGATTGGCCCAGGATCATGCACGGCCTTCAGGCAATACACGCCTAGTGGATGTCTACTGGATACACACGGGGGGTCACGTAATGACCACGACTATAGCATACATAGAAAATTCACCATACAACAATGGAGATGTGAAACCACAATTACAACATTATGGAGCTTCATCAGATACTGACACTCCTACTTAGGGAGGTGCGATCATGTTGTCATGGCCGGGTGGTCCCCACATTGCTTTTCCTACTGTGTCTCTTTCCTCAGATGATGTTGTGATGATGTGGGGGACCTCAATCAACTTGTGATGAGGATGGACCTGATAGTAGCGACAAGCTTGAAGATTCACATATACGTGTTATTTGTCATTATCCTTTGTCCTCAACTGAGCGTTTGACGGAGGCACAGTGTGTTGTGACATGTTTTTTTCAATTTCAAAGACACGTTTTGAGACGAGTGCCACCTGAATCAATGACTCTGGTGCCACCAATCACATGACATGTCATAGTAGTTACTTTGTCGTGCTCGGTCCGGTTACATTCCTTCAGTCCGTTCACACAGGGTCTCGTCAATTCTTGCCTGTCCAGAGAGTTGAGGCATTGCAGTTTGATAGTCTATTTTGCACCTTGTGTATTTCCAATTTGCTCTTTGTTCCTACCCTTGAGCTCAGCCTACTCTTTGTTTGTGCATACACCAGGATGGGTCTCACTCTGCTGACCCTCCCACAGTGACTGCTCTCAATACTCGCGATATTGTTCTTTGTGCCTCAGTTGTCAATGACCTATTCCGTGTATCTCATTGTTCTCCCTCTTCCTCCTCTCCTCCCCCCATATCTCCATCTGTCTTTGTCAATGATCTTCTCTCTTGACAACACCAACACTTTCTAAATCGCCGCCTTTGCCATGTGAGCTTGTACACTGTATCTAGGCTCATTCAGACTCAGCCAGCTCTCGGTCTTGATACAACTTCCATTGGGAAGCCGTCTAATATTGATAACCTATTATGTGCTAAACGTGAGATGCATTATTGCACTTACCTTGACGCCAATTCTTGGACACTGTGTCCATTCCACTTGGTCCACTTGAACCTTCTCGATCTCCTTCCGGTCGAGTCTTTCTAAGATCGAGGGTGATATGTTCTCACCTTGACTGATCAATTCATCCATAAGTGGTGGTTCAATAGCATTTTCCACAAGAGTGATGCTTCCCTTGTGGTCCACCTTTGGCTGGTGATGATTGAAGGACGGTCTCGTCACACCCTCCACATGTTCTTCTCCGATCCAGGTGGCGACATCTATGCTGAGATAGACACCTTTTTTACTCAGCATGGTGTTTTTCACCAGCTCCCCACCCTTGCTACACCACGGTAGAACAACGTGTCTAACCGCTAGAACCGCATCATGCGGCGATGTCCCCCATGCCATGCGATCTTAGTGCGATCTTCCAGACTCATTTGCCTTTAAGGGGTTCTCCTATATGAGGCGTGTCTGGAACCACCTACCGTACGGTCCTCTTCCACACCATGTCAAACGGTATGGGCTGTGGTTTGGCCATCATGTTGACCTTCATCTTGCTCATGTCTATGAGTCCCTTACTTGCGTTTGGTACACTAAGGACCAGAAAGGATCTAAGGTCTCACCTCGAGGTTGGATGCATCCCTTCCTCGAAATTTACCCGCGGTAAAAAATGTGGCGCTTTTGGGACTCCGCTCGCCACCCTATGGTCGAGTCTCAAGACGCTCTCTTCTTTGAGGTTCTCACTCACCATAGCCTGTCTAGCATTTTTTCGTCGGCTGCCAACCACGTTCCCACTTGTGTGGCTTCCCGATGAATGGGAGAGTCTAGACCTACGGATGGGTCAATCCAAGCTTCCTGACCTACACTCTAGTCTCGAGTTGATAACCATTTGGCCACTTTGGTTGTCAGTCCATTGGCCTCATTGGTTCCCTCTGAAACACCTGTTTTCTTCCCACTTTCAGTTCCTCTTGGCACACCTGCTCTCGTGCTAGTGTCAATATCCTAAGGCACACCTGCTCCTACGCCAGTGCCAGTCTCCTCTAGCACACCTACTCCCATGCCAGTGCCAATCCACTATGTCACACTACGTCCCGTGCAAGTGTCATTTTCCCTCTGGTGCACCTACTCCCAGCCAGTGCCGATCTCATCCGGCACACCTACTCTAGTGAAAGTATCACTCCCTCTCGTACATCTACTTCTGTGCTTATGCCATTTTTCTCTGGCACACATGATCTCATACCAGTCGCAGTATCCCTAGTTAGACTTGGTACTCTGCCTACACCTGCTTCCCCCGCACGCAAGCCAGTACCTGTCCATGATCATCCTACATTCTCTCCCCTTTCCTTCAAGCCTGTAGCCCCTGCGACTATAGACCAGCCGCTTGTTGTGAGCACCTCAGCTACGGGCAACTCCCGCGAGCCCAGTGGCCGTCTTCAACCATTAGCCTGCACGGCTCAGCGAACAGTCGACTCGGCACCCAGAAACCCCACTCATAGTATTCAAAATGGCCAGCCTGGCACGAAGGCTCTTGGCCTAAGCGTCAATTGGAACTACACTATGGTACACCAAGCGTGCCCTGTCGGACAAAAGTTGGTCTTCCGAGAATTCTTGGTCGCTTGTCATATTGCAGCCGATCTTGTGGTCAGGCCAAGCCTGAAGGCATGTGTTTCAACCACCCGTAGCTCTCCCTTGATGGTGCGTAATTCATGTTCATTGAAGTAGGCAATCTTTGCTCATCATACAAAACTATTGCGTGTTACTTGTGAGGATAACTTGAGAACTTTTGTGATCACAATGTCTATGAGCTTGTTGACCTCCCGCCTAGGCAGATGGCTGTAAAGGCCAAGTGGGTTTTTCGCAAGAAGGTGAAGCCTGATGGCACAGCGGATCGCTACAAGGCTCCCTTGACGGCCAAGGGGTTCTTACAGGTTGAGGGTGTGCATGTCGCTAATGCTTTTGCACCCGTTGGCTGCATCACCACCATTCGCTACGTTGTTGGTCACAATGACTAGGGGCTACATGAGATGGATGTAAGCAGCTTGTTCCTCCATGGTACCCTCAAGGAGAAGACATGCATGGTCCAGCCACCTGACTTTGAGGTCAGTGACAAGGTCTGCCGCTTGCAGAAGGCCTTGTATGGACGGAAGTATTGACCGCGGTGCTGGAAGCAGGAGATCATCAACAGACAGACACATGTCGGTTATATGCATAGTGACGTTGACATGTCCCTCTTTCTCAGATGGACAACTGAGAGCTTCATAGCCATCGTGGTCTATGTGGACAACCTCCTCATCGCGTCACCTTCAGGGGAGCCTGTGAAGGAGGCCAAGGCAATCCTTCAGGCCGCCAATAAAATGAAAGGCCTTAGTCCTGTAACTGTTTTCCTTGGTATGGAGATCATGCGTTAATTTCACCGGCGAGAACTCTTACTGCATCATGAAAATTACGCCCGCATTGTGAGGACGCAGTTTGCCAACCTGGTCCTCCATGGTACCCTCAACGAGAAGACATGCATGGTCCAGCCACCTGACTTTGAGGTTGTCGTGAAGGTGGATGATCCAATACAACTGGGAGAGACAGTTGACATGGTCTTGTACATGTGCCTCATGACTCTTTGATGTACTTAGCCATGACCATACAACGCAAAATTTCCTTCTTTGTCAATCTTTTTGCATAGTTCTTGAAGTTTCCTCATACGAAAGCCCTTCACATAGATGTGCGAGTGGTGCGGTACATAGTTTGTACCTACGCCATACCTTGGACTTTGCTTTCGATGAAAATGTTTGGTGGTAATTAACGGCTACTTGGACGATGATTAGGTCTGCAGCATTGATGGGCGTATTCAGACTCGCTACGTGTTCTTGCTGGGTGGCACGGTTGTGTTGTGGTACAATGGCAAGCAGGGTTGTACCGCACGTAGCTCATCAAAGGCTCAGTATGTTGCCCTTGGGCCTGGGGCTACAAAGGTTGTGTGGGTGCAAGGTCTATAATGGAAGTTTAATGAGCCTATGCCTTAAATTATTCTACACTATGACAACCAAAGTGCTCTTGCCATTGCAAAGAACACTGGTGTGTTACATGCACGCATGATGTTAATTACAATTGAGCATCACTTTGTGTGTGATCGTATGGAGCAACCTGTGATCTTCGTCATCTGGGCCGGCAAGGACAACCAGCATGCTAACTTCTTGACCAAGGCATTGGGACGCAAAACGTTCATGGTGGCCATTTGATATGTCAAAATTCAACCTTTTCCTTAGGATGGCTGAGAGTTAGATGCGTGTGTATTGTGTGGAGCATCTCATTGCGTACTTGTGTCAATGCCGCACATGTATGGGTGTACCATTTGGTCATGGGGGAGTGTTGTGATGTGCATCGTCCTCGTCAGTTTGTTAAGTTCATTGTGACCACTTGGTCGTGTCCATGTTTATGCAAATCCGTTATGCAGACCCAGGTGGCGCCACAGCAGCGACCAGTGATGTCTCCACCCACGAGCAAGTACAAGACAACTACCACGACGTCACGGGTGCTTGTTGGGGTACTCTATATTCTTTTTGCAGCCACCAGAATTCTTCTCAACGGATTGGGTCTTGAGTTGCATTTACATGTTTTGCATTGAGTATCTACCGATCGGTACCGGACTTGTACCCGTTCGTAACGTTCGGTTCAAGAATTTGCATATGTGGATTCAAACGCTGTTACAATTTGATGCCCGTGAGCAGAATTCCCGCCAAGATAGTGGTTCTTGGCCAGTTTTAAGACAAATGGAAACTGTCGCTTGTGTCGTCTGCTGTGCGTTGTGACAGGAATCTACCTTGGGTCCTTGTCAGTTGTCATTTCTCTCTGCATTAGTAGGCTATTGGAGCTTATGAGACTTTGCACATGTCCATAGCCTAACCCTTGCTGATCCTTGCACATGCTTACTTGATTGGATAGCGCCGCAACGTTAGCAGCAGCATGGCTAGGAAGCTTCTTAGAATTTTCTTAGCCATAACCACTGCCCCTACCACTAGTGTAGCCATAGCATCTGCCGCAACCTCGCACACCATTTTGGCCATAGGCTCAGTCACCGTCTTAGTCATAGTAAAACTGACAACCACTACAAACTCGATGGTGAGAATTTGCTAGGAAGCTTCCTAACCTTACAACTATTGACGTGGCAACAGTGTCCAGTCAGCTCGCGCACTAGCAAGCAAACATGTGCAAGAACAGCGAGGATTAGGCTAGGGAGACGCATAAAGTCTCATAAGCTCCAGTAGCTTAGTAATGCATAGAGAGATGACAAGTGAAAAGTACACAGCATAAATACCTACCGCGGCACACGGTGGATGACTCACGCGACAGTGTCAGTTTGTCCTAAAACCGGCGTAAAACCACTCTTTTGGCCGTAACTTTGTGCACAGGTATCCAAACGCAACACCGTCTAAACCTAGACATGCAAAATCTTGATCCAGACGCTATGAATGGTCACATGCACAGATCTGGCATTAATCAGCAGAAAGAAAATGCAAAAAAATGTAAATCGGGCTGAGAAGCCGGTCTAGTGAGAAAACTCTATTGGCTACAGAAAAAAACTGCTCAGCATCCCAGTAAGCACCCAGGAAATCGTGGCTGATTTCTGGCAGCTGCTGGTGGGTGGAGCTACCACCTGGCAGTGCTCTGGCGCCATCTGGGTCCGCATCATGGATCTACACGAGCATGGACACGACCGAGTGGTCACAGGAAGCTGTACAAACAGACGAGGACGACTCACATCACAACATGTGGATCCTCCAGCCACGAATTCTGCTGAAATGCATGTTTTTGGTAGTATTTTTATGGCTATCGTAACCCTTGCCTTGGCCATTGGCAAATACAATCGATGTTGGTGCGTCCGTGGATGACTTCGCCGCCAAAATACCAAATTCCTGTCTCTTGATGGTGCCACACTCATTGGTGGATCTAACTCTAAATTCCTAGATGTAGGTCCACGCAGCTCATCACCACCCACTCATCGTTTGCTCTCGCCTACTGCCGAACTTGCGACCTCCTCCACTGACTCCAACTCCCTAGATGGAGGGTCATTTGCAAAACCTTGTATCTGTGTGGCCAACGGATTCGGGAAAGCTCCCTTGCCTCAATCCCCCCCCCCTCTTAAGAAATGATGTATGTAGTTTGGAGGGTCGAAGCTTGCCATGCCTCCCTTGCACTGTGTAGTGGTGGTTTGGTGAGCAAGGGCTAGCCTCTCCCGACCCCTACCTTGTCGGCTAGATTGAAACTGGAGGGCACCCCCTATTGCCTAAGTAATGCGTTCAACATCGTCAAGAGACATGACTACCCGCGGCGATGTCCGTGACTCATCACTTGTCGCCATCACAATAGCGACTGAGGAATTGTGTGACCTCTCACTTCTGAAAAGTAGCAAGTTGGATATTATACCCCTTTCTATACCTGTTAAATAGCTTCCAACTCTCGTGGAAGCACCTTAAGGTATGCATGCTGGAATTTGGATCACTGGGTGCAGTATCATGGCTGGTCTCGGTTTCCAGACGACTCTCCCTTCCGCAAATGGTGAAAGAAAATGGAAATAATACAAGGTGTGTTCTCGAACGCAATTGACCGGCTCTGACCGGCTGTCGTCTCGGCTTTTCCGCGCGTTTTCCGTTCTTTTTGGAGCCGCGGGATGGTCGGGGCAACGAGGGCCACAAGCCGTAAAAACTGTTCTAAAAAAGAAAAGGCAGAGACGCATCTGAGACGGCCAGCGCCATCCGTCGGCGCACACCCTCGTCGTCTTCGCAACGAGCGTCTGTCGTGCTTTGCGTGCGATGCGGGGTCGCCAACACAAAAAAAACTTTGCGTCAGGTTGTATATTTTCCTTGAACGCTTTGCAAAGCGTTTTGGAAAAAAATACGACTTGCTTTGCGTCTGACGCGGACCATGGTTTCCGAGACACAAAAAAAAACGGCTTTGCGTTCGATGAGAGCTTTGTTCTTTGGTCTGTCGCCAAAGCCAAGGCCAAATTTTCGACTGAAACTTTTTCGCTCCCTCCCCAGGCTTCCCCCTCGGTCGGTCGTCGCGAGCCCAACGCTTTCGGCTTCGGGCCGGCGTGTGTCGTCGTCGTCCTCGCCGTCGTCGCCCTTCACTGCGGCGGCGTCGTCGACCTTCCGAGTGGAACGATTGCAGCCACACTCGCCCTCGGTCGATTTGGCACGGAGGCGGGCGCTCGTCACCGCTGGGCGAGCTATCGTTCCTTGCTGCGCATAGCCGCCACGCGATTCAAGCGCTTGAGATCGTGTGGAAATCTCTTCGGCTTGCCCATCACCGGCCTAGATTGTGCCAAAAAAACGCACCACTACTCGTCAGACTTTTTGGACAACGGCTTGAGGAAGCCGTCTTCAGCCGGCCCAGGCCCGGCCGCTGTTTGATCTGCCCCCCTCGTAGCGGCAGCGGCGCCGGCAGGAGTAAGAGCAACAGCAACAGCAACAGCACCAGCAGCAGCGCCAGTAGCAGTCGCAGCAGAAGCAGGACAGGATCACAGCAGCAGCAATTGCAGCAGCGGCGGCGGCCGCAGCAGTAGCAGTAGCAGCAGCAGCTTCAGCAGTCTAGCGACAGCAGCAGCAGCAGCGGCGGCAGCAGTAGCAGCGGCGGCGGCGGCGGCAGCAGCAGCAGCGGCGGCGGCGGCGGCAGCAGCAGCAGGAGCAGCAGCATCAGCAGCAGCAGCATCAGCATCGGTGGCTGTACCAGCATCCGAATCAGCAGCGCCGCATCGACGACAGCAGCAGGAGCAGCAGCAGCAGCAGTGCAGCCCTGATGGATGGCATTCAACAGCAATCGGATTGGCCGTCACAGCTGACGTCACTCTTCCGAGACGTCGCAGAGAAGCTGGGAGTGTCGCTCGAAGTGATAATCTTTCTGGTGGCTCTCTCCTCCTCCGTCCCCGTGGCGTCGCTAACCGCGCTGATGCCGGGCCCCACAGCCAAGTCGNAGCAGGAGCAGGAGCAGCAGCATCAGCAGCAGCAGCATCAGCATCGGTGGCTGTACCAGCATCCGAATCAGCAGCGCCGCATCGACGACAGCAGCAGGAGCAGCAGCAGCAGCAGTGCAGCCCTGATGGATGGCATTCAACAGCAATCGGATTGGCCGTCACAGCTGACGTCACTCTTCCGAGACGTCGCAGAGAAGCTGGGAGTGTCGCTCGAAGTGATAATCTTTCTGGTGGCTCTCTTCTCCTCCGTCCCCGTGGCGTCGCTGACCGCGCTGATGCCGGGCCCCACAGCCAAGTCGCTCTACTCCACAGTGGCCGGTGCCGCGCTGTGCTACGTCGCGTACGGTGGCGCGCAGGGTAAGCTGCGTAGGGGACTGTGTCTGTTGCACAGAAGGTCACTTTCGTGGGTTTTTTTGCTCGCATGGCTCTTTTTTTCTTTTTTCTTCCCCCTTTTTTTGTCTTATGTTTGCACGTTCACGGGCTGGTCACCCGATATCGCAGGGGTCCGCCTCACTGGCAGGGCACCCTGCGCCACTGTGGGCGGTGCTGCTCTGTGCCACGTCGTGGGGGAGTGGTGGGAAGGTGAGNCTCTGTGTGTGTGTTATGTTTGCACGGTCGCGGGCTGGTCACCCGATATCGCAGGGGTCCGCCTCACTGGCAGGGCACTCTGCGCCACTGTGGGCGGTGTCGCTCTGTGCCATGCCGTGTGTGGGGGAGTGGTGGGAAGGTGAGCTGGGCTGCGCTGTGTGAGCTTTGGAGAGATAGGATGTATGGAATGCTCTGGCAAGAGTCGGATTATAATTGAAAAGCGACTTGAAAATTATAATCCTGCTTTGGAGAGAGAATGTCTGGAATACTCTGGCAAGAGTCGGGAAAACGACAATCCCATACGGCCCGTCACGGTTGGTGGGGGCAGGAGTCACCGATCATCTGCGTGCGTTCATGGGCGACTCTGCTCTCCGACTCGAGTTGAGTTTGTTTAGGTTGGGTTGAGCAGGGTTAAGTTGAGGCCAGTTGCGGTGAGTGAGTCGAGGTGAGTCGAGGTGAGTCGAGGTGAGTCGAGGTGAGTCGAGGTGAGTCGAGGTGAGGTGGGATGAGTAGTGTTCAGTTGAGTCGACCTGCTTTCAATCTTTTCGAGTTGAGCAGAGCCGACTGTAGACGAGTAGCAGCAAGTGAATTTGAATTGAGTTGAGTTGAGTTGAGTTGAGTTGAGTTGAGTTGAGTTGAGTTGAGTTGAGTTGAGTTGAGTTGAGTTGAGTTGAGTTGAGTTGAGTTGAGTTGAGTTGAGTTGAGTTGAGTTGAGTGGAGTTGGAGTACACGTCTTGTTTCTGACACCCGAAGTACAGCCCAGAAGTCTTGCGAAATTCAAAGAAGACCACGATTTCGCTTCTGCTTCATCTTCCACCTTCTCCATGAGTTTTGGTTCCAATACAAGTTTTGGTTCCAATGCAAGTTTTGGTTCCAATGCAATGCAAGGCAGCACACACAGCCCCTGGACTTCACCCTTTGGGACTATGTGCATCTGCTTTTGTGACCAGGAAATGTCACAGATGTCCCAGATTCTTCTGTGTGCGGAACAACGTACCAGAATGCGTGAGGAGGACTTCCCTCCCCTTCTCCCGTCTCCTTCCCAAGCCGCCCGCCCTGCCTGTCTGATGTGTAGCTTTGCATTCATTGCTCGCTCGTGTGTGCAGCCAGCATGCGGCTGTGGGCGCCGACGCTGCTGACGTACGTCGTGGTTCGATGCACGCCACGGCGCTGCGGCTATCCAGTGTTTGCGGCGGCGTTTGCATACCTCGTCTACTGGTGAGCCTTTGCATATCTCGTCTACTGGTGAGCCTTTGCATATCTCGTCTACTGGTGAGTATTTGCGTATCTCGTCTACTGGTGAGCGTTTGCATATCTCGTCTACTGGTGAGCGTTTGCATATCTCGTCTACTGGTGAGCATTTGCATATCTCGTCTACTGGTGAGCGTTTGCATATCTCGTCTACTGGTGAGCATTTGCATATCTCGTCTACTGGTGAGCATTTGCATATCTCGTCTACTGGTGAGCATTTGCATATCTCGTCTACTGGTGAGCGTTTGCATATCTCGTCTACTGGTGAGCGTTTGCATATCTCGTCTACTGGTGAGCGTTTGCATATCTCGTCTACTGGTGAGCATTTGCATATCTCGTCTACTGGTGAGCGTTTGCATATCTCGTCTACTGGTGAGCGTTTGCATATCTCGTCTACTGGTGAGCGTTTGCATATCTCGTCTACTGGTGAGCGTTTGCATATCTCGTCTATTGGTGAGCATTTGCATATCTCGTCTGCTGGTGAGCGTTTGCATATCTCGTCTACTGGTGAGCATTTGCATATCTCGTCTACTGGTGAGCGTTTGCATATCTCGTCTACTGGTGAGCGTTTGCATATCTCGTCTACTGGTGAGCGTTTGCATATCTCGTCTACTGGTGAGCNGTCTATTGGTGAGCATATGCATATCTCGTCTGCTGGTGAGCATTTGCATATCTCGTCTACTGGTGAGCGTTTGCATATCTCGTCTACTGGTGAGCGTTTGCATATCTCGTCTATTGGTGAGCATATGCATATCTCGTCTGCTGGTGAGCATTTGCATATCTCGTCTACTGGTGAGTATTTGCATATCTCGTCTACTGGTGAGCATTTGCATATCTCGTCTACTGGTGAGCGTTTGCATATCTCGTCTACTGGTGAGCATTTGCATATCTCGTCTACTGGTGAGCGTTTGCATATCTCGTCTACTGGTGAGCGTTTGCATATCTCGTCTACTGGTGAGCATTTTCATATCTCGTCTACTGGTGAGCGTTTGCATATCTCGTCTACTGGTGAGCGTTTGCATATCTCGTCTACTGGTGAGCGTTTGCATATCTCGTCTACTGGTGAGCGTTTGCATATCTCGTCTACTGGTGAGCGTTTGCATATCTCGTCTACTGGTGAGCGTTTGCATATCTCGTCTACTGGTGAGCGTTTGCATATCTCGTCTACTGGTGAGCGTTTGCATATCTCGTCTACTGGTGAGCATTTGTATATCTCGTCTATTGGTGAGCATTTGCATATCTCGTCTACTGGTGAGCGTTTGCATATCTCGTCTGCTGGTGAGCATTTGTGATCCCTTGTTCTCCCCTCTTTTTCAACACTTTGTACTTCAAGATGGCATGCTGTGCCAGTCACGGGGACGACCTTAAAAATTGGTCGGAACAAACAAACCCATGTGCAATCTGATCTGAACAGCAAACCTGCGCGTGCTCTGAGGAATAAACCTGTGTAGACTCTGAATAACAACCCAGGCCTGTGCTTGCGGCGGTGGTTGCGTACCTCATCTGCCGGGCAGATGAGGCAGTACCGGCGAGTCGTTCTTATTGTCGCCGTCCTCTTTTGCGTTGCATTTGCTTTCGGGGCGGCGACACCATTCGTTTGCAAAGATTCAGACTTCGCCAAGTCACGGCAGCAGCATGCTGTGCTGGGTGATAGGAAGGAACGAGTGCATGGGTGAGAGGAAGGAACGAGTGCATGGGTGAGAGGAAGGAACGAGTGCATGGGTGAGAGGAAGGAACGAGTGCATGGGTGAGAGGAAGGAACGAGTGGGTGGGTGATATGAATGAACGAGTGTGTGGGTGATAGGAATGAACGAGTGCGTGGGTGATAGGAATGAACGAGTGCGTGGGTGATAGGAATGAACGAGTGGGTGGGTGAGAGGAAGGAACGAGTGGGTGGGTGAGAGGAAGGAACGAGTGGGTGGGTGATAGGAATGAACGAGTGCGTGGGTGATAGGAATGAACGAGTGCGTGGGTGAGAGGAATGAACGAGTGTGTGGGTGATAGGAAGGAACGAGTGAGTGGGTGATAGGAATGAATGAGTGCGTGGGTGAGAGGAAGGAACGAGTGGGTGGGTGATATGAATGAACGAGTGCGTGGGTGATAGGAATGAACGAGTGCGTGGGTGATAGGAATGAACGAGTGCGTGGGTGATAGGAATGAACGAGTGCGTGGGTGATAGGAATG
>SZWC01000718.1:346983-359842 GCA_023375785.1 Penium margaritaceum
CCCCCCCAGCTCTGTAGAGCTTGTTACTCAGTTCATCAGCCAATCAGAAAATAGCTAATTTCAGGCTGGCAAGTTTTCTCGGTGAGGCCTGCCAGACAGCCGACAGCCCAAAACCCGGGCGTCGTCCGTTTTGCTTGAAAACTGGACCATACCATAATACCGACGCTGCAAACGCAGCCGTGCGGTCAGAATCTGCTAGAAAAATAGTAGCGAGGAGTTATGGCAACCTGAACCCAGGTAGTGCCCACGATGGTTTATGCTGCCAAACAGGGCCACGCAACATGCAACTGGGGCCCTAGGCAGTGCATGACGACGCAGGCACGACAGTACGCGCTGGACGCATGCAGACAGCGACTGCGGTGGTAGTGACTGCCGGCAGTGCGACCGCCGAGGAGGCCTGCCGATGGAGCTGAACACATCTCCAACGAACTGCGAGACGACCTCAGCGTACGTCGGCTCCACCGGATGACACTCCATCAGCGTTGAGTCTCGCCATCAGTCATTTTCACGCTGATGTACACAAGCCGGGAAGACACAACGGAGCACAATGAGCGCAAAAACCAACAGCTCACTCACTAGCACACACAGGTGTAGGTGAGAACAGCAAGGGGTTGGCTAGGGACACAAACACAAGTGTCAGAAGCTGCAAATGTTGAAATGTGCAAAGATAGAATGACAACTGAGGTCTGAGCAACCTAAATAGTGTCACCGATCTAGTGCACACACACGCGGCGCGCAAGGGCGCTATTTTCTTGCAGAACAAAACAGTGGCGAAAACACAGTTTTGGGCATAATTCCCTGCAGACATGTCAGAACGACGAGCCGTTTGAACCAGATTGGCCGCATCAACGAGATCTACGTCCCGATAGGTTGCACGCCTACGTACTGTGACACAGCACGAATCTAAAAACTTTGGAAGCCTTCTGGGCGCCTGTCGCCGCCGGCTGCCAACCTTCTGCCGCCGTCGCCAGTCTCAGGGATCTGCACGTGAATGGACATGAGCCGAGGGGTCACCGTAAGCTGTGTACGACACACAACAACACTCCCCCATGGCCAGAGGACGAAACACGTCCATGCACATGCAGGCACCAACAGTGTATTGAGCAAGAAACGCACAGACGCTGCAGGCAGCGGGCACAGCACGTGCAGGGTGGCACATGAGGAATCAACCTGCAAAAGGGATGGGGCCGAGTCCAACGGAACGAGTGGCCGCATGAAACTTCGAACGACCCAGTGCCTTGGTCAGGAAATCTTCGCACTGCCTGTCAGTGCTCACGTGGATGACTCGGATCTCACCATGATAAACCAGATCACGCACGAAGTGGTGCTCGACATTGATATGCTTTGTGTGTGCATGGAACACACCTGAGTTCTTGGCGATGGCCTCCGCGCTCATGTTGTCACACTGGAGGACCACGGGGGGAATGGGCTGACGCAGTTCACGCAACAGAAGGACGAGCCAGACACATTCCGCTGCACCGGCGCCTAGGACAACATACTCTGCCTCAGTAGTACTACGTGCGATACAGCCCTGCTTTCCACTTCCCCAGGACACTGTAGTACCTCCGATGAGAAAGATGTAGCCGGTGCGGCTCTTGCCGTCTGGACTCCACGCCCAGTCACTGTCTGTGTACCCATCGAGCACAACTGACACCTGCTCGCGAAAGCAGAGGCTGATGCGTGCGGTGGACAGGATGTAGCGCACACACCGGACTGCGGCCTCCAACGTTCACTGGCGTGGAGCCTGCGAGAACTAGGCGAGCAGGTTGATAGTGAAGGCAATGTCAGGCCGTGTCGTGGTGGCCAAGTACATGAGCGAACCAATGACTCGCACGTACAGGGTCACATCGACTGGCTCCCCCAGGTCAGCTGGGTCATCCACCTTCAGGGCGGCCTGCCCCTCAGGGGTCATGGGCGTGGAAGTCGTGCAAACGGCTACAAGGAGGTCAGCAAAGCGCTCCCCCACAGTCTCTGCGTAGCGTCCCTGATGGACACGGAGTGTGCGGCGGATACGGTCGCGCACGATCTCCATCCCCAAAGGTACAGAACCCTCACCAAGATCTTTCATCTTGTAGGCCGAGGTGAGAACGGCCTTGGTAGAATTCACTGCTCCCAGGTCGGGCGAGGCGATCAGAAGATCGTCCACAGACTAGGATGGCAGCGAGCGGTGCTGGGGACTGTGCGAGGAACAGAGATGGGTCAGCATCGCTCTGAACGTACCCAACTTGTCTCAGCGTGCTGGTGATCTCCTGATTCCAGCAGCGAGGTGACTTTTTTAGGCCGTACAAGGCCTTCCGCAGCCGGTACACGCGACCGGTACCATCCTCAAAGCCGGGTGGCTGGACCATGTAGATCTCCTCCTCAAGGTCTCCGTTCAGGAACGCGTTGTTGACATCCATCTGATGGAGTTCCCAGTCGTGCTGTGCCACCTGGCTCAGCAGAGTGAGCGTGGTCGTCATTCGACCAACAGGAGCAAAGGTCTCGGTGTAGTCCACGCCTGGGACCTGAGAGAAGCCTTTTGCTGTCAGGCGCGCTTTGTAGCGTTCCACAGTGCCGTCTGGTTTTAGCTTCTTGCGGAGAACCCACTTGGCCTTGATGGCCTTGCGGTTNTGTTTCAGGCCGTACAAGGCCTTCCGCAGCCGGTACACGCGACCGGTACCATCCTCAAAGCCGGGTGGCTGGACCATGTAGATCTCCTCCTCAAGGTCTCCGTTCAGGAACGCGTTGTTGACATCCATCTGATGGAGTTCCCAGTCGTGCTGTGCCACATGGCTCAGCACAGTGAGCGTGGTCGTCATTCGACCAACAGGAGCAAAGGTCTCGGTGTAGTCCACGACTGGGACCTGAGAGAAGCCTTTTACTGTCAGGCGCGCTTTGTAGCGTTCCACAGTGCCGTCTGGTTTTAGCTTCTTGCGGAGAACCCACTTGGCCTTGATGGCCTTGCGGTTCTTCGGCAAGTCCACCAGCTCAAAGACGCCATGCTCTCGGATGACATCGAGCTCATAATGGCAAGCAACGCGCCACTGCTCAGCATCAGGGGCTGACAGGGCCTCTGGCAGGCTGGTGGGATCGGGAGACAGCACTGGCGCACTGCGTGTAGCCAGGGCATACGCCGCAGTGGGAGGGTCGACCGTCACCATGGACTCAGCGGTGTCCCGCGCAAGACCGCGCTCATGAGCAAGTAGTGCCATGCCCGTGGCACAGCCAGGGTGAACTTCAGTAAGGTCGTGAGTACTCAGGCCGAGGGCCTTCGTGCCCGGCTCACCGCTGACGACGCTGCGCGTGGGACGAGGGCGGAGACGTCCCTCGGGTGCCCGTGTTTAGGGGTCCGACGGGGTGGGAGCAGTGGGCGCCGTTGACTCACACGCCGGTGTGGACTCCACAGCAGGTGCGCCACTCGAGGCTGGCATGGCCTCAACAGCTGGGGGCGGGCCCACGGCAGACGCAGGCACATCCGCGGCCGGAGGCAAGGACGGCTCAGAGCCAGACATGGATGCGGACGCAGGGTCAGTCTTAGGCACGGAAGTAGGCGCAGGCTCAGACAGAGCCTCAGATGCGAAGGCAGACTCGAACACAGACTCAGACACGGGCGAGAGCGATGAATCAGGGAGAGAGGAGCGAGCCACAGACGGGGCGTAGCAGGGGGTGCCGGTGGGCACACCCGCTTGGGACAGCCTAGGGGGTGCCGGCGACGGAGTGACTGCACTGGACGGGGGACACTGTGCCAACCGTGCCAGGAGCCTCCCCCACACTACGGGGTCCGGAACACCTAGGAGCATGAGCAGCGCGCAGAGCCTGGATGCGAGCAAGATCGCGGAAGGCGAGATGCTCGAAGAAGAGAGCGTCGCGGGACTCCACGATGCAGCGGCGCTCAGGGTCCCAGAATCGCCAAGCCTTCGACCGCGGGGCGACGCCAACGAAGGCGCAGATGCGGCCCCGCGGGGAGAGCTTGCTCCCCTGCTGCTCTGGTGTGAACCAGACGCAGGCAAGGGCACCCCAGACGCGGGCCAGGCGCAGGTCCGCGCGACGTCCGTACCACAGCTCGTAGGGCGTGCGGTGACCCAGGATGGGGCCGTGGGGAATACGGTTCCAGACCCAGGTCATGTACGCCATGCCCTCAAAGGCAAAGGCCACAGGCATGGCGTTGTCCGCGTGCATGGCACGGACTGCATCCTCCATGGTGAGGTTCAAGCGCTAGGAGACACCGTTCTGCTGGGGGGTGGCGGGGGCGGAGAGGTTGTGAAAAACGCCAAGCTCGGTGAAGGAACGGGCCATGTCACCGAGGTACTCGCCGCCGCGGTCCGAGCGAAAGGCCTGAAGGCGGTGGGGAGATTAGCGTTCGGCTATGACCAGCCACATGTGGACGGCAACAGCGGCATCGCTCTTTTGTCGCAGACTGTAGACCCAGCGCATGCACGTGAAATCATCAGTCAATGTCCAGACATAGCGACCGCGGTCCTCCTGAAACTCGACAGGGAGAGGACCCATGAGGTTGGTGTGGACAAGCTTCAAGGGCCGACGGGCCCTGGAGACAGACGCAGGATAGGTGGACCGGTGCATTTTTCCTTCAGCACAGGCCAGGCAGTCAGTCGTGGGCAGCATCTTGAAGGACGCCACATCAAGACCGAGCGCGGATTGAGTACAGATTAATCTGTCGACCGCCCCCAGGTGCACATGACAGAGGCGTTGATGCAAAAGACGATGATGCTCAGGAGACAGAGCACCAGCGACGAAAACACGGGCAGTGAGAGACGGAGGCAAAGGGGGTACACTCGCACAGGACCCGGAGATGTGATACAGATCATCGATGACCGTCCCACTGAGGACGGTCTCCTCGGTGTCACGCACAAAGTTGCAAGCATCGACAGCTGTGTGCGTGAAACCCAGGCCCATCTTGGTGCATGCACAGACAGATAGCAGAATGAGTTCCAGATCAGGGACAAAGAGGACGTCGGAGATGTATACGGGACCAGCGGGCCCGGTGAACTACACAACCCCAACACCCTGGACAGGGACCTCATGGCCAGCTGCAGTGCGAACAGAGCGAACGGTACCAACAGTATGCAAGACGACGAAGGCGTCACGGTGACACGTCATGTGGTGAGTGGCACCAGAGTCAACAACCCAGGTGGCATCGGTGACGCGTGTACAAGGGGCAACGTGGCACTCGGCGACGGAACAGGGCGTGGCAGCGGGACGCTCAACGGGGGACACAACAAGGCGACCAGCAGAGCGCACATGAGCAGCATGCAGCCAAGATACATCATTAGGTCCGTCACGCGCACACGGCTGGGCATGGGGACCACCACAGGCATCATCACGCGACGACACAGACAGACCACAGGTGGTAGGACCCCTCAACTCAGTCAACTCACTCGCACCCCCTTGAGATGAGCGCAGGGCGAGAAGTTGGTGCAACTCGGCGATCGTTCTGAATGCCTGGTCGCGAGGATCTGTGGAGGAGCCTGCTGTGACGGTGGACTCCTCTGGGACGGCTGCGGTAGTGGCGGCCGAGCGGGCGGTCGCACCGGACGCTTGGTGCATACGTGCCTCATGCGCCTGCTCCAGCCCACGGGCGACCTTGGCCCAGTCCAACGGGCGGCCAGTGAGGCGAGTGCAGTCGGGATAGCGATGGTCACCTCCGCAGTTGAAGCACACGAGCCGTCGGTCCGTCGTGCTACCGGATCCGCTGTTGCCACTGCTGCTGCCGCTGCCGCCGCCGCTGCTATTGCTGTCGCTGCTGCTGTTGCGGCTGACACTGCTGGTGCTGGTGCCTCCACTGGTCCCGCTACTGGAGCCACCACCTGACGCTCTGTGGCCCTTCTTCCCCTGAGCTGGAGCAGCTCTAGCTATAGACGGTGGTGAGGGAGAAGTTACAACTACAGTTGAAGCTGTGCTGCAACGAGCGCGGTTCGCGGTGTCAATGCCGGCGACGTCCAGGAAGTGGAGGGTGGCCCAGCGCAGTAGGGTCCCGTCGCTCGCCATGTCGCGAAGCAGAGTCTGGTTGAAGTTGCTAAAGACGCGCGCGTAGTCAGGATGGATGCCGTAGAGAATGATCTGGAGAGCGAAGTACTGCGCGGGGGCGTCGTCGCCCAGCTCCTCGTACAGCTGGATCGCCCGGCGCCAGTAGTCAGCTGCTGACTCCTGAGCAGTTTGTCAGAGGGAGTTGAAATCGGCAAGGCGCTGGGACGTCAGGGCCAAGGTGGCGCCCTCAAAAGGAGTGAAAGTCAGCGCCCACGCCTCGCGAGGATTAGCTCCCGAGCCGGTCAGTGGATCGCCAAGGAACCGACTGAAGTCTTTGGTGAAGTCAGGGGCGGCTTTCATCAGATCGGTGGGGCACGGACTGCCATCTGTGTCTGTGCGGGTTCATATGCCTGGTATGGGGTGAGGTAATAGGCGAGGACTCCCTCGCTCATGGTCCACATGCGAAAGCGCCGCTCCCAGGACTTGAAGTCGTTCCCAGTTCGGAAGACGGGCGGGTCTGACTCAAACCACTTGGGTGGCTTGACCATCGGCAGAGCGACTGGTGGAGTCACTGCGGGACCGGGCATGCAGGAGGCAACCCCCTTTTCCCAGGCGGGCCCTCAAAGCCAGTTCCTCAAAGCTCAGAGGGCGGCGAGATGAGCTCAAGCCGGCGTCGGTGCTGGAGCTCGTACCCAGGAGGGCGGCATTGGCCTCGCGTGCTCTGCGGCGTGCCTCCAGGTGGATGAGGCGTGCACGTAGCATCTCCTCCTCACCCTCCTCGCCAGAGTCGGAGAGGGTCTCCGCAACCTCGATTGCATTGCCCTCGTGAGCGAGATGGTTTTCGCTTGGGTCCGAGGACGGGTCCTGCTGCTGCTGCTGGAATTGCTGCTGCTGGGGCAGTAAGCCTCTGATCAGGTCCTGCAACTCGGCGACCTGCTTTGTCAACGCGTTGCGGCTCTCCGCCTGTAAGTCAGCCAGTGCGCGTACTTGGCGTGCCAACGTTGTTGGGCTCGGCGGTCGCTGCTGCTGTTGCTGCAGCGGCGGCTGCTGCTGTCGTTGCTGCTGTTGCTATTGCTGCTGCAGTGGCTGCTGCTGCTGCTGCTGCTGATACTGCCGTTGTGGTGATGATGGCGGTGGCCGACGTTGACCGCTCACGGTGCTGCCCTCGGCAGCTGCGTCGGCAGCCATGCTGGAGGGAGTTGGCTTCGGCATGGCGACCGGTTCCCTCCCCATTTTTCCCCTCCGCGAAACTCCTCCGTGGAACGTCTCCGCGGAACCTCCCCTCCGTGGAACCTCCCCTCCGAGGAACTCCTCCGCGGAACGTCTCTGTGGATCCCTTCCGCGGTACACCTCACCGCGGAAGCTCACTGCGGATTACCGCGGATTACCGCGGATTACTGCGGTTTTACCGCGGATTACCGCCGATTACCGCGGGCAGGTAGCGATCGCGATGGTGCGGAATGCGGCATGGTGCCACACACGGCCACCGCGGTCGCGCCGGTGTAGAACACGGCATGATGCCGCGAGCTGCTGAGGTTCCGCGGTCAGCACGTTCCGCACCCCCCGTGGAGCGATCGCGTTCTGGAAGCGGAGGGTGTGCCGCGGGCTTGCGACCGTGGAGCAGCGACGAGCAATGCCGTCGTGTTCAGGAACGGCTGCAGAGGTGCTGCGGCGGAGCTGCGCGGATCCGCGGAACACCGCGGATCTGCAGTGGCAACGTCAACGCGAGGTGACAAATTCGGAACGCAGAGTGCCTCCGCGGCACCGGACGCGCGTTCCGATGCGACCGCGCAGTTGCCGTGTCTGCCGCGGAGGCTTTGTCACCGCGGAGCACTACGGATTGTGCGCGGAGCGGCTGCTGCTGTCGCGGAACGACCGCGGAACGACCGCGGACTTATCAAAAAAACGGTCGGAGTGGTGGTGGGTCCTCCCAGGACCTTCCGCCGAGACCATGGGCACTGCTGTTGTTGCTACTCAAGGAAACGGCTGCGGTTGCTCACAGCTTCTGCGGCTGCTGTGTCTCTGCTGCGTAGCTGTGCGAGCACTGGCTCGCTGCTCTGATACCATGAAAGACAGCTCCTAGTGATGCTGTTGCTAGCGTAGCAGTACAAGCCAGCTAGCTCACTCACTAGCACACACAGGTGTAGGTGAGGACAGCAAGGGGTTGGCTAGGGACACAAACACAAGTGTCAGAAGCTGCAAATGTTGAAATGTGCAGAGAGAGAATGACAACTGAGGTCTGAGAAACCTAAATAGTGTCACTGATCTAGCGCACACACACGCGGTGCGCAAAGGCGCTATTTTCTAGCAGGACAAAACAGTGGCGAAAACACAGTTTTGGGCATAATTCCCTACAGACATGTCAGAACGACGAGTCGTTTGAACCAGAACGGCCGCATCGACGAGATCTACGTCCCGATAGGCTGCACGCCTACGTACTGTGACACAGCACGAATCATAAAACTTCGGAAGCCTTCTGGGCGTCTGTCGCCGCCGGCTGCCAGCCTTCTGCCACTGTCGCAAGTCTCAGGGATCTGCACGTGAATGGACATGAGCCGAGGGGTCACCGTAAGCTGTGTACGACACACACAACAACTGGTTTTTGGAACAGCGATTTCGACAGTTCGGTAAGTGTTCTCGGGGTGTACGAGGGCCGGGTGGCACCTGATGGCGACATTTGGTGCTAGGCTGGAGTGTTGTTATGTAAGTGTCTTGGTGACCTCTGGACTTGACGCCATCCACACGCAGGCAGGCTACAGTGGTCGACGACCATGTTGACAATCTCAGCTTCACCTTGCATATTCCTAGCTTCTCAGCAACGTCAACTTTGCCCTCTGTCAATTTAGTTCTTCAGAGCTTTTTTTTCTGCTTTTCTTGTTTCTTTCCGTTTCTCATTCGGCCACCCGAGTGTGCCGTATTGTTGACGGGTTCTGTCTAGTGGTTGTTTGGACGCTGGTAGCTATTTTCTTGGACTTTCCCATAGTCTGGCTGTCACGCAGCTTGCACTTACGCTAGTCGTACCGAGTGCGGAGGGGATATCCCACGCTCATAGTACTATTCAACTCTCATTCTTTCAACCAGATCTCCGTCGTCTCTCCACCATTTCCAACGCTGTCTGTTCCATTGTGTCCCTTAGGACCCACACTCAGACAAGACGTCGTTAAAGGGGGTTTCTCCATTCCCTCATGGTGTCATAGCAGTTGATAGACTGCACCCTCGCATTCCACCATACAACGCGCAGCAGCTGCTTCTTGCTGGGCTCGGTTGGATTGGGTGCGGGCGAACAGATCCTGGCAACGTGGCAACTCTGAGCCCATGGCTCCCACAACGTAGCACTCCGGCAGAGCCGGAGGCGGAACGCTGCCGAAAGTTTTGGCAACAGCGCACTTGTCGCGGCTGCCATCTCGGCGGCGACAAGCGCGCACACCAAACCTCTCCTGTGGCACTCTCGGCCACAGCCACAGCACTCTGAGCCGTGGCAGTAGCCGCAAATTCTGACTCCAGCTGCACCCCTGCGCGCGTTGGGTTTCTTCGCCCATCTGCCAGCGACACTGCTGCCACGTAACCCGTGGCGGCGGCGTCCCCGGCGCTCGCCGTGTCTTGTACCGCACACACAACGCTCCTGCGGACTGGGCATTGTTGCCCGCCGCCTCCATCTGCGCTGCTGCTTCACTCTACAACAGTAGGGCGAACACTGTTGTTGGCACGAAGGTCGGCACTGGCCTCGCACTTCTGCATTAGCAGCAGCACCAGCACAAGGTGGTAGCCAGCAACAATAGCAGCATTCAGCAGCTGCGGCAGCACCATCAGCCGCAGCGGCATTCACACAGCAGCAGCATTTGGCAGCAGCATTCGCGCCTTCCCACCTATCATCGTCGCGGCTAGCGCAGCAGCTCGCAGCATCTTGTAGCAGCAACAGCTCATCCCGTAGCACCTCGCAGCCGCAGCTTGCCACAGCAGCAGCGTGTAGGATCAGCGCGCAACGTCACTAGCATTCAGCGCAGTAGCTCGCAGTAGCAACAATAGGTTGCGCAATACCTCTCACCAACAGCCCGCGGCTTCCTGGAACTCGCTCGTCCCCACACGCGGCACAGCCAGAAGAGGTTGGCTCGTCGATCGACGGAGCCCCGCAGTCACAGGCTCCGGCTCCCAAGCTGCGGACAACAAAACAAAACGCGGGCCCAAGGTGTACCCGGTCCCTCTTCCCGACAGCCCCTCTCAGGGCCACCCTTGCCGACCTCCACCTTTATCCTTTATATTTTTATCTTTACTTCCCCTTTCTACTTTTATTTATTTTCCAATTTCTCCTCTTTTAGCACTTCCTTTCACTTCTCTTCTCCCCCTCCGAGTCGAGACCCGGACGTTTGGGGGGATTGTCCCAATGTCTCGGGAGACTAACGGTCATGGGGATTGAACACGGACTCTTCAGAATTTTTCACTTTCTCACAGGCCAACCCTGAGGTTTTTTCCTTGGGTCTTACATTCATTCCTTTTTTTTTGTCACGATCTACTCACGTGCTTGCTACCTGGGTACCCGGGTCGTTGTCTCAACACCCCAGAACATCTCTCCGCTTCCCGGGTGGTGTCGTGAACACGTGGGAAATTTTCATCGCGCCCTTGGCTTCCCTTTCCTCACCTCTTCGATTCCTTCTCTCCTACTCTTGTGTTTTTTGCATTCTCTTCCTCTCCGTCGAGACCCGGGTGCTTGGGGAATTGTCCCAGCATCGTGGGAGACCATTCTCAAGTTCTCTCATCACTCTTTCTCTTCTCTGAGCTGTCCGTTCTTGTCACCATGGCATCGCCGGTGATGCCTCCACCCGTGGTGGCATGGACACCACCCTACTGGGTCCCCTCGTTCTATGGGCCACCCTCATCGTTCTACACAGCTCCTTCGTGGCTTCATGTGTCTGCTCCCCAGGCGTTCACTTCCTCTCCTTCGGCACCCATCTATGGGTCTGGCCCGCCGGACATGCGGTCTCTTTTGGTTCTCTCCAGGGGCTCTCTCCCTCCTCCTATGCGCACTCGACCTGTAGTGGTCTCCTCCGATGTGAGTCTCACGATTTGGTCTGGAGGTCACCACTGTGAGTCGGATGGAGCCCTTCGGGGAGCGTTGTTGAGTAGTCCGGTTGGTGAGGGTGCATGGATTGAGGATTGGCAGTATGTCTCTTACCCCCATCGCTTCGCAACCTGTCTTGAGCATGCGCCACCTTATGCTGGTTTCACTGGTCACACTGCCGCATGTCATGTCACATCACCTGTACGCGTGTCACGAGGCGTCTGGATTACTTACTATGGAGCCAGTCATCACATGACGTCGTCGCGTCTCGCATTTTTTTCGTTGGGGCCTGTCGGTCACGTCCGGTTCGTTTGTACTGGAACGGGACAAATGCTCCCGGTCCAGGGTATTGCCGTCGTGCGATTTGTTGGACCTAACGGCAATCTGTTTCTGCCTGATGTGTTGTTCGTGCCCGCACTTGAGGTCAGTCTGTTGTCTGTCACTACTCTCGATGACCAGGGTATGGATTTCGTGGCGTCTCGTGGTGTCGGCACTGTCTCCCTTCAGTGTTCTGGATGTGTTGTTCTTCGTGGTCTCCGGTGTGACAAACTGTATCGTGTTCCATTGTTTGCACCCACTCCGACCTCCGCTGCATGTGCTCATGTCCATGTTGTTCCCTCACTCTCCCCTGAGCACACTCGCCTCCTGCATCAACGCCTCTGCTACGTGCACACCGCCGCCATACGCAGCTTGCTGCGCCATCAACCTGCCGCTGGTTTGGATGCTACCTTCTCTGCACCCTACACTGCTGATTGCATGGATTGCGCACAAGGCAAATGCACCGCGTCCCATTTCCCGTGTCTGTGTCACGCACCCACGAGCCACTCACTCTCGTCCATGCTGACGTGATGGGACCATTCCCGGTTGAATTTCTCGACGGTGGTCGCTACGTCCTTTGCCTCACTGATGACTATTCTCGTTTCCGCTGGACTTACTCCCTCCGCTTGGAGAGTGACGTTGGGCCTACGATTGAGTCTTGGCTCGTCCAAGTGGAGCATGCATGTCAACGCAAGCTGCAGGTATTTCGCTCCGATCGTGGTGGTGAGTTCATTGGCTCCACTCTTCGCTTTCTCACATCGCTTGGCCTTCGCGTTGAGTCGTCTGCTCTCTACACTCCACAGCAAAAATTGTGTCTTCGAACGTTGGAACCGCACACTGGCTGACAGTGTTTGCACCATGCTCGTCATGAAGTCTGGCCTCTTTGAAGCCTTTGCCTATGAGGTCATGAAGTACATGATATGGGTGTGGAACCGGAACCGGGTTCCTCATGGTCCCCTCCCACATCCTGTCACACCGTACGAGCGCTGGTATGGTCGCCGCACTGACTTGCGTCTTGCTCGTGTCTAGGGTAGAGTCTCATGTGTCTAGCTTCCTGAGGATCAACGTGATGGAAAACTTTCACGTCGCGGCCGCATTTGCCTTTTCCTTGGTATCTCTCCGCAGTCCAAGGCTTGGCGCTTTTGGGATGCTGATCGTGCGTGCGTCATGGAGTCTCATGACGCTCTATTTTTTTAACACAAGTTCAGTCGTGACATCGTCGACAATGTCACCTCTCTTGCCCCTGCCTCTCATGTCAAGGGCTGCTCGTGGGCCGGCTGGCCCGAGGACAACGTCTCCTTCCCTTCTCCTTCTCCTTCCTATGTTCCATCTCCTCTGCCCTCTGCATCCACGAGTGCACTGTTGTCGACACCCTCACCGGCTCCTGCGGCTGTGTCCTCTCTCCCCGTCGCACCTGCTCCTGTGCCTCTGTCTAGGTCATTGTCGTCACCTATGTCCTCGTCGGAATCTCTCTCCCTCTCTCTCTCTCTCTCTCTCTCTCTCTCTCTCTCTCTCTCCCTC
>SZWC01000719.1:22311-32481 GCA_023375785.1 Penium margaritaceum
ATGCGTTGGATGTAGGAGCTTTGAGACAAGGCAACTTCAGGCAGTAGAGCATCATGATGGACTTGGATGCCGAGGTAGTATATTAGGGGCCCATGTTGGACATCTCGAACGTGAGCGTGAGCTGTTGTTTGAATGTTGTGATGACAGAGAGAGAGGGTCCAAACAGGATGAGGTCGTAAACATACAAAATGACATCCATAGTGTTTGGGCCATGCCTGAGGTAAACTGAGTGGTCAGCATGTAGACGTCGGAGGTTCTGCATGAGAAAGAACTCGTGAACCTTTTTGTTCCACTGCCAAAGCGCCTGCTTCAGGCCGTAGAGGGATTCATTGAGCAGACAGACCAAATCCTCCCCCCCTTGCTTGATGAATCCCTCTGGCTGTGTCATGAAGACAGTCTCCTTGAGGTCACCATTCAGAAAGGTGGCCTTGACATCTATTTGATGGAGGTGCCAGGCTTCGGAGACAGCCAGGGCAAGGATGACCCGAATGGAGGGATACTTGGCCACGAGAGCAAAGGTGTCACTGTAACTGACACCGAAGATCTGAATGTAGCGACGAGCAATGAGACGAGCTTTGTACCTGCAGGGGTTGCCGTTAGCATCCAGATTATGCTTCAAGTCCCACTTACACGTAACAACCGGGGCATTGGAGGGACAGGGAACTAAGGTCCATGTATGTTGCTTTTGCAGTTGCTCAAATTCCTCGAGGGCAGCAGCATGCCAGTGAGCAGCGTCAGGGAGAGACAGGGCATCCTCGTAGCTGGTGGGATCCACCACCTGTGTGATAAGAGCAATGTCCAGAACTGGAGGTGGAGCAGGCAGTTGAGCAGCAAGGCGCTGCGAGCGCCGTGGAAGTGGAGTGAGCGAGGTTGAACGAAGGAGATCAGAAAGAGATTGAGAAGCTGGCAGTGGATCTTGGAGAGCAGCAGCTTGGACGTGTTTAAGAGGTACCACGGGTGGGAGCACACACTCATGTTCATCAAGAGTGGCGTCCATCGAGAATGTCTGGAGACGCGGGTAGGGCACATCTTCCATGTAGATCAGAGGAGTAAGAGTTGGGGCTTCAGTAGCAATGGAGTNCTCGTAGCTGGTGGGATCCACCACCTGTGTGATAAGAGCAATGTCCAGAACTGGAGGCGGAGCAGGCCGTTGAGCAGCAAGGCGCTGCGAGCGCCGTGGAAGTGGAGTGAGCGAGGTTGAACGAAGGAGATCAGAAAGAGATTGAGAAGCTGGCAGTGGATCTTGGAGAGCAGCAGCTTGGACGTGTTTAAGAGGTACCACGGGTGGGAGCACACACTCATGTTCATCAAGAGTGGCGTCCATCGAGAATGTCTGGAGACGCGGGTAGGGCACATCTTCCATGTAGATCAGAGGAGTAAGAGTTGGGGCTTCAGTAGCAATGGAGTGATTCTGAAAGATTTCATCAAAGGTGGCACTGCGACTGTGAATGAACTTTTTTTTGTCGTTGTCCCAAAGTCTGTATGCACTGGCTCCTTCCTCATAACCAAGGAGGAAGTCTTGAGTCAAGCTTGGTGCGTTTCTCAGGGGGAAGCTAAGAGTACACTGTAGAGCCAAATACTTTGAAGTAGCTCACTGATGGTCGATGACCCACCCATGCTTCATAGGGAGTGGAGGTGCCAGTTGGAAGACGTTTAGTAGGCAGCCGATTGGGCGTGTAAGCTGCAGTGGCAACCGCTTCAACCCAGAAGCCTGCAGAAAACCCTTCAGTGTGGAGCATTGCTCTGGCCTTGTCAAGCAAGGTCCGGTTCATGCGTCATCTTCGTTCGCCATTTTGTTGTGGCATCAAAGGAACAGTTGTCTGATGAATGATGCCTTTGGCTGCGTAGAATTTCTGAAGCTTAGCATATTCTCCACCATTATCAGATCGGACCTTCTTTACGGAGAGGTCAGTCTGATTTTCAACCTTGCGTATCCATGTCATAATGATCTCAGGAGCTTCAGACTNACCGCTTCAACCCAGAAGCCTGCAGAAAACCCTTCAGTGTGGAGCATTGCTCTGGCCTTGTCAAGCAAGGTCCGGTTCATGCGTCATCTTCGTTCGCCGTTTTGTTGTGGCATCAGAGGAACAGTTGTCTGATGAATGATGCCTTTGGCTGCGTAGAATTTCTGAAGCTTAGCATATTCTCCACCATTATCAGATCGGACCTTCTTTACGGAGAGGTCAGTCTGATTTTCAACCTTGCGTATCCATGTCATAATGATCTCAGGAGCTTCAGACTTGTGACACAGAAAATTTACCCACATGTAGTGAGTGTAGTCATCTAACAATTCCAGAAAATAGTTCTTTCCTTGAAGCAAAGCTTCTCCGATGTAGCAAAGGTCCATGTGAATCAGCTCCAGTCTCTGAGATGTGGAGATGTTGGTGTAGCTGTTGAAGCTGTCTTGTGTCTGTTTGGTTGAGAGGCAGCCGATACAAAGGTGGTCAGCATCAGGGCCAATGCTTGCAAGCAGGTCATGGACTTGAACTTTTGCTGCCATAGTCTTGAGAGTTGTGTAGCCAAAATGTGCAAGTTGCTTGTGCCAAAGGGCTGCAAGTGATGGTGTAGCCTTGGGCATGATCTCCTGGATGAGATCAGTTGTGTAGTTTGCTGCAAATGCTATCTCAGGGGGGTCACAGGGGGGAGTTTCTGAGTGGTGGTGGTGCTTGAGTGTTAAGGACAGTGAGATGTCCTTTGCGGTGTGCCACNTTGAGAGTTGTGTAGCCAAAATGTGCAAGTTGCTTGTGCCAAAGGGCTGCAAGTGATGGTGTAGCCTTGGGCATGATCTCCTGGATGAGATCAGTTGTGTAGTTTGCGGCAAATGCTATCTCAGGGGGGTCACAGGGGGGAGTTTCTGAGTGGTGGTGGTGCTTGAGTGTTAAGGACAGTGAGATGTCCTTTGCGGTGTGCCACAGCTGTCAGTTTACTCTCCTTGGTAAGGACCCTGCAGTTCTTGTCAGTTTCAAGATGACCTTCAAGCCTTTGTCATTGAGCCGAGACTCTGAAAGTAAGTGGGTGGCAAGTTCAGGTACATAGAGAGTGTTTGTGAACAGTCTCACAGTTTTCTTTCCCTCAAGTTCGATGGCAACTCAAACTGTTCCAATGCCAAGTGCTGGTATGACTCTGCCGTCACTGATCCATACTGCCTTTGGTGCTGTCAGGTCTTTGTAGTCAACAAACAAATCTTTGTGGCAGGTCATGTGTCGAGTTAATCCTTAATCAAGTATCCATGCAAGAATGCCTGCTGCAATGAGAAAGGCACTTTCAATGGAGAAAAAGGCCATTTACTCCAAGAAAAGATGTTCTTGATCATCTTCCATCTCAGAATTGTCATCTGAATTGAAGTTTACAATTGGAGATGTTGAGGGAAAACTTCAAGTTTGTGTGTTTCCATGATTGTGAGTTTGTGTTCTTTGATCACGTTCTTCCAGGAGTTGTTGCAGATCTTGATTTGCCTTGGTTAGGTCAAATGTCTCATCACAGGATTCAGCAGAACTTGTAGATGAGATGATGCTTCCAAGCTTTGAGACTACTTCCTTGAAATCTTGTGCAAGTGAGGTCAGAAGAGCATGCTAGTGTTGAGGGGAACTTCTTCTTGGCAGTGAACACAATCTGAAGGTGTGCCCCTTTTTGCCACACTTGAAGCATCGAATACTTACAAAATGGTTCTCCTCAGGTGAAGACAATCCGTGTGGTCTCAGATTGTTAGGATGAAAAGGAAGGAGCTCCGGGAAATCATGTTGTTGATGTTGACATGGTGTGCTCCTTGCCATGAGTTCCGTTCATTGTATTCCCTGGTTCGACCACTGGGGAGTGGTCAAGAACCTGATCTGACTTTAAATTTTTAGTCCTTGGTTTTCCCATGCAAGATCGAGCTTTGAATTGCTCAATTTGAGTGCGTATTCAAAAAGTTAGCCCAGCCCAAAAAATCGGGTGTTGGGTGGGTGGAATTTGGTACCCGCCATGGGTGGCGGGATAATCCACCGCCAGTGATCCAAGTTCGTCTCCAATGAGCTCCAAATGCACCTAGGCCATGAATGAAGTAACCAGAGGGACCTCCTTGACCAGGGTGAACGTCTCCTCGACTTCTCGGTGAGGAAAGGCGCTCCGACGGGTCACCATCGAAGCACCTCCAGTTGCCTAGAGTACAAGGAAAGGTGGGCGGCTCCACCAAGGGTTACTTTGACGGCCAGAACAGGGGCTCTACTACTCCGATTTGGGCGTGCTTTGATGCATAGGAAAGCTTAGATCATAGGCTATAAGGATCTGATGTAACAAAACGTGTTTTGATTCAGTTCTCCTGAACGCAACGTGTTCTACCCACTCACATCCGTGATCCTTGTGCTCCACACTCTTCACCAGTGGTGTCCATTGGCTGCCCCAAACATTAGTAGTGTGAACTAGTGAGAGCTCGGCATCCTTGAGAGTGCCTTTACACCCACTAGTGACAACAAAGGGTTATGGGCCCACGTGCCTAGAAGGACCCTAGCTCTACAACTTGCACACTACTGCCGCGCGCCATGGAAACGACCGAGCAAGAGAGCATCGGTGCCGTCTCGAAGTTTGACAGGATTGGCTTCCCCTTGTGGAGGTAGAAGTTTGAGGTCTACTTTGATGAAAAGGGCCTGCTTGAGCTGGTCAACAGTGAATAAACTTCTCCTCCGGATACGGTGACGCAGGAGGATGTGCACAAGTAAGAGAAGCGCAACAAGATGGGGCTTGCCTTGTTTGTGTTAGCACTAGCTCCAACGCAGCGTTCAATCATTCAAGGATGCACGGAGGCCACGGAGGCCGGGAAGAAACTCTGCACCATCTACCAGTCCACCAACCTTGCTAACCAGCTCTTTTTCTTCAAGAAGCTCGTGACCTTCCAAGCTAACGAATGCGGCGCATCATGGAGATTCTACAGCAGATCAAGTCCCTCACTGTCGAGTGTGTAGCCACCTAGTGGAAGTTCGACCCTCAGCTGCAAGCCATGATCCTCCTCCTGGCCTAGCCGGACAGTTGGAGTCCTATGATCACCATTGTTGGAGGCTGGTCCACCGGTGAGCTAAAGTAACCAAAGGTGACTGAGTACGTCTACAATGAAGGGATGCGGCATGGTCGGAGAGAGAGCGGGGCGACATCGAGTTCCGCCTATGCCGTCCATCCTCAAGGTGGACGGGGAGGCAAGAAGGGGAAGAGTGCCAAGAAGGGCACCAAGTAAGGGGAGAAGAAGGGGGAATGCTACGTGTTTGGAAAAGAAGACCACTACGCATGCAAATGCCCCAACAGGAAGTCAGACCAGCCATGGAAGGCTGGAAAGAAGGAGGACNCAAGGATGCACGGAGGCCACGGAGGCCGGGAAGAAACTCTGCACCATCTACCAGTCCACCAACCTTGCTAACCAGCTCTTTTTCTTCAAGAAGCTCGTGACCTTCCAAGCTAACGAGTGCGGCGCATCATGGAGATTCTACAGCAGATCAAGTCCCTCACTGTCGAGTGTGTAGCCACCTAGTGGAAGTTCGACCCTCAGCTGCAAGCCATGATCCTCCTCCTGGCCTAGCCGGACAGTTGGAGTCCTATGATCACCATTGTTGGCGGCTGGTCCACCGGTGAGCTGAAGTAACCAAAGGTGACTGAGTACGTCTACAATGAAGGGATGCGGCATGGTCGGAGAGAGAGCGGGGCGACATCGAGTTCCGCCTATGCCGTCCATCCTCAAGGTGGACGGGGAGGCAAGAAGGGGAAGAGTGCCAAGAAGGGCACCAAGTAAGGGGAGAAGAAGGGGGAATGCTACGTGTTTGGAAAAGAAGACCACTACGCATGCAAATGCCCCAACAGGAAGTCAGACCAGCCATGGAAGGCTGGAAAGAAGGAGGACCACGCAATGATGGTGCAAGAGTCCTTCGACTTGACAGGTCTAGGAGTCACCGTGATTGACCCCGGATCGGGCCGCCACACACAATGCAAGCGGGCGGCATTCCTCACCTATGGCGCCTTGGAGCGGCGCATGACGGTGGCCAACGGAAAAACAGAGTTGGCTGCCGGTGAAGGTAACGTTCGCATCAAGGTGGATGTGGACAGGGAGGCTGTCATGAGCACAATTCATGACGTGCTCCACAAGCCCAACTTTGGGGTAAACCTATTGTCAATGAGCCGCCTTACCGACAAGGGGCTCAAGGTGCCCTTCAACAAGGAGGAGGCCATTATCCAGAATGAGGGGGACGGCGAGGTGATTGCACGAGGAAAGTGAGAGGACAACTTGTACCTGCTCCGTGCAAAGATCCTTGATAGCCGGACGGGGTCCGACGTCACCCACCTCGCGAAGAAGGATGATGGGGGCCTGGACCTATGGTAGCGCCGCTTGTGTCACATCGCTCCCTCAACCGTGGGGAACATGGCAAAGAAGGAAGTGGTGCGGGGCCCTGAGGTCAAGAGCCTCGAAGTAGCCAGGAATGCCGTGTGCGAAGTGTGCATGGTTGGCAAGGCGACACGGCAGCCGTTTGATGGCAAAGGGACGCGTGCATCGTTGAAGTTAGAGGTGGTGCACACACATGTGTGTGGACCATTTGAGCCCTCCATTGGTGGTATGCGCTACTTTGTCACCTTCAACGATGACCAAAGCCGCAAAATGTACCACTACAACATCAAGAAGACGAGTGACGTGCTGTCATGCATGGATGAGTTTGTGGCAGAAGTGGAGCGGCAAACGGAGCTGAAGGTGAAGGCATTCCGCAGCGACAATGGTGGCGAGTACGAGGGCTGCTCAGCATGGATGAAGAGCAAGGGGATTACATGGCAGAAAACTATGCCACATTCTCTACAGAAGAACGGCATCGCCGGGAGGGCGAACCACACCATTCTCAACATGGTCCGGTCTATGTTGAGTGTTGCTGGCCTTGCGCAAAAGTACGGGGAGGAGGCGGCATGGACAACGGCGTACATCATAAACCTGACGTGAACAAAGCCACTAAAAGACACGGAGTCCAAGGTGTAAAAGATGACACAAGAGATGTGGAGTGGGAGGAAGCCAACTGTGGCTCACCTCCACACATTTGGCTGCGTTGTACATGCTGTTGTGCAGGCACGGGAAGGGCGGGGCAAGCTGGACCCGTGGACTCGCCGGTGCATCTTCGTCGGGTACAAGAGTGGGAGCAAGGCATATCAGCTCTTTGACCCACGGAGGCAGCAGACCGTGAAGAGTCACAATGTCACGTTGGACGGGGACAGCTGTTGGACGGACAAGGATGCGGGTATCTCCAAGCGGGGGGAGTGGATGCAACTCTTTGAAGGGGAGACCCCAGAGGACATAAATGAGGGTGACGTCTAAGCCGCTCCAGCCGGCGGGAACCATCCAGGGGATGGCAAAGCGGCTATTGTGCGTTCAGTCGAGTCGGAAAATGAGTTCAAAGCACCGACAGTAGTGGAGCTGAACAAAGAGGCGAGGAGTGAACCCGCGTCTCCATGGCCCCCGAGAGAGGGGTAGCTGTCTAGGAGCACGAGAGACACCGCGAGGGGGCAGTAACAGCAGCAACGGCAGCAGCAGCAACAGCAACCGCAATAGCAGCACCCTCAGAGAAGCAGATGCGCAAGGAGGAAGGCAAAGAGGTACGATGCTACGGAGGGCATCTGGACTGGGTTCGCTCGAGCGTTCCTTGTGGAAGAGGAGCCCGAGACCATCAAGGAGGCGTTGCAGCAAAGGATGGGGCTGAGTGGGAGGGAGCAATAAAATCTTAGCGCTCCTCCCACGAGGAGAATGGGACTTGGGAGCTGATCGTCAGGGTGGAGGGCAAGAAAATCATCTGCTCTAAGTGGATCTTTAAGAAGAAGCTCACCAAGGAGTGGAAGGTGGAGCGGTAGAAGGCGCAGCTGGTGGCAAAGGATTACGTCTAGCAAAAGGGTGAACACTTTGATGAAACCTTTGCACCAGTGGCAAATATTGCCTCCATCCGCTCCATCCTTTTGGTGGCGGCAGCGCGCGACTACGACGTCCACTATGTGGATGTGAAAGCCGCATTTTTCAGTGGCAACATGGATAAGGAGGTCCTCATGGAGGTGCCGGAGGGGGTGGACGCACCATTGGGGAAGGCGTGCTAGCTTCGCAAGGCGCTCTATGGGTTGAAGCAAGCGCCACTCATGTGGTACCTAAAAATGGACGGCTTCATGGCCAAGCTTGGCTTCAAGTGCTACGTTGCGGGATTACAGGCACAGTGTGTACATGCAGAAGCAACCGGGGTTGCACCAGATCGTGGTTCTATACGTCAATGACCCCATCCTCGTGTCATCCGACATGGAGGAGGTGGTGAACCTGAAGCTGCAACTGGGTGGTCGGTTCAAAATGACCGACATGGGTGAGCTCAAGTACTATCTCGGCCTCGTCATCAAGAGGGACCGCAAGGCACGCACGCTGGAGATGGGGTAGGCAAAGTACGTGCAAGAGGTACTCCACCGCTACAATATGGAGGAGTGCAATCCCATCGGCACACCCATGACCACCACATGTGAGCTAAGCTCGAGCATGGGACCAAGCACGGATGAGGAGAAGGATGAGATGGCAGGTGTGCCATACCAGTCCATAGTGGGGAGCATCATGTACGCCATGGTGGTGACGCGACCCGACCTGGCCTTCACGGAGGGCCAAGTGAGCCGTTATGTTGCTGATCCAGGGCCGCTGCATTGGCAAGCAGTGAAGCGGATCCTCCGCTACCTCAAGGCAACAAAACAGTCTAGGCTCGTGTTTGGAGGGAGAGCGCATGACGACTTCCTTGAGTTGGTTGGCTACTCTGATGCCGACTGGGCTGGTGATGTGGATGACAGAAAACCGACGTTGGGGTACATGTTTGTGCTTGGTGGTGCAGTAGTTTCATGAGCAAGCAGGAAGTAGGACTGTGTGGCACTGTCCAGCAATGAGGCAGAATACATCGCACTGGTGGGAACCGCGAAGGAGGCGGTTTGTCTGCGGTGGCTGCTAAAGGAGATCGGGGTGCCGCAAAGGAAGCCAACGGCACTAAATGTGGAAAACATGAGTGCCATCTGCCTGGGCAAAGAAAGGCGCTCCGACGGGTCACCGTCAAAGCGCCTGCCGTTGCCTAGAGTGCAAGGCAAGGTGGGCGGCTCCACCAAGGGTTACTTTGACGGCCATAGCAGGGGATCTACTGGTCTGATTTGGGCGTGCTTGGATGAGTTGGAAAGCTTAGATCACATGCTATAAGGATCTGATGTCATCTCACTGTGAGATGTAACAAAAAATTGTTTCAATTCAGTTCTCTTGAATGTGTCGTGTTCTTTCCACTCACATCCGTGATACTTCTGCTCCACACTCTTCACCAGTGGTGTCCATTGGGTGCCCCAAACATTGGTAGCGTGAACAATGGAGATCTAGGCATCCTTGAGGGTGCCTCTACACCCACTAGTGACAACAGTTGATCAGCATGGGGATATGGTTCACCGGCTAATCTCCCTTGACCATAACTTCTGCCATGTCCATGGGCTTCATACTTCTTGTAACGTCCTCTGTTTTGAAGTGTAGTATAGAGGGCAGAGTCTCCTCCACCTGCCTCCTTGAAAAACATTTCGTTTGCATGCATGAGTGCTTTACATGCCTTTTCCACAGTCAGTATGTAAGCGGTTGTAACAGCTGCTGCTGCTTGTGGTAGTGGTGCCGCTACTGGTGCTTGCCCTCGTGGTGCTCCTGCTGGTGCTGCCAGTCCTGCTTCAAGAGCCTTCAGTCGATCATCAAAGCTTCGGCCCTGGTCTTGGAAAGTCAACAGTCTTTCAACTATACTTTCACACCTGGTGGGAAGGCCACTGAAGAGGGTTAACATCATTGCTCGCTCGGAGATTGGCTCACCCATTGCTGTGATGCGTCCAGCTAGGATTTTGATGTAGGTGATGTGATGTTCTAGGTGTGCCCCTTCTGCCATTCTAGGCATGTCCACTTAGTTCCAAATCATTGACTTTGTTGTATCTCAGCTTCAGAGCCTTCCATGCTTTTCTTGGATCAAGTAGAGTGTTGTTGTCTCAGATGATATATTTTAAGCGATCTGTGACTTGCATGGTGATCAAGGAGAAGACTTGATCGCACCTCCACTTCCATTGATTTTTCTGCTCCACTGTGGCTGTGGGTTCAAGTTCCTCTGATGGTGGGTCTGACACCACCCCCAAAAGTCCTCTGTTGAGTGGTACAAA
>SZWC01000719.1:94116-105406 GCA_023375785.1 Penium margaritaceum
AGTGCACTCTTGGGCGCCGAGAGTGCGCCCGAATTCTTGAAACATCAGAACTACGTAGCGTGAAATGCGACACGTAGAGGTGGACGTACACAACTACCAATTGTGATAATCTGGGTGGAACACTCACCGTAGGTGTCGAGAGTACGCCGACGGCTCTTAGCGCAGCCACACACCCAAGTGATCGCGTATCCCCCTTGCTCAAGAATTCGGCTTTCACAAATGCTCATCAGAAGTCTGTGGCGTGAAATGCGGCTGTAAAGATGGCAGTACACTTCTTCCAGGTGTGATAATCTTGATGCAAAAATCACCGTAGGTCCCAAGAGTGCGCCGAGGGCTGTGAACGAAGCTACGCAGCCCAGTGGTCGCGTGTCCCCTCCCCTACAAGAATTTTTGTAACAGGAATGGCTCATCAGAACTGCGTGGTGCAAAATGCAGCGCGTTCATGTGGCGGTACACTGCCGCCAGGTGTGATAATCTGGATGGAACACTTACCATAGGCACGGAGAGTGTGTCGGGAGCTGTGACCGCAGCCACGCACCCATGTGATCACGTACCCCCCTTGCTCAAGAATTCCACTCTCACAAATGGCGCATCAGAGTTGCATGACGTGAAATGCACCGCGTAGAGTTGGCGCACGCACGCACACATGCACGCACAAACTCACGCACGCACACACATTCGACATACAAATGCACGCACGCACGCACGTACGCGCGCACACACACACACACACACACACACACACACACACACACACGCACACATGCATGCACGCACGCTCGCACGCACGCACACAATGCCCACTCCTCTGCCCAATTGAGAGNAGTGTGTCGGGAGCTGTGACCGCAGCCACGCACCCATGTGATCATGTACCCCCCTTGCTCAAGAATTCCACTCTCACAAATGGCGCATCAGAGTTGCATGACGTGAAATTCACCGCGTAGAGTTGGCGCACGCACGCACACATGAACGCACAAACTCACGCACGCACACACATTCGACATACAAATGCACGCACGCACGCACATACGCACACAGACACACACACACACACATACACGCGCACACATGCATGCACGCACGCTCGCACGCACGCACACAATGCCCACTCCTCTGCCCAATTGAGAGCACGCCCTCCATCCTTCTTATTGGTAATCAACATTGTACAGAAAATCTTGAACTGTTTAGAAGTTGTTTACATGTTTATGGGGAGATATTCTACCATTAATGTTTTTATACGAATCTCACTTCACCATCTTGCGTTCTTGCTTTTGGCACGTTTGTAGTGAACCTACTGTGTTCTGAAATTCACAAATCAAAGTTGATGTTTTTAGAAGGGTTATACAAAACTACACCATCTTGTGTTCTTGGTTTTGGCATGTTTTCATAAGAGCTTTTTTGTACTGGACTCTCCAGTCCTTTTGTATCATTGCTTTTGGAAGTACCATGAAATTGCAGTTCAACTTGTTCATTCCTACTCCAACCAGTTTGAAATCAGAAGAAAAAAGAATGGTAGTCATCAGTTATTGAACTACAACTGCACAGCTGGCTACAAAAATCCCAACAGCACAATGTAAAAACTACTCGNATGTTTTTAGAAGGGTTATACAAAACTACACCATCTTGTGTTCTTGGTTTTGGCATGTTTTCATAAGAGCTTTTTTGTACTGGACTCTCCAGTCCTTTTGTATCATTGCTTTTGGAAGTACCATGAAATTGCAGTTCAACTTGTTCATTCCTACTCCAACCAGTTTGAAATCAGAAGAAAAAAGAATGGTAGTCATCAGTTATTGAACTACAACTGCACAGCTGGCTACAAAAATCCCAACAGCACAATGTAAAAACTACTCGCTCCTAGTTCTTCCGGCTCTAACTCCTGTCTGTGGAAATCTTGCATCTTTCTTGGCAGTTGTGTATCTCGATGCCCTTTCCTCCGAGCAATGGGTGTTGAATTCTTTGGAACATTAGATACTTCATCAAATATCTTTTTCTCCTCGGGTTCTTCAAGAGACATCTTTGCTGGAACAGACCCCACATGATCATCTTTAGCTTTTTCACTCTCCATACCTGCACACAAAAAGCACCTGTTAAACAATACACAAATATAACGGCTGTGAGGAAACAAAACAGGAGAGTTTACACATATTACCTGGCCTGTAAGGAGTTCCAACATCTCCGGGATCAACCCCATCATGTGGTGACTGTGCACATGGAAGAAAGTTGTTCATGAGAAGGTGTCTTTTCATGGTTGAAACTAATTGTAGAATCAAAAGCAAATTGTAAACTCAGAACTTACATGATTAGGAAAGTGAGATGTGGATGCCTGTGTTGTGTGTTTCACTGGCACAGCATGTTCAGTCACCGGTTCAAACGAGATCGGCTCCGTTGTTTTTTTCAAAAAGGAAATGAAGGCCTGCAAAATCTCCAACAACCTTTGGTTATACACACACATGATGAACTCCAACACACCTATAGAATGAGCACCCTTACCTTCATTTTAAGTAACTCAAAGATGAACTTCTTGGCAGTGATCCCTGCAATGCATAAATGGAGTTAGAAAAAATGGCCCAAGAATAGGTTCTACAACGATTGCAGTCTACGTAAAAGGATTTATCTGCACCTCCGGCTGCACGTGTTCTGGTTGTCACTCCCTCAACAGTCCTGAAGTAACGCGTCCCAGTTCGCACAAGGAAGCACGTCACATTTTGTCCGTGATGGAAAAGATCTTCGAGTTGGTCCAACATCATTTCAACCTCAGACTAGGGAGCCTGGGTGGGAACAATTGTGGGGTTCACCCACAATTGTTCCCACAGTTGTGGCTGTTGACACCTTTGTCTCTGGTGGCGTTGGCGTGTGCACCTCAAAGGCGTCCAATATATTTTGTTGAAAGTGACAGCTGCAGGAGAAAAACACAAAGCATTTGAGAATCATCACAAATTCACCCATTCACAGGTCATACAACATAATAAAAGATATACCTCGCAGCATCTTTCTGAGCACATATCACATCCTTCGTATAGTCGTCAATAGTGATGTCCTCAGCTCTCACATCTGACTGGCTGGGCGTGCCAGATTTCTTCGGCACACCCAAATGTTCAGCTGCACCAGACAACTTCAGGGCGCCTGAAAAATCAGCGGCACCCAACTTCTTAAAAGCACCGGTCTTCTCAGCAACACCTGACCCCTCAGCAACAACTGACGGCTTTGCGCCACAAGATTGGTCACTAACATGCTCAGCAACACCCAACTGCTCTACAGCACCCGACTGCCCTGTGGCACCCGAGTGCTCCGCAGCACCCGACGGCACGACGGTACCCGTCCGCTCGACGGAACCCCACTGCCTACCCACTCCAAACTTGTCACCAGTTCCCACCTGCCCGCCTTCACCTGACTGACCAACATCACCCGACTGCCCAACCTTAACCGACTGTCCGACCTCACCCGACTGCCCAACCGCACCCGACTGCCCAATCGAAGCACTCGTCTGCCCGAACACAGCACCTCACCGCTCGTGAGCACCCGAATCGCCAACCGCAGCACCGGATTGCACATCAACACTCCACTGCATCCAACCGCTGCACCCGACTGGTCAACCATATCACCCGACTGCCATGTCGCACCCAACTGCCCGGCCGCACCCGACTGCCCGGCCGCACCCGACTGCTCGGACGCACCCGATTGGTCAGACGCACCCGACTGCTTGGCCGCACCCGACTGGTCAACCATATCACCCGACTGCCATGTCGCACCCAACTGCCCGGCCGCACCCGACTGCCCGGCCGCACCCGACTGCTCGGACGCACCCGATTGGTCAGACGCACCCGACTGCTTGGCCACACCCGATTGCTTGGCCGCACGCGACTGCTCAACCGCACCCGACTGCTCGGCCGCACCCCACTACTCGGCCACACGTGACTGCTCGGCCGCACCCGACTGCTCGACCGCACCTGATTGCTCAGCCGCACCCGACTGCTTGGCCGCACGCGACTGCTCAACCGCACCCGACTGCTCGGCCGCACCCCACTACTCGGCCACACGTGACTGCTCGGCCGCACCCGACTGCTCGACCGCACCTGATTGCTCAGCCGCACCCGACTTCTCGCCCGCACCGGACTACTTGGCTGCACACGATTGCTTGGCCGCACCCGACTGCTTGGCCACACTCGATTTCTTGGCCGCACCCGATTGCTCGGCTGCACCGGACTGCTCGGCCACATCCGACTGCTCGGTCGCACCCAACTGCTCGGCCGCATCCGACTGCTCAGCCTAACGAGAATGCTCGGCCACACCCGACTGTTCGGCCCCACCCGACTGCTCAGCCCCACCCGACTGCTCGGCACCACTCGACTGTGCGGCCCCACCGGACTCTGCGGCCGCACCAGACTGCTCACACAGATCAATCACGATTCGTTGTGCTGTTTCCCAACCCCTCTACTCTTCTCAACCTTGCAGGCCTTTTCTTTGATCAAGACCCTTTCCCTTTTCCTAACCTTTAGACAAGTTTGTTCAGACTTTTCTTGACCCCCACAGGATGCAAGTTCAAGGGCATGATTTTCTTTCTACCTCTTTCCACATGGATTTCTCTTCACATGCAAAAGTCGTTAAGTGAGAATATGGACAAAAGTTTGTGTTGACAATTTGAGCAAAACACACGGGAGCTTACTAGTTGGTACCATCGTGCCAGGGACTCCAAAACAACACCGCCTCTCTATGTCTTGTACAACAGCCTATTCTGCTCATCCCATGTGCCAACTTGGATCATAAATTTGACAAAAGACTTGTCCGTTGCATGTGGGTTTAACTTCACCCGATCTTCCTAGAAAAACTGCTTCAGATCTGGGGTGAATTCAGGGTCCTTTGCGTGACCAATTGCACGCAAACAATGACGGACACGAGATTGAGCTGACCACGCTTGCACAAGCAACCACCAAGATGCAGGGCACTCACTGGACTAGTGCACCTTCTTAAAAAAATTCCGTGTAGCACCCGACATTCAACCACNAACTGCTTCAGATCTGGGGTGAATTCAGGGTCCTTTGCGTGACCAATTGCACGCAAACAATGACGGACACGAGATTTAGCTGACCACGCTTGCACAAGCAACCACCAAGATGCAGGGCACTCACTGGACTAGTGCACCTTCTTAAAAAAATTCCGTGTAGCACCCGACATTCAACCACTTTTTCAAGCCAATTACAGTCTTCTAGTGTTGTTGACCGATGCACACATTTTCTGTCCCATTGCCCTTAGACCACTTGTGTAAGGGATTCGACAGCATCCTTGGCCGACTAGGCCAAAACCGCGATGCTTGAGGGTCTCCGACCCTCAAGCCATCCCGTTTGATCGCCCATGATCCCATGTGACCCCGCTTGAGCCACGTGGCTCCTTCGACTGGTCAGCGTGGCACTGCCACGCTACACTCCCCCCCACTAGGAGTTAGAGCGGCCTCGACATCTCCGGTAACTCCGACATGGGATTCGAGCCCTAGGGCCATGATATCAATGTCATAGATTCGATGGAATCCTTGGCCGACTAGGCCAAAACCGCGGTTCTTGAGGGTCTCCGCCCCTCAAGCAATCCCGTCTCACCGCCCAGAGTCTCAGGTGACCCCGTTCAAGCCACGTGGCTCCTTCGACGGGTCGGCGTGGCACTGCCACGCTACAACTTTGCAGAATTTATGCGAAACTTGTCAAGGTCTGCATGACCTGAATTGACTTGGTTAGGTACCAAAGCAAAGACTGTGTGAAAGAAGAGATGCAGGAAATTACCAAGAGAAGGGTCGATGAAAAGGGTGTCAATGAAGTCACGACATGCATCCTTTTCACGAGACTCCGTCGGCGGGGGATGGGACTACTGATGCTGAGAAAGGTTAGGCTCGAGGCACTCCTACTGCTGCTGTTGCTACGGGTTTGAGTTGATGGCTGGCGGGTTTACTCCAGATCGTTGGAAGAACGAGGCAAGCTTGTTTTGCTGTGCTTGCCGTTACAGCACCTCTGACTGCACGAAGTGTGCCGCTGTGCAGAATTCTTGCTCCCGCATTGGTAGCTGATCATTCAAACACATTGAAGTGCTGCAAAACCGNCCTACTGCTGCTGTTGCTACGGGTTTGAGTTGATGGCTGGCGGGTTTACTCCAGATCGTTGGAAGAACGAGGCAAGCTTGTTTTGCTGTGCTTGCCGTTACAGCACCTCTGACTGCACGAAGTGTGCCGCTGTGCAGAATTCTTGCTCCCGCATTGGTAGCTGATCATTCAAACACATTGAAGTGCTGCAAAACCGTGTGTCAAACGGATGGATGGGGAAGCCTGCGGTTCCTAGGCTGTCATGTGGCGAAATGGTGTTCTAGTAGTTGTGTTCTAGGGGATGCATGGAGTCTCCAGCGCCTACGCCGTCTGTGAGGACCAAGGTCCAAGGACCTCCTTCGCTATACACATGCGTGCACAGGTCATCTTCAAGGAGACCCAATAAGGTCTCCGCTACGTTCGTCATCAACTAACTGAGGGAGCACACATCGCTCACTTACATCAACCTCATCATGATGAACATACTAGATCAAATGACCCTATGCCAAAAGAAGTACTTTGACCAACCTTCAGGTTTTGATGAGCCGAGCCCGTGTCGCGTCAAGGATAACAAAACACCATATTTAATGTTTTGCTCCACAAAAGATAACAAAGTTTTTATTTCTATTTCTTGGAAGTCATTTGTGGTTTTTGGTGAAACATACGTTAATCTTTTCATGGGTTATACGAATCCGAAAATCATGTCAAGCGCAATGCATCTGAAACAGATTGCTTTTTGCATTTGGTGTATCTCAAAAGTCATTTGAAGCTTTTTCAACAAAACACGTAAACATTGTGTCCTTACGGGACCAAGTTGTGTTTATGGAATGAAAAAACAATGGTAGTCTTCCGTGCCGCACATGTCACGCTTTTCATGTGTTTTGTGATACGTAATGCATGTAGAGCCCAATGTGTCTGAAAAACAGCTTTGCGATATCTCAATAGACATATGACCTCTGGCAACGTGACGCGGCAGCATGTTCTTGGTCCAACTCAGACTCACCTTTTGGGAACAAAAAATAATTGTGGTGTTCCTTGACAGGTACATAGTGGTGTACATGCGTTCTGTGATTCCAGAATGCATGACAAGCTCCATGTGTCAATAATTGAACGCTGGTTTCCTTTGCAGTACTTTGAAAAGACATGAATTCTTGTGATGTGCCACGTCAGCATTTTGTGTGTTCGTTACCGAGGCGCCTTCTTAGAATCAGAAACAATGGTAGTTGTTCCGTGATCACAGCGGATATGATACTGGTTTTCGTGTAGAACATGGAGTATTGTTGGGTTTACGAGGAAATACAGAAGTCCTTTCATGTCTTTGTGTGCTGAAGCACAGTGATGGAAATCTTCTCATGTTCCAGCATTGCAAGGCGGCCCCAGAACACTACATTGCATTTTTTAGGGTGAACAGAGAACTTTGACTGGGTTTAAGTTTTGAAAGCAAAACTCGTCGGTGTCCCATCTACGATACAAAACTACCATGAAGCTGTTTTGTAGCTTTACCGGAACATTGACATAAAATGCAACACAAAGTATGATCTGGGTGTTTCGTTTCCCCATAGAAGTAAAAATCGTGTAAAGAGAGGCATTTATGGGATACGGAACATCATAAGAACACTTATGGGCCCCAAAAGTCTCTACAAAGCCTTACGTTCCTGAGTCACGGAGTTTGCTAATCTTGTGTTACTGAAACCATGTTCTTGTTTCTGTGTTGCAAAAGAGCTATCATCATGTTTTGTGTCACAGATAATGTCTGACTTTCTATGTCACAAAAGACTAGTCAGGATGTTCTGTGAAACAAAATGCAGCTCTACCGTTTTTGTGTTCGGAACAAGTGTTTCACCCTCATAAAGCAGAAGAGCGTTTTTTTTTCGTGACCGCGGGCACAGGTAAGGGTGCACACCGGGCCGGATTCCCAAATCTCCAGATGCACGCGGATCCGCGGATCCAAATTTAACCCTCGACCCGGATTCGCGGATCCGGGTCCGGATTTGCAAATTCTTATGGATTTCCGAATCCTTTCACAGGTCGGTGCATCACGCTATTATAATTGAAAAAAAAGACAGTGGTCTGGATCAACCCTTGTCGTTGCACACACATAATAATGTGTGCGATGGTGAGAGTTTGTCCTCGTCAATGTGTTGACAGCAAGATCTTGGCAGTTCAAACTTGACTTTTCAAAAGCTGACGAACCACAGGCTCGATGACAAGGCTGTTGTGGTTTGGCAGCTGCAGATTGCCCACGAAGTCAGCTAGTGGTCTAAGAGCCTGTTCAAACACGCGCGAAGCCTTTATGTATGTTATGAGTTTGAAGTGGCTCCCCGTCCACCNTTTTTTTCGTGACCGCGGGCACAGGTAAGGGTGCACACCGGGCCGGATTCCCAAATCTCCAGATGCACGCGGATCCGCGGATCCAAATTTAACCCTGGACCCGGATTCGCGGATCCGGGTCCGGATTTGCAAATTCTTATGGATTTCCGAATCCTTTCACAGGTCGGTGCATCACGCTATTATAATTGAAAAAAAAGATAGTGGTCTGGATCAACCCTTGTCGTTGCACACACATAATAATGTGTGCGATGGTGAGAGTTTGTCCTCGTCAATGTGTTGACAGCAGGATCTTGGCAGTTCAAACTTGACTTTTCAAAAGCTGACGAACCACAGGCTCGATGACAAGGCTGTTGTGGTTTGGCAGCTGCAGATTGCCCACGAAGTCAGCTAGTGGTCTAAGAGCCTGTTCAAACACGCGCGAAGCCTTTATGTATGTTATGAGTTTGAAGTGGCTCCCCGTCCACCACCAGCCAATAGACATGCATGCGATAACCCTACCAAGAAGGGATATCTCATGCGAGGAGTTGGCGTGGACTCTTTGCTGCTTTTTCTAAGTCACCTCCCTCCCCTCACCCCCTCTCCCTCCCCTCATCCTTGCCTCAAAGACTTGCATAACAGATTTGTGAATCTTTGACGAATCCATTTTCACAGACTCGGACTCGCGAATCCGTATCTCGGATCCGGATTGGCAAATCCGATTTGCGAGCCCAGGATTTGGTGTGCACCCTTAGACATTCGCATGTGCTGCAGAGGCGAATGTCTCTTTCATGTCTCACAAAGAAGAATCTGTGTATTGGGGCATGCCTTGGAACACAAGGCGAAAAATGAAGTGAAAGATGTTATTAGTAAGCTACATCCGGTTTTGGTACATCCGATTGGAGGAATCGACGGTTGGAGATGTAACGACTTCCATGACACACTAGAGTGTCAGAAGAAACATGATTTGCGTGGTCTCACCTTTCACGATTTCAAGAAACGCAATGTTTGGGTGTTTTTGGATCGTTGTCTGGGGGAATGCAACGTTCAGAAGACTCGACGTGCCGATTTCAATTCAAAATTTCACGCAATTTCATTCTGTACAGCATGAGATCCCGTCTTTTGTCTCGTACTGCCGAGATAGATTCCGCCAGCTTGCCGGATCTGAGTCACGTCAAAAAGTGCTGATCGGATAGCCTCCAACCACCGTACAGACTTCAGGTGCACAAAGGTGCCTAACAATGTTCCCTTTTCCTGTGTCACATGTTGAACACTGCTTCATGGAGCACATAATTTAGTGTACCATCCTTGAGTTGGCGTTGTCGAACGATTACAGCAGTGCGAATATGAAGTCTTGAGCAAGCAATCACATACCGTTATAGGCCCTATTGCCCACATCCCGATCGCCGCCCTACCTGTTCGCCGTTTTTCCGCTGCCTATCTTCTGCCCACCGTGACGGTCAGTCTGGTTGGGACCACAATCGGGACCCTGTTGCAACAAGGGGCTGGTGACGTAGCAGCAGGGCTTGCTGTTACGCGGCTCACAATGCGGCGGCGCCTTGGCTTGACTAGCAACATCCACCACTCTCCACGGCCGCTGTCTCGGGTCAGTCGAAGGGGGCGGCTGGTTGTGGCTGCATTTTAGGTACGGCTGGATGAGGTCGGTTTCGAAGACCAAGGTTACTGGACATGAGCTGTTCTAAATGTTTTTTCAACGTCGCGCGCTGAACATCGCTCCTCCCTGAGAGGGATGCTCGCCGCGCATGTCCGGAGTACTTTTGGTACTTGAGGAAGCAACTCTCCGGGAGACAATCCGCGCTGGGTGCCCACTGTTACCTTGTTCAAAGTGGATAGAAGTAACGCGTAATCCCTGTCTCAATCGCGCCAAGTTATCTCGCGGGTAGAAGTACTCAACGACGGCTCCCTCCAGGCTCCGTTTGAGGGCAAGATAATTTGCCTGCAGCAAATGAGTCTTCGTCCCTGCCTTTGACGGTTTTTGTAGGTTTTCTTCTGAATAGGCCTTTATGCTGTACTGAGTAGTCACGCTTTTTCGTCATTCGCCTTGCAGAAATTTGACGAACTGCGGCGTGGGGCCGTTGCGGCGGTGGTTGAGGGTGAGAGGCCAAACGAAATCTGTTCGACGCAACGTCATTTGTCGAGAGTGGACGAAACCACGGAGCCATATCCACAAAAGCAAATGAAACGACCGTAGTGATTTCCCTTAGTTCACGGCCGGCCGAGAGTGTAAGGAAAGGCCTTCCACCCTAATCGCTTGCCATGGGGTATAAGGAGAGCATATCAGGATATTTCCACAAAGCGCCGTGCTGTCACAGTGGATAGCAGGTTGAGAGTACTGGTTTGCGGATCGACCCCGAAACGATACTTTTGATCGACCGTTACTTTTGAGGACCGCGGCCGACTACACCGCAAGTCCGCGCCTTGGCGAGTACACGCGGTTCCGCTGCCCTCTGTCGATGTTTGACGTATGTCCACAGAATCAAGAATGGACGGGAGAGACGTCTCTGATGGCATGGGACTGCAACATAGCAGAACCCGCGGACCTACCCGAACACGCCCTGAATTTGTGGAGAGCTGGGGAGGCATGCGTTGCGATGGGTGCAGTGCAGGCAGAGAGTTCATCCGGCGTCCATGCAGTGCAGTGCAGGCCCACACGCCGTAGAAGTGTGTGTACAAGGTCTGGTCCGGGGCACTCATACGCTGGCCTGGAGGAACTCAGACAGAACACCCAACGTCCCCATAGCATCAGCGCTTTGGCGGAAGGACTAGGCGAAGGTACACACGACACACGACCATGGCAGAAGCAGCGGCCGTCGCACACCAACGAAGGCGAAAGCTGACGGAGCACGAGTACGACGAGGAGCAAGGTGAAGAGGAGGACGACGGGTTGGGGGCATGGAGGCC
>SZWC01000719.1:170667-182734 GCA_023375785.1 Penium margaritaceum
TGATGGAAACTGGGGCAGCCCTCAGGGAGGTGATCAGGCTCACTAAGAGCCGCCTAGGCAGGACCAACTGTTTGTGAGAGGGAGTTGCAGGTTGCACAGACAGAAATTACGGAAGCGAATGTAGGTCTGCAGAGAACGCGAATGTCTGAATCGACTCTTGAGTGAGAAAGTACAACATCACAGCTTTCGAACAAGCCCTTATATGCCTCATTTGGCTAAGGGAGCACTGAGATCCACTCTGTCAAAGCTCACCCTCTAGCACACTCCTAGCCTAGCGGGATGAGCGGCAGTCACCTTGTCACACAAGAGAATTATGTCTCGCACGGCCTGCACGGCTAATAATCATGGACTGGTGCTTCCTTGAAGTCTCTTGGATGTCCTCCAGCCGTCTTTTCTCCTTGAAGGCCGCTCTCAGCCGTCCTGGCCAATAATCCTGCCGCCTTTTGAGCTCAAAGTGCTCAGGTCGTCACTTGAACCCGACCCATGATCTCCAAACTGTGGAAATCCATATCTCACTCAAACGGACTCCAAATCGAGTTCCGTAAAGTGCGTTAGAACCTGTGGAACAACCTCTATGCAACTGTCATGCCAGATGATTTTTATCGAGCAACCTATTTTTGTCACTTTCTGGCACTCTCATATCCATCACAGGGCGGTGTTGTCGGAGACGTGCAGGACCCGGATGGTTGTCACGAATCCACTCTCCCAGTCTGCGGCGTTCGCGGAAGCGTCCGACTGTTTTCCCGCTCCCACTCCAGTCGCAAGGTCCGCCTTCTTCTTCCTGCATTCGCGCGCCCAATGGCCCGGCTTCTTGCAGTAGTGGCAGTTCCCCTTCTTCTTTCCTCCTCCGCCGTTGCTCTTGGTTGGTGTAGCACCGCCCCCATGACCAAAGTTGGTGATGAGAGCGACGTCCAGTCCGCTTCCGCCCTCTTCTCCCTTGCGCCGCTCCTCCTCAAATAGCAGGCTCTCTTCCACATCATCGAGGGAGAGCTTGTCGCCACGCTGGTCCAGGGCAACAATGAGAGGAGTGTAGTTGCTAGGAAGACCAGAAAGGATGGTTAGCATGAGCACACGCTCCTTGACAGGGTCCTCAATCACAGCAAGCTGATCAGAGAGAGACTTCACCATGTTGATGTAGTCAATCATGGATCCGGACTCATCCATCTTCACAGTGTGAAAGCGACGATGCAGCTGCATATTCATGAGGATTGACTTGGAAGCATAAGTGGACTCAAGCTTTTTCCAAACCTCCTTTGGCGTGAGGATGCCACGGACGAGGAGTTGCTGCCGTTCGGCGAGGTGGAGGTAGATGGTGGCGAGGGCGCGGTCACGCTTCTCGCGGTAGGTACGGGCCTCGACAGGGGAGAGGGAGCTTTCTGCTGGTTCCTNCTCCTTCTCATCCACCTGGCTCCAGAGACCCTTCTCCATCAGCACCATCTTCATGTTGTTGCTCCAGTTGAAGAAGTTCTTGCCTTCAAACTTGGCGATGTTGACGCCGGCCACCACAGAAGCGGATGTCGCCATGGTAGTGCAACGTTCTGTCCAGAAACGGCTCTCTCACACAACAGGGTGCAAGGAATGTCTCAAGGATGAGACAAAGCCTTGTTCTAGCTCTGATACCACTGATGGAAACTGGGGCAGCCCTCAGGGAGGTGATCAGGCTCACTAAGAGCCGCCTAGGCAGGACCAACTGTTTGTGAGAGGGGGTTGCAGGTTGCACAGACAGAAATTACGGAAGCNATAATCGTAGACTGGTCCTTCCTTGAAGTCTCTTGGACGTCCTCCAGCCGTCTTTTCTCCTTGAAGGCCGCTCTCAGCCGTCCTGGCCAATAATCCTGCCGCCTTTTGTGCTCAAAGTGCTCAGATCGTCACTTGAACCCGACTCATGATCTCCAAACTTTGGAAATCCATATCTCACTCAAACGAACTCCGAATTGAGTTCCGTAAAGTGCACTAGAACCTGTGGATCATCTCCTATGCAACTGTCATGCCAGATGATTTTTATCGAGCAACCTATTTTTTGTCACTTTCTGGCACTCTCATATCCATCAGCCATTGTTCTCTCTTTTTACGTTGGCATATTGTAAATGTGGATTTTGAAAGAAATGGGGATCCTTATGCGTCATTGCATCCTGCGGTTCAGGTGGGTGAACCATAGAACTACCAACTACACCGTGGAAGATGTGATTTGTTCTCAAGGAATAGGATGTGTTTAGTTGGAGGTCTTTGCAATGTCCATATGACCATCACTTCCACTTACACATTCAATATCCATTGCAACACATCATCGTCATTGTGTGAAACAGTCGACGTGGATAAAAAACGACTTAAAACTAGATACAATCATTGACTAAACTTTTGTACTACAAAACACCACATACGCACATGCATCATATTCATGACATTACATACATGTTTTTTACCATATTGAAGCTCGTTTTTCTAATTCACGTTCTAGGTCTAGTGTCAGTCGGTCGTAGTGTTAGGTTACAGTACAAATCCCCACAAATCATCAACTCAGTGGTTTGGAAAGGTGAACCTGCGGAGAATCAACCACATTGCAGCTCTTGTGAAGAGATGTAGAGTACACACTTGTCATAGTGCATCATTGATTCAACCATTGTGGTTGTGTTGTGTTATCTTATTGTAACATGTTGAGTTGGAAGGAAATGGGGAGCCTTGTGAGCCATCGCATCTTTTGGTTGAGAAGGATGAACCCTTGAATGATAACCTCGTGTCAAATTGGTTGTGTCTAATGAGTCATATTTTTTATGTCCTTGCGACCATTGCTTACATTAACACATTCAATACACATTACACCACATCCTTTGTTGAACGATCTGCACCTTTTCCATTGGCTTGCTGCACGGAAAGACAAGGCATGCAATGCTCTATGGAGTACGTCCCCTTGGTCTGCCCTCAGGTAGGCCATGAATGTACTTCCCGTAATGGGTATGTCCGCTGGATATCATCATAGGAAACACACCTTTGTGGCCTAGTTGGAACAGGCCCCGGAGCTCCTGGGTCGCCAGTCCCCGGAGCTCCTGGGTCGCCAGTCCAATTCCCACAACGGCCGCAGTTTTCCTTGTGGCCCATATTGGGACAGGAAACTTCTAGGAAACGTACTAGAGCCTGCCTTGAGGATGACACTTGGCGGTCTCAAGATGCGCCCAATAGGACTATAGGTTGAGCTGGGCTCCTGCGGAGCCACTGCGAGCAGAAGCATTAGAAAAGCTATGCAAGTATAAAAGATTGTACCCTGCATGCATCCATTGATAGTTCTTGTCTTTGAAACTCCTCACAGAGTGTCCAACCAAGGGTAGACACTAATGACCTTCATGCAGCCTTTGTGAGGTTGTAAACTGAACAAACCTAAAGCATGGATCCCTCATTTGAGGGTGATATGTTATCTTGGTTGCAATATCAAGAGTGGTTGGCAGCCTTCCATGTCGGGACCCGTTTTCTAGACCGTTGCTATCCGGCGCATTGATAAAGGGTTATGGGCCCACACTTCTCGTTTTAAGGTACGCTTCCAAGACCAATTCGGGTGTGGTCTTGCCGGGCGCACACGTACAGCAGGGACACGTAGATCAGATGGCTACATTTTGCTCCATCAGCTCATTGGCTTCTTCAGATAGGGTGCGTGCACGTGGTGGACTAGGAGACAAGGAATAGCTCTCCAAGTTGGACAAGACCCTGGAGCCCCAACGAGATAAAGTTCTACCCCTCTAGAAGGTGGTACAACCCCGAGTCTGTTTTCTCACGACTGCACCATCGCCTTAGGCGATCATCGGCAGGACGGGTATGTAACGGCACCGACTGCACCTTCGACAATGGTCGCAGTCAGCAGCCTCATCAGCCTCATTGGCCTCAACAAAGTAGAGTAGCAACGAATGAAAGAAGTCAAGAAACAGGAAAAAATGGCGGACCCGACTCTAGCCCGCCTCTAGGCGGGTATGTCCAAATTCACGGGGAAACGTTTTCCCTTGTGGAAATGCCAGTTTTGTATTGTCATGAATGTGCGTGCCTACCTCAAAATCCTAAAAGGGACCTAGACAGCAACCGCCGATGCCATAGTGGCTACTCATTCGGCTGACCTTGTAGCATGTGTTGGATATGGGGTGCCAAAAACAAGGACCAAAGTGGTTTGCTCGATAAAAATAATCAGGTCACAACGGTGAATAGAGGATGTTTTGCTAGTTCTGTAACACTTTACGGAACTCGGTTCGGAGCCCGTTTGAGGGACATATGGATTTTCAAGGTTTGGTGGCAATGGGTCCGGTTCAAGTGACGGGTCCTCTACTTCCAGCACCAATGACGGCCACAATTATTGGCCACGGAGGTTTGGAGCGGCCTTCAAGGTAGAAAGGCGGCAGGAGGACCTTCAGGGAGCTTCAAAGAAGGTCCCCACTAAGATTATTGGTCGTGCACATGGCAGAGATGGTAATTCTCTTGTGTGAGAGTGTGACTGCCGCTCATCACGCGAGGCTAGGAGTGTGCTAGGAGGTGAACTTTGACAGAGTGGTTCTTCCAGCTCCATGTGTCAAATGAGGCGTACTTAGGCTTTTTATATATCTTTGCTAATGTACTTTCTCACTCAAGAGTCGATTCAGACATTCACGTTCTTTGCAAACCTACATTCGCTTCCGTAATTTCTGTCTGTGCAACCTGCAACTCCATCTCACAAACAGTTTGTCCTGCCTAGGTGGCTCTTGGGGAGCCTGATCACCTCCCTGAGGGCTGCCCCAGTTTCCATCAGCATGGACAACGAAGAACAGCATGGCTCTTGCCATACTTATGATGTCCATGCACAAGACTCAACACTTCCACATCACAGGATGCACATCCGCCGCCGAGGCCTACACAAAACTCTCACGGGTGCATCAATCAAATGCCCTAGCAAACCGACTCTTTCAAGCAAGAGTTGGACCATGTGAAAGCTCTTGAGACAAAAAGTGTGTTTGTGCTCTCAGTTGAGTTTATCAGAGCACGTGTGTAACGTGTGTAAGTGTATCTTGAGCACAAGCGATTGTGTGTGTATGAAGTGACAAGTGTACTTGCGGTTGCTGTACCTCACCAGATCAAGAGCTGTATTTTTCAAGAAGAAAATTGGAAGGTATTAGAAGATTCTGGAGTTTCTGATTTCAAAAGCTCCATCTTCATGTTGTGGCTCCCGTTGAAGAAGTTCTTGCCTTTGAACCTGGCAATGTTGATGCCGTATACAACCGAAGCGGATGTCACCATGGTAGTGCAAAATTCAACCCCCAAACGACTATCTCACACAACAGGGTGTAAGGAATGCCTCAAGGATGAGGCACAGCCTTGTTCTAGCTCTAATACCACTGATGTAAAGTGGGATATTCCTCAGGGAGGTGATCATGCTCACTACAAGCCGCCTAGGCAGGACCAACTGTACTTGAGAGGGAGTTACAGGTTGCACAGGTAGAAAGTATGGAAGCAAATGTAGGAACACAGAGAATGTGCATGTCAGATCTTTAGAGAGAACGTACATGATCACAGCCTTTTTACAAACCATTCTACGCATCATTTGGCCAAGGGAGCATTGAGATAAACTGTCAAATTTGACCCTCTAGCACACTCCTAGCCTAGTGGGATGAGGGACAGTCACATTGTCATGCATTAGAATCATGTCTCCCACGGCCTGCACGGCCAACAACCTTCAAATGCTCCTTCTTTGAGGTGTCCTAGAGGCCCTCCAGCCTTTTTTATATCCTTGAAGGCCGCTCTAAGCTGTCCTAGTCAATGATTCTGGCCACATTTTGTGCTGAATGTGCTCTGGTCACCACTTAAACCTGAACCATGATCTCCAAACTTTGAACAACCATATCTCACTCAAGCAGACAAATTGAGTTCTGTAAAGTGCGTTGGATCCTGTGAAACATCCTCTATGCATCTGTGGTATCAGATGACTTTTATCAAGCAATCCAATTTTTCACTTTCTGGCACCCTCACATCAATCAGCTTGACAGAAAAGGGGTATGAGGTGCTCTTCTGTATCAAAGGTGCAGTGGTGTGCATGGAAGGCGGTGGCAAAGTCTTGCTGGAGGCAAAGCACAAGGGAAGTCTCTACATTATGGAGACTATGGTGATCCCTGCAATAGCTAATGCAGCAGATTCATGAGAACATTCCATCAACTTGGCCAAAGGAGTGGGAGCTTATTTGGAGCTCTGGCACCGGTGGCTGGGGTATGCATCGCCCGAAGTCGTGAAGGTCATTGCAAAGCGCGACATTGTCTGCGTCCTTGACATCATCAGTGCAGCAGATGCGACAGTAGATGCAGCATCACACGAAAAGTGCGAGCCTTTCATTTTGGGCAAAACAAGATGAAAGGCGTTCAACAAGAATGTGGGTCGAGCCCAGGACCTGCTAGAGATCATGTACATCGATGTGTGCAGACCATTCTAAAAACCGTCAAAAGGCAATGGACGGTACTTCGTCACCTTTATCGATGGCTGCAATAGAAAACTCTACGTGTACTTCATGCATCGGAAAGGCAAGGTGTTGAACCGGCTACAGGAGTCCGTCACCGCGGTGGAGATGTAGATTGGCTGCAAGGTCAGAGCGCCACGCAGCAACATCGGCAGAGAGTACGTGGGCTGCAGTAGGTGGCTGAATCAGCAGGGAGTCAAGTGGGATCACACAGCTCCCTACTCGCCACAATTGAATGGCGTGGCAGAGAAGACATACCAGATGATGCTAAACATGGTGCGGACGATGCTCGTGGACGTGGGATTTCCATGGAGATTTTGGGCGGAAGCGATGCGTACGGCAAGATATGCCAACAACCTGACACCGACGGTGGTGCTGAAGGGGAAGAGTGGCTGGAAGACGTTGTAGGAGGTATGGAGCGGGTGCAAGTCAAGTGTGGCACACCTCAAGATATTTGGCTTCAAGGCGCATGCGATGGCGCAGACGGCACAATGGGGCGATGGAAAGGTAGTCTCGCACGCCAAGCCATGTCTCTTCCTTGGCTACAAGAGCGCGCTCAAGGCGTATAGGCCCTACAAAGTGAGCAAGGAGGAGGTCCTCAGCAGCCATGACATTGATTTCAGCAAGTAGCAGACCGATAACAGCAGCTGCAATGACATCACCATGGTGGACTCTCCGAAGCAGGGGGAGTGGTTCTTGCTTCTAACCCATGAGGAGGACCCGGTGGACGCCAACACTAAAGAAGCATGTTTGGAGTGCGGCTGTGCTGGGACACAATAGGACAATGGTGGAAACGCAAGTGTTTCAGAGGCTCATGACACAACAGCCGAAGCAGAGGAGGCCGAGGACGTGAACAGGGCTGCCGTGGATTCGCAACAAGACCAGCCGCCGGCATCACCAAAATCACTACGACGTAGCCGAAGGCAGCAGAATGCGGCAAAATGGTATGATGCAGCAACTGGCAAATGGATCGGCATGGCGTGATGCATGATAGCAGCCGTAGCAGATCCAACAACCGTGCAAAAGGTGCTTGCACGGCCCAAAGCGGAGCAATGGGAAGCAACTATCAAGTCAGAGCTGGCGTCCATTACCAATAACGACACTTGGGAGCTCGTGGACCGGCCGAAAGACGCCAACGTCATCGGTTCCAAGTGATTCTTCAAAACAATGTACACTAAGGAGGGTAAAGTGGAGGAGTAAGAGGTGCGGCTCTTGGCAAAGGGATTTGCACAACGCAAGGGAGAGCACTGCAATGAGATGTTTGCCCCCGTCGCCAAGTTCACGAGTATCCGGGCAATCCTCATGGTGGCTACCACCAAGGACATGGAGTTCCATCAAATGGAGGTAAAAACTGTGTTCCTCAATGGAATCTTTGACAAGGAGATCTTCATGGAGAAACTGGAGGGAGTGGACACGCCAGAGGGTAAGGTGTGCAAGCTGCACATGTCCTTGTACAGGCTAAAACAGTTTTGCGGTGCTGGTACGAGTAGATGGAAGGCTACATGGTACAGTTTGGCTTCAAGCGCTCTGAATCGGATCACATTGTGTACGTGCGGCGCAACAACCAGCTCCATCAGATCGTCACACTCTACGTGGACAACCTGATTTTGTGTTCCTCTGATCTCTAGGCTCTTCAGCAATTGAAGTAGCAGCTGAGCAGCAGATTTCAGATGTCCAACATGGGGCAGCTGGAGTACTACCGCGGGATGAGAATCACGCAGAACCAAAGGGTACACACGCTTGAGCTAGTTCAGGCCAAGTATGTGGCCGAAGAGCTGAAGCGGTACGGCACGGAAGATTGTAAGCCTGTTGGCAGTCCAGTCTCCACAACCTGTGACCTGAGCGCGGTAATGTCACCGCAAGCAAAAGAAGTACAGGAGGAAATGACGAGGGTGTCATACCAGTCCGCGGTGGGCAGCCTCATGTACGCCATGGTGGCGACTCGACCGGACCTGGCCTACGCGGTAGGTCAAGTGAGCAGGTACTTGGCCAATCCAAGGCCATTACACTGGAAGGCGGTCAAGCGCATCCTCAGCCATCTGTAGCTAACACGACATGTGTGCCTGAGGTTCAACAGCAAGGGGAGGACCGACCCCTTACGTCTGTTTTACTACACTGACGCAGACTAGTCCAACGGTGCTAACAAGCAGAGGCCCACCTCCGGATATGTGTTCTTCCTCAGGTGCAGTGGTCTCATGGTGCAAGAGAAGATAGGACTTCGTTACGATCTCCGTAGTGGAAGCGGAGTACATCGCATTGGCCGAAGCGGTGAAGGAGGCGGTGTGGGGAGCTTGGCGTGCCGCAATGGGAGCCTACGGTGGTACAAGAAGAAAACACTGGGCCCATCTCACTGACCAACAACCTAATGCAGCACAGGAGGACAAAAAAAACTGACGTGCGCTACCACTATGCGCACGACATGGTCCAAAAAGGACACGTTGCGCTACAACATTGTATTACGACGCACATGCTTGTAGATTGCTGAACCATGGCACAGCCCAGAGATTGGCATGTCCTCAGCGTGGCAGGACTTGCACTTACGGGCTATGATGGGCTTGAGAGTGTTATGGAAGATCAGCAGAAGTGAGGAGAGAGGCATCCAACATGGCAGGTACAAGGAGGAGACTATTGTATATTGCCCGGTACCATGTCCCAGAGTCACCGTTTTTCAGGCAGATGGCTTTGGATCCTTGTACAGTGCAAGTTTTCACAAATGGATAGATGTTTCAGAAACTACAGGACATGCTAGACAAGCTGTGATTTGAACTGGAGCAATTGGCTAAGAATCAAGGGAGTTATGGTTCGTCAAAGTTGGGAGGTGGTGCTGGCTGTCCTGGTTTGGACGACAGACTCGGTACTTGTTGTTCTTCTATGCCCCATGGCCACTGCTATGGGTTGACGGACAGGTTGGGCATGCACTACTCCCTTGGAGTAAGTCCCCCAAACCTTGTTCGTGGTGCAAGTCCAAGCGAGACACCAGAAGTGTAGCGCAACGGATAGCATGTTGGACTTAGGGACAACAGGTCCTGCGATCGAGCCTTGATGTGCGCTGGAGGTTTTTTGACCTTCTAGCACAGGGGAAGTTTCTTGGACATTTCTCCATGCATGAGGAGAGTGCGCCACTTGGCGGTCAGTGGATGCGCCAATTGGCGGACTGGTGAGGTGGTGTGGAGTGACCACCCCAAAAGTGTCACTACCCACACACCTTAGAAGCCAGGCCTAGGACTATATGTACNTCGGCCCTGTTTTCTAGTCCGTTTGCCTCAGGCCGGTTGACAAAGGGTTATGGGCCCACACTGACCAGTTGTAAGGCACGCTTCGCTCAACTCTGGTACGCTCTCTCCAGGTGCACACGCCGGCTCCATCAACTCCATCAGCTCCATCAGCTTCATCAGCTCCAACGGCTTGGTCTGCACTTACCACACAGGGACTAAGGACAAGCTCTTCCCTTGGAGGCACGACCCTTGTGTCCCAACCAGGACAAGCTCTGCCCTTGGTGGCAAGACCCTGGGTGTGTTGGTGTAGATGTATTCTCTGTCTGCAGGTGAACATCGGCTGGAGGGGTAAGCAACGGATCTGNAGTATAAAGAAGACACTGGTTGGTCTAAGCCCCAGGAGTTAGTCTTTGACTAGCACCTCGCGCGAAAGTGACCAAGTGTTAAGTGGACACAGTTGCTAGCAAGTGATTGCCTAGGAACTGCTCAGTGTGGAACCGTGATCCTGAGGGTGATATCTTCTCCTAGCTGAAATGCTAGGAGCGGACGGCAGGTGCTATTGTCTCGGCCCTGTTTTCTAGTCCGTTTGCCTCAGGCCGGTTGACAAAGGGTTATGGGCCCACACTGACCAGTTGTAAGGCACGCTTCGCTCAACTCTGGTACGCTCTCTCCAGGTGCACACGCCGGCTCCAACAACTCCATCAGCTCCATCAGCTTCATCAGCTCCAACGGCTTGGTCTGCACTTAGCACACAAGGACTAAGGACAAGCTCTGCCCTTGGAGGCACGACCCTTGTGTCCCAACCAGGACAAGCTCTGCCCTTGGTGGCAAGACCCTGGGTGTGTTGGTGTAGATATATTCTCTGTCTGCAGGTGAACATCGGCTGGAGGGGTAAGCAANAAGGGCAACAAAAATGGTTGACCCATCGGGAGGAGTGGGGGCTGCCGCAGGGCAGTCCTCAAGCTCAACAGTGGCTACCACAGGGCAGACCACTGGAGCAAATGTGAGTGCTATGTCACTACCGCAAGGTCTTGGACCCCTGGGAGGAATCCCCATTTTCAAGGGGATTGACTTCCCCCTTTGGAGATGGCAGTTTGAGCTGGCGATGAAAGTGCGCGGCTTCATCAAGCTACTGAAGGGAATGGAGCACGTTCCCGCGGAAGGCACATCTGAGCATGAGGCTTGGATGGATCGAAATGATATTGTAATGTCATTCCTCAGCAACGCGATAGCCAAGAAGTATGTTCCCATCATTGGGTACACGCTGGCTTCCGAAGCTTACGACAAGCTCAAGCGCGTGCACCAATCCACCTCCCTCGCGAACAGACTATTCATCCTACAACGGCTGATTAGCATGCGATGGAATGAGGGCGAATCAATCCCCGATTTCCTACAGGAATTTGAAGGACTCCTTGGCGAGGCTCGCCAGATGAACTCGGACCTTGACGAGAACATGCAAGCCATGATCCTCCTCATGGCGCTACCGGAGAGCTGGAGTCCAATGATCACCGTCATGGGCGGCTGGAAGGAGGACGACCTGACGTACACGGCAGTGTCCGAGTACGTGCGAAACGAGGCCATGCGCCGCAGCGGAAGTGAGGCTAACTTCTCAGCCTATGCCGCACGGTACGGTGGCCGCGGGAGCAAAGGGTCAGCCTCTGGTCAGAAAGGCGGCAGCGGAAGCGGTGGCGGCGGAGGCAACAATGGCGGCAAGGCTCCCAAGCGACAGGGTAACTGCCGCAACTGCGGCAAACCTGGGCACTGGGCAAGAGAGTGCAGGTCGCCAAAGAAGGAAGACGGCGGAAGCGGTGGGAACAAAGGCAACAAAAAGGGTGGCAAAGAAGCCACCAACATGATGGCACAGAGCACGCCTCCAGCAAAAGGAGCGGCGCTGCTCAGGCCAGGAGCTTTTGGGCTCGACTCCGGCACCGATCATCACTCCAGCAACGACCAGGCTGGATTTGTCTCCATCGGCCCCACCGATCGGCGGTTCAGATGTGCAAACGGCAGTGTCGTCAACGCAAAGGGCGTGGGAGACAAGCTGGTGAGCATCAACCTTAATGGTGCAGAGAAGGATCTACGGCTACGTGACGTGGTCTACATGCCCTCCTTTGCGGCAAACCTTCTGTCCGTGTCAAAGATAACGGACAACGACATGACAGTGGTGTTCACACAGAAGAAGGCGGTCATCGCCAGGAACGAGGACATCAAGGTCCTCTATGCCAACAAAGATCTCGTGGCACAGGTTCCACGGGTTGACGGACTCTACGTATTGCAGACAACGGCAGCAAAGACCTCGGAAGACGAGGGTCATGCGGGTGCAGCGGAGGCAGTGGTCTCGGCACCAACACAGGAGAGCACACCAACAAGAACTGAAAAAGCATCCTCTGCCGCAAAGGAC
>SZWC01000719.1:185712-203593 GCA_023375785.1 Penium margaritaceum
CCCACACACCTTAGAAGCCAGGCCTAGGACTATATGTACCAGGCTCATTCCTCATTCTAATTACACAATCTGGCCTTAGATGCTCCTCACAGAGTTGTCCAACTAAGGAACAGTATAAAGAAGACACTGGTTGGTCTAAGCCCCAGGAGTTAGTCTTTGACTAGCACCTCGCGCGAAAGTGACCAAGTGTTAAGTGGACACAGTTGCTAGCAAGTGATTGCCTAGGAACTGCTCAGTGTGGAACCGTGATCCTGAGGGTGATATCTTCTCCTAGCTAAAATGCTAGGAGCAGACGGCAGGTGCTATTGTGTCGGCCCTGTTTTCTAGTCCGTTTGCCTCAGGCCGGTTGACAGTACTAGCTAGAAAATTGATCAGACGGTGACTAGTTCGATTTCCATGATGCACACCATGGCGAAGGCACCCCTTGGGGAGTGCTAGCAGCAATATTCCATGGCTCATTGGAGCCATGTGTGCTTCAGAATGACAGTTTAACTGGTGCCAGGTGCTTCATTGGGGTGCAGGACGCTTCGGGTACCCGTCCCTCACGCTGGTGTTGTCTCATGGACAGAAACCCAATGACGCACTCCAAATCATACTATGGGCACTACAGTGGTCCAAATCGTGTGCGCTTTGGTGCGTTGGAAAGCTTGTGACTAGCACTGTGCTAATGTGGTTCTTGTCCAAATATCCAACCAAAATTGATCCTCAGCTCTTTGAACTTTGGGTGTTGCTGAATTCCGGCATAACTCTGCTCACATAGCATGTGGCAACCAGAAAGCACATGTTTCATCTCAGACTGTTGCCCAAAAGAGCTGTGAACATTAGGACGTAGTCAGGCCACATTGGAACCACATTTCCAACATTTCACCATGTCCGTTTCAGTAGTAATGTTTATGTGTACCAGTCACCAATGAATGGGATTTGTGTGCTTTGCATCTGTGGCTCTCACTATGTGTGCTCGACGTAAATGTGAGCGTGTCCATACAAATGGAAACAGTGCGAGGCAGTAGAGCATATGTTAAAAAGCAGGGCACCAATTGCATACATAAGCATGCATCTCTGCCTCTGCATTAATGTGGACATGGTGGCCTGCCTGTCCTACTGCGCCCCAGACAGAATCCGCTTTCAAATGTGGAACATAGAGGACTCCAGTGAGCCAGAACACTCCAACTAGTGCTTGCACGGAAACCTTTTCCATGCCCTCTAACGGAAAAATCTCCGACCCTGTCCTCATTCCTTCCACATCATACAAAGCGTTCAAGGAAACAAACAACTAACAATTCAGTGACATGTGATGAAATGTGGCAGTGTCAAACAACCATGCATGCATTGGCTTGGAGTGGGCCCTGATGAAATTTGTGTTCCCAACCCTCTGACTGGAGGACTGTAGCATGAGACTTGGCGCTAGCATAGCGGTTTTCCTGGCAAGCTGGGGCTTTATGATTGTTTTCCTAGGAAATGTGGGAGGAGGGGCAAGAGACTGATGTGACTCGAGTATCTCCAGGAACACGTGGTCTGCCCATGGCAGTACAAGCACAAGGCAGGGCATATTTGGTGGCACAAATTAGGGACCTTGGTACATGAGGGAGGTGCCTTCTAGAGGTGGCACCAACAGCTATGGGGATGCAAGTGATACTGCGCCAAAGGGTGTATGAGCACGTGGCGCGTCATAAGTTGAATTGCCTCAAACAAAAGTTGGGAAATAAGGTGATCATTGCTTCTGCCGTTGCTCATGCTCATTCTCCTGCTTCTTCTGATGCTTCTGTTTCCATTACTGCTACTCCCATTATCAATGATGCTGATAACTTCCTCCTCATCATTTGCCACAGCAGCGTAGGTAACCTATGCCAAGAACTCGTTTCCTGGTTGGAAAAGTTGCTTTTCTGCGCTTCACGACCACGTCTGAATCTGCCATCAATTCTGATGATTCACCTGTAAACAGATTGTGTAGCTGGTCTTGCACGGTCACTATGAGCCTCGTACCCTACTCCTCCTGGAGGGTGGAAATGTGTTGCCGAGCTTTGTATGGACAAGGATCTCTATTGCAAGGGTTGTGGAGTGCATTGTACAAAAAGAGCAATACATGTGCACTCACGGTGTCTAGGGGTGCGTGAAGGCAGTGCTCTTCTGGCCCATACTTGGCCGCCAAGCTGGGAAACAGATCCTTCCACGTTCCCAGTTGTGATGGGAACAGGCCTTTCTTGCTCAAGCAGAATCTTACATGGATGGAAAACTGCGGTATTGAATTCCACGATACAAAGATACCGCGGTACTCAAGTACCACGGTATTCGTACCATGGTATTCCAGTTTTCTGGTGGGTCAATACGGATACAGGTACCGGTACCGTGTTACCAACAGTACTAGTAAAGTACTGCAGTATTCCAGTTGTAGTGCGGTACATTTCATACCGTTGATTGCAAATTCTAGTTTTGGAGTGCAAAAATTGACTATCGTGGAAAGACTACTCTGAATCAACTTTGAAATCCACTTCAAAAATGCAGAACAGGCTAAGACCAGCAGTCAGCAACAGAATCTTACGTAAATTGCTCTAAGTTTTAAAGTACCACGGTACAATACCACGGTAAGGTACTGTGGTAGGGAGGAGGGATACCTCTCAAGGTGAGTGCCGATACCGTACCGATGTTTTCATCCCTGGTCGTACCACTGTTTCCGTGATTAGGGCACTGACCGGCGTGCAGTGTTGACCTTGGTACCCGAAACAATAGTACATCAATGTCCACATCGATACATCGATGTACCCACATTTTACCTCATCAATGTGAGTTGCATGATAAGGCCAGCTTTAGAGGCACAAAAGATGAAACTGGCAGCAGAAATTGGGCTATGTGAAACCTGTACAGTTCAGGAGCAACACAGGAACACATTTACAAGACCTTTCTGCAATGAAATATCTTTCAACGCATGTACCGGGCCAGGTTAGCAATACGTCCGGACTAGATTAATATTTCAGCGCACATTTGCATTGTATTGGCACTTTCGTACAAGAAAGCAATGCCACTTTGACATGCTATGGAATGTGGACTATGCACACATGTTGACAAATTCATTGTACCAATCCATTGTGATAGATTGGATAAGTAAGCTCTTAGGTCCATAGATGGCAGAACAACGGCAATGGAGAGCACATTGTGGCCGAAAACATGGAGACAATGGACTGAAAATGTGAAAATTATACTGAATTCTAATGATCCATCAAAGTGCTACTTTCTAAATGCAGCAGCCCTGCGCCTTGCAATTCTGCTTGCTGCTGTAGCAGTTGCTGCTGTGCCTTCCGCACATTTGGATGCTCTTGTAGCTAGAGCAGCTAGTGCAGCACGCTTGGCGCTGTGCTTAGCACTTCCAATTCTTGAAGCCACTGTTTATGCTTGGGCAGGAGTGCCTTATGATTGTCAGTGCGCCGGATAGCAATGGTCTACAAAACGGGTCCCGACATGGGAGGCCGCCAACCGCTCTTGGTATTGCAACCAAGATAACATATCACCCTCAAACGAGGGATCCACACTTCAGGTTCATTTGGTTTGCAGCCTCAAGAAGTCCGCATGTTGGTCTTTAGTGTCTATCATTGGTTGAACACTCTGTGAGGAGTCTCAATGCAAGAACAGTAAATGGATGCATGCAAGGTACAGGTTTTTATACTTGCAAAGCCTTGCTAAAGCTTCTGCTTGTTGTCACTCCAATGGAACAAACCTCAACCAACAGTCCTACTTGGCACGTCCTTAGACCGGCAAGTCTCATCCTCAAAACAGGCTCTAGTAAGCTTCCTAGAAGCATCCTCTCCCAGTTTGGGCCACAAAGAAAATTGCGGNTTTTATACTTGCAAAGCCTTGCTAAAGCTTCTGCTTGTTGTCACTCCAATGGAACAAACCTCAACCAACAGTCCTACTTGGCACGTCCTTAGACCGGCAAGTCTCATCCTCAAAACAGGCTCTAGTAAGCTTCCTAGAAGCATCCTCTCCCAGTTTGGGCCACAAAGAAAATTGCGGCCGTCAAGGGGCCTAAACTCGCAACCTCTCGTTTGAGACTCCAGCGCCAATTCAACTAGGCCACAAAGGTATGATTCCTATGATGATCCACAAGGGGACATACCCATTATGGGCAGTGCATTCATGGCCCATCTCGAAAGAGACCAAGGGGACCCACTCCATAGAGAAATGCATGCCTTGTCTGTATGTGCAGCTAGCCAGCTAGGTAGTGGACAAGGTGCATACCATTTCAACAAATCTCTCCCTTGCACCTCTGTCCATGTGTCGCTCACTGGGCTCCATCAATGCCTTGGGGCTATCCCTTCCTCTATTGCACTCCTCATGCCAAATCCTCGAATGCCTGCATAGTGCATGTCGCTCTCCAACGGCTTGGTCATGCAGTCAGCAAGCATGCTCTTAGTTCCACAGTGCTGCAAGTCAACAACGTTCATCATGACCAGGTCACGTGAGTAGTGGTAACATATGTCAATGTGCTTCGTTCGCCGGGAGATGATCTCATTTTCAGCCATCGAGATAACGCTCATGTTGTCCACATGTACAACCGTGGCATCCTTCTGTGGCACTCTCATTTCGCCAAGCAGGCTGTGCAGCCATTGAGTCTCCTTGCACAACTCAGATAGAACAATATACTCTGCCTCAGCCGTGGACACGGAAACACAATCATGCTTCCTGCAAGCCCATGAGATTGGAGCGCCATTCAAGATGCACACATATCCAGAGGTGGATTTTCGGCCGTCAAGAACTCCTCCCCAGTGAGCTTTGGTTTAGCTCTTCAGGCGAAGGGGGTCCGTACCTTCTTGGCCTCCAAGGACAAGGCCCATGTGACGTGTCTTTTGCAGGTAGCACAAGATGCACTTTACTGCCTGCTAGTATTGCGGCCCTGGATTGGCCACAAATCTGCTCACATGTCCCATAGCACAACAGATGTCTAGACGGGTCCCTACCAGGGCGTACATGATGCTACCCACGGCGGTCTGATAGGGGATTTCTTGCATCTCCTTTTGTTCTACTTCGTTGCTTGGTGACATGGAGGCCTTCAACTTCGTATCGGTTGTCATTGTGGTGCTGACAGGTTTGCAGTCTTCTATGTGGTAGCGCTTTAGTACCTCGCGGATGTATTTGGTTTGGTTGAGTTCGATGGTGCCTGCTACTTGGTTGCGGTGGATGGAGATCCCAAGGTAGTACGCGAGAGGATCCATGTCCTTCATCTTGAACCTTTTACTGAGGTCAGACTTTAGCTCATCTAGCACCTTGACCGAAGACGTGCACATGATCAGATCATCCACGTATAATGCAACGAGCATCAGCCCTCTCCCATCATCGCGCACGTACATGCTCGGGTCATGCTGGTAATGCGCGAAGGAGAGACCAGTCATGAAACCGTCCATCTCTTTGTACCACATCCTTGGGGCCTGTTTCAGCCCGTAGAGCGCTTTCACCAACTTGCACACCTTGCCCTGGGGAGCTTTGACTCCTTCAAGCACCTCCATCAGCACTTCCTTGTCAAGCTTCCCATAAAGAAAAGCTATCCTCACGTCTCTCTGGTGTATCTCCAGGTTCTTTACAGCTGTAATGCCAAGGAGAGAGCAGATGGAGGCAAAGGTCACGATGGGCGTGAACGTCTCATCGTACTCGGAGCCCAGGCATTGAGAGAATCCCTTAGCCACTACCCTTGCCTTGAATTTGTCACTGCTGCCCTCTTGCTTCTTCTTCACTCGGAGGACCCACTTGGATCCCACCACGTGGGCGTTGTCGGGTCTATCCACGAGCACCCACACACTATTCTCGGCAGTGGACGCAAGCTTGCTGTCCACTGCCTCCTTCCACTTGGCCGCATCTGGGCCATTCATCACCTCCGCCACTGTGGATGGCTCTCCCTGAGCTATGCACAACCAGCTAAGGCCGCTCCAATCATCCTCATACTGCAAAGGTGCTTTCTTTGGTCGCAAACTACGCCGAGGTGCTGGTGCGATTTCTTGCTTTGGTGCTGGTGCTTCTAGAGGTGGTGGTTTGTTGTCTTAATCGTCAGAAGAGTCGTTAGACTCGAAGTCAGACTCAAAAGCCTCGGACGCCTCGGTATCTGCGTCCATGTCAGATGCTGCGTTAGCCTCCGCAGCTACTCTCCCATTCCCACCACCAGCTGGCAAAACGAGCCAGTTGTTGGGTGCTTGGTCTCCAGACTCAAGCAACACTATCCACTCTCCCGCTTTGGGAGCAAGGATCGGGTCGAGCAGCTCTCCCTTTTCAAGGGTGCGTTCATCAAACACAACGTCGCGGCTCCTCACGAGCTTTCTTGCTGCCTTTTCCCAAAGCTGATAGGCTTTGTGTGATGTGTTGTACCCAACCTTGACGCACTTCCTGGAACGTGCGTCCAGCTTGCCGCCACCTTCTCTCGTCTGGATGTTCACCCATGCAATTGACCCAAACACCTTGAGATGAGATGCGTTGGGGTTTCTTTCCTGACCATGCTTCTTGTGGGGTCTTCAGCTGCTTGTCGTGCTCCTTTCCACGCTTAAGCAAGGCGGTTGCTAGTGTGAGGTTTAAGAGGTAGCAAGCCGTTGTTGCTCCTTAAGCCCAAAAGCGAAATGGGAGCTTGGCGTCGAAGAGCATGCTTCGCACCATGCCGAGCAGGATCTGGTTCATCCTCTTGGCCACGCCATTTCTTTGGGGGTTGTAAGGGGTGGTTTGCTCGTGGCGGATGCCATGATGCTTGAGACAAGGCTTGCATGCCTCGTTCTCACCCCTGTTGTCACTTCGAAGCGTCTTCACTTTCTTGGACATTTGCCGCTCTACCATGGCGACGAACTTGAGGAGCTTCTCCTTGATCTCTCCCTTTCTTTTGAGGAAGTAGATCCACAAATTGCGGCAGTGTTCGTCAATGAAGATCAAGAAGTACTTACTTCATCCGTTAGATGGTGTGCGAAAGGGTCCACACACGTCACTGTGTATCAGTTCTAAGACATGCTCTGCTCGTTGACCTCTCCCAAATGGCTTCTTCTTTGCCTTCGCTTGGAGGCTTTGCTCAAGCAATGTAAACTCCTTTCCATCTTCATAGTGCACCATTCCATTCCGTGGTTTACCTCTTGCTCTTGCATCTTCTACAACATGCTCTTGGCCACATGGCCAAATTTTTGGTGCCACAGCTCAGCGTCAGTGTCCTTAGTTGATGTGGTGGACGCAACTGTCTTTGTTGGTGCATCCTTTGGCTCCGGTGCCACTGTCTTGTTGGCACATGCGAGGCCGTTATCCGACGCATTGGTGGCCTTGGTTTGAAACACGTATAGGCCATCGAATCTTGGAACTTAAAGCATGAGGTCGTCTTTGGTGTACAAAATCTGAATGTCCTCATTTTTTAGGGCCACCATTTCCTTGTTGGTGAACACCAATGTCATGTTGTTGTCGGTGATTTGTGAGACGGACAGCAAGCTGGCTGCGAAGGAGGGCATGTACACCACCTTTTTAAGGTTGACCGCCTTCTCCCCAGTGTTCACGTTGAACGTGATCACCTTGTCCCCTTCGCCCATGGCTTGGAGGACGCCGCTGTTTGCACACTTGATGCGCATGACAAATTCGGCCATGGAGACAAATCCACACTTCTCTTTTGATGAGTGGTGGTTGGTGCCCGAGTCTAGGGCGAATGCCCCAGGCCTAAGGATCGCTGATCCCTTGATGGCAGCCCCCTAGCCATCATGTTGGTGAGCTCCTTCTTCTCCTTCCCACCTTTGCTCCCGCCTTCTTTCTTGGGACTACGGCAGTTCCTAGCCCTGTGCCCAGCCTTGCCACAATTGTGACAGTTGTTGGACTCCTTGGAGCTCTTCCTGCCACCATTGCCTTTCCCTCCACCACCACCGCTTTCGCTGTTGCCTTGATTGGAGCGAGAGCTTGCAATTTTTCCACCGAAGTGAGAGGCATAGGTTGAGATGTTTGCCTCACTGCCACTGCGTTGCATGGACTCGTTGCAGACGTGTTTGGCGATAGCTTCATATGTCAGATCTGCTTCCTTCCCACCACCAAATACAGTGATCAAGGACCCATAGCTTTCTGGCAATGCCATTAGAAGGATCATGGCACTCATGTTGGAGTCAAGATTCCATTCCATGTGTTGTACCTCTTGCAGCACGTTGTTGAATGAATGCAAAAATACGGGCATCGATTCTCCTTCGCTCATCCTCATGCACATCAACCTTTGGAAGATGAAGAGTTGGTTTGCTAGGGCGTTTGATTGATGCACCCGTGAGAGCTTTGCATAGGCCTCGGCAGCCAACGTGCATCCTGTGATGTGGGAGTGTTGAGTCTCGTTGATGGACGTCACAAGAATGGCGAGAGCGATGTTGTTCTTCATCGTCCATGCTGCAAGATCAGCCGTATGCGTCGTCATTGTCGCATTGGCAGGTGCCGTCTCGGTGGAGGTAGCCATGCACATTCATGACAATCTTAAACTGCCATTTCCACAAGGGAAAACCTATCCTCATGAATTTGGTCATGCCCGCCTTAAGGTGGGCTTGAGTCGGATCCGCCATTTCTTGCGGTTGCTCGTCTTCTCTGCTTCGCTGCTACTCTGCTTCATTGAGGCCAATGAGGCTGATGAGGCTGTTGACTACTACCGTTGTCAAAGGTGCAGTTGGTTCCGTTGCATACCCCTCCCGCCAATGATCGCCTAAGGCAATGGTGCCGCCGTGAGAGAACGGACTAGGGGTCGTACCACCTTCTACAAATGGGGTAGAGCTTAGTCCCGTTGAGACTGGAGGGTCTTGTCCAACATGGTCAGAGCTGTTCCTCATCCCCTACCTCGCCACGTGCGCGCACCCTACCTGAAAAAGCTGAAGGAGCTGATGGAGGAGATGGAGCCGTCCGATGTTTGTGTCCCTGTTGCACATGTGCGCCCTGCAAGACTACGTGCTAGTCGCTCTTGGAAGCATGCCTTAGAACCAGAAGTGTGGGCCCATAACCCTTTGTCAATGCGTCCGATAGCAATGGTCTTGAAAACGAGTCCCGACATGGGAGGCCGCCAACCGCTCTTGGTATTGTAACCAAGATAACATATCACCCTCAAATGAGGGATCCACACTATGGGTTTGTTTGGTTTGCAACCTCACGAAGTCCGCATATTGGTCTTTAATGTCTGCCTTTGGTTGGACACTCTGTGAGGAGTCTCAAAGGCAAGAATTGTAAATGGATGCGTATAAGGTACATGCTTTTATACTCGCGGAGCTTTGCTAAAGCGTCGACTTTTAGTGGCTCCACCGGAACCAACCTCAACCTGCAGTCCTACTTGGCGCCTCCTTAGACCGCCAAGTGTCATCCTCCAGGCAGGCTCTAGTAAGCTTCCTAGAAGCTTCCTGTCCCAGTTTGGGCCACAAAGAAAATCGCAGCCAATACAGGGTTGGAACCCACAACTTTTCGGATGAGACTCTGGCGTCAATTCAACTAGGCCACAAAGGTATGATGCCTATGGTGAGTGACAAGGTAGATACCCATTATGAGCAGTGCATTCCTGGCCCATCTTGGAACAGACCAAGGGGACGTACTCCATAGAGCAGTGCATTCCTTTTCTGTATGTGCAACCAGCCAGCTAGGCAGTGGACAAGGTGCATACCATTTCAACAATGATGCCCCCGACACACCTTCTATCACTTCCACTTCTGCTCCTCCATGTCCATCAGCTGGCCCCCCTGCCTCCCCTCCCTGACCTGTTCCTCCCACCCCACCTGCTGCTTCCTCACCACCTGTCAATCCATCCCCATCTGTTGCTCCCTCTCCACCTTCGGCTCCCTCCCCATTTGCTGCTCCATTTCCAGTTGCTTCTCCCTCTTCACCTGCTGCTCCTTCAGTATGTGATGCTCCCCCAGCACTTGCTGAACCCTCTCCACAACCTGCTTGTTCCCCAGTGTCTCGACTTTCAACCGCACCTGATGCTCTCCCTGTGGTTGCTCCTCTCCCTCCAACAGCTGTCTTAATGCTTGCCGGCTTCTCCTATGCACGAACACGTACAGGACGTGCATGAGGCATTCCTGGCATGTCACTCAGTACACGCACTGAGGCCATGACCTCCACGATGTCATCATCCTCCCCTATCTGCTCCTCCTCTTCCTCCTCCTCATCGCCTTCCTTGTCTGTCTCCCAATCCTCCTCAGGCTCACTCGGCACTCCCTCCTCCTCAACAACCTTGTTTTCATCCTCGATGGCATCACCTTCTACTTCTACTGCCGCGGCCTTCGGGAGGTACTTTGCTTTCCTGCATCCATTCCTGCCACAATGCTTGTGCAAATGGACGTGGCACCGCACGAGGACCTTCAGGGTCGACACCTTGCCCCGGTTCCTCCTGGCAGTGTGGATCAACTCATGTGTGGAAAACACACGTTCACACTCGGATGATGAGCAAGGTTGTGACAGCATCTTCAGGGCCAGATCTCTCAGCACTGGCAGATTGCACATTTAGTTCACGTGCCACTCGAAAGCAGACATTTTCCCACATTTCACTTTTGCAACTGCTGCAATAGCCTTGATATTCCTGCGAGGTGTTACAATGGGGTTATGGCTCACCATTGCCTGTGCCAACTGGAACACCCCCATCTCCTTCATGATCTGGTCCTGATTTTCCTCAGGCACCAAGGCCTCCACCACGGCCTGTCAGGCTTGCAGGGTGGTGGCATCCTGTGACAAGTCATTCCCAAAATGCTCTGGATGCAGGCGCCAAGCAGCAGCACACAAAGGACATGACATGTCCTTTGACCAATGGTGGTCCAGTCTGCCTAACACGAAGTTCACATGGCATTCAGCTACCTTCTTCACGTTCTTCCCTTTCTCTTCTACCAGGGCCTTTAGCTTCCCAGTGCATTCTAACAACCCCTTGTAGATCTCACGAGCCCCCCACCAGGCAAGTCAGCCACCCTCAACACCTCAACCAATGGTAACAACAGATCCTTCAGCTGTCTCACCTTCAGCCAGAAGTCTTTACGACACACAATCGTTCTCGACTCCTTCCTGCTCGTGAATCCCACATCCCTTTGCGACCCAATCTGCTTCAACACATTAAGCTGCACAAACTTCTTCAACTCAGCTCTCAACTCCAGCAACCTCCCCACCATGTCAAAGACAAATGCAAAGCACGTGTCACACCTGTTCTTCAGCACCTTCCCTCCTCTTTTTTCCTACAGCCGTGTCCAAGGCATGGCGTTTCTCTTGAAAAAGGCAATAACCTTCTCACACTTCCCAATGATTCCAGCGCCCCCTGCATACTTCCCCACATCCTTCATAATGAGGTCAATGTTGTGAGTGCAACATCCTTGAAAGAACAACTTTGGGTACATCACCCTCAGCTCTGAAATGGCTTCCTTGTTCACTGATGCATGGTCACAACTGAAATAACATTGTCCTCACCCACTTCAGAGATTGCTGCCCCTATCATGGAGGCAGTATGGTCTGCATCCCTTGTCTTTCCGCTGGCATCAAAAGAAAACAGGTGGACTGATCCCATGGATTTCACTGCCATGGCAGTGTAGATGGGTCTAAAATTCCTATGAGAGCACTCGTCCACGGCAAGGCTGGTGCCGTAGGTCAACAATCCCTGCCTGAGAGGTGCATCAAGCTCAGCGAGCTTTGCATCTAGCTTGGGCAGCAAGTTTTCAGTGACAGTCTTCCTGCTTGATTACCAAAAACAATGAGTTGTTTTCTTCCCTCCTTGATAACGTCCCTGAGAACCAGCTCTCGTCAGAACGAGATAGGAAACACTACAATCACCATCAGCTTGACAATCGTCAGCTGGCAGCGTTGATTGTAGTACCTGTATGATTACTCCACCATGGTGGATCGACGGATTGATGCATCCTTGTGAATGTCAAAGAGCGGCATCTTACCCTCAAGAGTGGTTGTGGCCGCAGGCCTGCTTGGGCGCATGGTGTTCCCCCCATCATCTTCACGAGTTGTGTTGCAGTGTGATTCCCACGTTAGCCGCCTGTGCCACCTTCTCCTCTGCCTCCCACAACTTCAGCCACTGCACAGGCTTGTCCTTGGTCCCCCATTCAGCAGCCTTGTGCTTGTACAACTTCACTCTGTATGGCTGCCATCCTGCTGCAGGAGGAGGGAGATGCTCCAGGCCTAAGGCATCCCTACATGTTGGTGGGGGATGCCGACACTTGCCAACATTTGAGTTGTTGCATGGGAAGTGTCTGGGATGCGGTCACATGTTCCACTGGCGTTTTTTGCACAAGACCCACAGACAAAGTCTGCCTTTTTGCTGCTTTTTGGACGTGGCTCACAGTGCTTTGACAGCTCCTTGGTGAGAAAATCTCCAGTAAGTGCTCTCTTCCTCGATGGATTCCGTTTGCTTGGGTCAAACTGAACAGAAATGGCAAAGGCTGGAGCATTTGTAGGGCTAGATGCAGCAGTGAAAGCTCTGTTTGAGCTTGGCCGGGAACTAGGTTGTGAAGTCATGGCGGTTGGAAGGCATGCTGGGAAGGTCCTGGCGTGGACCACCAATTTTTTCTAAGTGTTGAGTACATCTTGGCTTGTTACGGAGAAGTCGGAATGAAGCATCTGTGCCCTTGACACTCTATAATCAATGAGAATGCATTGAGGATTACTTCGATCAATGGACCTCCAATCCGGCTGCCAAATTGGTGGTGTACAACGAGGGACTCCGAAGTGAAATGTGTTTACGGTCTGGATCACCGGAATATCAAGTAAAGAACTAGTAGTAAATTTGACATGCTCTGACCAATCTGCTGATAAGAGGACAACTGTTTGGAATTGGAAAATGAAAGCATTTATAACAGTAAAACTTTTCAACACTTTTTATACAAGCCTACCATTTCTGAATCACTTCATAATATCCACCGCGTACGAGGTTACGCATGTCATTGGCCGTCGAAATGTCCATCCAAGACAAGGGCAGTCATTGCCTCTCAATCCAGCCTGTCAAAGAATGATGTTGAAATCTCCACATGCAGGTTCTCCATTGGTTCCAATTAGTCCTAGTCATGCAACATGGATAATAGCACTGGCCATATGTTGGGCTTCAACATGAATTTGTGGTACGGTTCATGTATGCGAACCTGTGGTAACGTGGTTTGGAGAGCCAAACTCGGCTTCGAACAATGTTCCGGCGTTGTGCTCGGTCTGCACTTAGGCGTATCCAAGAATACATCTCAAATGATCCCAGTCGCCCCTACAAGCCCTACACTACATCGAGGTAGCATTGATGCTTCTTGATGTGCCATTGTCATTGTAATGTCCCTCCTACGAAATACAAAGGCAACACTGCTAGCAGGTCATTGGCATCGCCACCCTCTACCCCAGCCTCTAGGTTACCCTCCATGATTGGCATAATCTCAGTGGGGTAGGAGAGAATTGGGGCATTTGGGGCTAGGAGGGAAGGACACCTTTGATGCTAAAAGAAAAGATTTCAGTGGTTCCTCAGGCCCAGCTTGAGGCCAGTTTCTGGACGTGAGCCTTTTCTTCTGGGGAACTCTCTCAGGAATGCCTGAGACATTGCAAGACACACTTCCAACCCTTCCCTTTCCTTTCCAAGCCCTAACATGGTGGCCACACCCTGGCGGGTTGGTCTGTGGAGCGGTGGCAGGATTTTGCTTTCGAAACTTGGCTCCAACATCCCGCAAATTCCCAAATGGCCCAGGGGTCCACATAAGCAACCTAGCAAGATTACCGTTGGGATGTTTGCCACCTCAGACGACCCTACGGCTTCACCAACAGTCCTTCAATACCTCATCCTTCTGGCGCACATCACTTGCTGTCCCCCTTTTTTCACTCTACACCTCCGCTGGCTCCTTTTGAAGCCCGCAGAACGTCTTTGATATCATCAAAGGAAGGTCGCAAGAAGAATTAAACCCTTTCTGGTCAAACGGTGATGGTTTGAGCATGCCATCCCCTAAAAACCATGAGACCTAAGAGAGTGGATCACGAACCAAGTAAGAGGTCAGTTTCCTCTTCCAGGTGAAGCTCACTGGACTAGAATTACACAACAGCCGGTGAGCAAGGCTTTTGCAGGGCTTGTCCCTGATTGGAGGGGATTGTCCCTGATTGTCCCAGCACTGGGTTCCCAAGTTTGAAATACCCTGAACGAGTTTGGCAGGCAAAAACTGCCAACATTCCCACTTGAATCCTTGATAAACCTTGAACAGAGAGACTAGAATAGGATCCCTAGGAAGCTCAAAAGTGTAAGGCTCTCTAACTGAATAAATGCCACAAAAGGGTCTTATGGTCAGGTTGGAGGCTAGCACATGGGAGAACAAGTCCAGGGATCGCCAAGGATGCTATGATCCTAGTGTATCACCTCCACTCTCTGATCCAACAAGTCCTGCACACTCATGATAACTGTTTGAACAGTCAAGCGCATGCATACAATAGCAGAACATATCATGAGGTATACGTGGGCTCTTGGGCGCTCGAGTCGAACGACACATGCGATGCCGCGTCCTGAGAGGTTTCTTGAAGAAGCTGCTTGGAGAAGCCTGGGGGTTTCAGAAGTTAAAAAGAGAAAGCAGCGAGTGTACCAGAACACCTCCGGAATCCCACAAATGATCTTCTGCACAAACCTCAACAAAAAAACACTCGAAGGATTTTTGCACCAAGCAGGATCACAAACAAACACAAAAGCATAGCAAAACTAGCAGCGCCTTGGCAACTACCCTCACACACGTCGCATGGAATTAGCAAACTAGCCCTTCCACATCGCAGGGGTACCAGCGAGAGGTAAGCACTACATCAGGGTGAATACATCTGTGTACTTTTTTTCTTCTTTCAATCAATCAATCAATCAATAATTTCCTCAATCCTCCTTCCTCCACATCATGAATTTCTTTATCTTGCTTGCTCGCATTGCCAGCTGAGTGTCCTGTTACGATCAGATCTCTGCCATAACCTATGCTCCATTGGTTCATGTATTTCCTGTTCTCCGCATTGCACCATCTCGGACCAGTCTTGCAGCTAAATTCTGAATTGGTGTCGGAGCCCTAGGTTCCTAGCCTTGGTTGTTGCCATCATGATTCAAGCAATGTTTGCTGTTTTAGTCGAGGTTGTATGTGCAACCTTCTGTCTCCTCCACTCATCTCAACCTTCAGACGAGGAAGCCCCGGTGTCTGAAACAGGGACAACACCAGTGCTTCCACACGCTGCACAAGTCTCTGTGTAAGAAGGCAAGCCCTCGCTCACAAAGCTCCTAGCAACATCCCCACCCACTCAATATCAAGTAACTCCTAGAATCTAGTTGTGCTATCCATGCTCCCAAAGATACTGACATCACTACTCCGTTGACATCGCCAATCAGTATCACCAGTGCAACCGACAGCATGACTTTGCTGTGCCGGTTCAGCTCCATCCTCACCTCCCCCGCGGCACCGAGCGGTCAGTTTTGTGGATATCACACTCCTCATCTGAGGCACAATCTGCTACCATTCTATCAGCTCCAGAAGGAAGGGGTCAACATCTTCTTCCCGGCCTATGGATCTGAATCTTGAATGAAAACCACAAAAAACGAAATCCTGGAAAATTTCACTGTCCGAAACAATATCCGTTGACTACAAATTCCTCAAACCACTTCCATCTTTTCAATTGAAGCAAGTGTCTCAAACACAGCCTGCAAATAATGAAGCCTCTTTTACCCCAGCGTGACATGGTGTGGAGCAATTGTTCGACGTTTATCTAGAACCCTGGATTGTTTAGGCACCTTCTGCACAGCATACTTGGCAGGAAGTGGTAGTGTCTCTCGCACATCTGACATAGGGATGCCAGCATTGGGTTCCACTGCGCTGATCCCACCCACCAGCTCCCCCTCTCTCTAGCCCTATTCTACTTATTACCCTTGTCAGGATCATCAAGTGGTCCAATTATCAAGTGAGTTGCTTCAGTTGGTCCTTGAGAAAAATCTGGACTGACAGAGGCACAGAGTTCCTCTTGCATGAGTTGCAAGAGTTCATGTCCGAACGGGGAATCAGACATGAAATGAGTATCCCCGAATCCCTGGAGCAAAATGGCACAGCAAAAAGGCGCAGTGGTATTCTTGTTGCACTCACTCGCACTCTTCTCGTGCATGCTGCAGCTCCAGAGACATAATGGATCTGTAGGCTCCGCTATGCCACCGGCCAAGTATCTACCTGACATCACTCTTGCGAGTCGTGGTTGGGCCACATAGATGACGTCTCTACACTCCAAGTGTGGGGTTTGATTGCCTATGTTCTCATGAACAAGGCAGAAAGAGCCAACAGTAATCTCTCAAAAGCGGGCCATTGGGCCACATGACAAATGTTCCCCGGTTTTTCCCTCAACTCTCCTGGCTACATCTTCTACAAACCCAAGTATGGATGTGCACTTTGATGAGATCACCCCGTACTTCCGCCAGTCAACACCCATCTCAACCTCTCCACTCCAGTGGACTGTCTTCCCAAAACAACCTGTATCATCTCCCCCTCTCTCCTCCTACTGCTATCTCTATGTCAAAAAGAACACCTCCAGCAACACCTGCAACGTCATCAACTCTAAAATCATGATCTCCAGAACACTCTCACGCTCCCTTGCCTCCAACTACCTCCTCCTCCTGTTATGAACATAATGATTATCAAGTTATCTTCGAGTATCTTCCCTCTCTTGGTCTCCTGCTTTCCTCAGCAACAGAAGCACAAGAAGCTCCTCCACCTCCCGCAGCAGCTGCACCATTATCAAAATCATTCATTTGGTGATGAAAAAGAGTCAACAAAACAACTGCCTCAATAGTCACATTCACTGACACAGATGGAGGCCCCAACATTCAAGAGGATTGCCATGTTGAAATGCATTGAGCTTCCTTGCTCCCTTCTTGGGTCGCCACTGGGCACACCCTAAATGCTCTTTAATGACCGACTCCATCCATGAACCCTCTGAAAAAACGTTTTCCCCAACTTTGTCTACTCAGCACTGTTGAATGTTTTTCACCCCTTGTTTAAGTGTTGTTTAGCAGATCAGGCATGCTTTGCCCCTTATGGAGGTATGACCCCTGGATTCTTCATAGTGTAACTCAACTATACTATGTCTCTTGTGAGATGTGACCTGTGAGTACACCATGTGGGTGAGAGGTTAACTTGGCCATTTTATTGATTTGGCCGACTGAGAGGTCATGAGCTCGATCCTGGCCCCATGCACATCTTGGTTGTTATGGAAGCTTCCAAGAAATAAAGTCTGTAGCTTCTTCAGAGCTACATGGCTGGTTTGTTACCTTGATACTAGGATGCTCAATGTGTCAAGCCCATAGCAGAAGTCTATTGGTGATGTGGGTGGGTCAGGCCACTTCACAAGAATGTGCATTTGAGTTTTAGGACTGGAAAGACAGCTGTAAAAAGGACTTTTCTTGCATGCTGATCAATCAACCCATGCTTGATTCTCTCTTGGGTATTGACGACTTGAGCTCTTCTTGAGATGTAGTACTAAGGCGCTAGTACTCTTGAAGGTGAAGTGTATGCCTGATTAAGTTTGGGGTGCATGACACATGTCAACAAAGGAAGAAGGTGTAAAGACCTTTGTGAGCTTTTCAGTTTTACGGCTTCTCTGCCAGAGGTGGTTAGCTCAGTAGCTAACAAAGGGTTATGGGCCCACCCCACTGGTTAGAGAAGTTTCACGCACGCAATCGCTGAAGTCACAAGCAGTGAGAGCGCCTTCACTCTCAACCAACCTATGTGCTTTCAGGTAAATCATCAGCCGGAGGGGAATGCAACACATCTACACCTTTCCACCTTAGGAGCTGACATCAGCCTACATCAGCCTGCATCAGCCTACATCAGCCTACATCTGCTCGCATCGGCCAACGTGAACAGGGCAAGCAGTGGCCTCTTCTCACCAGCAGCCAACAATGGCCTCGAACACAGGTGCATCGGCATCAACGACAGGTGTA
>SZWC01000719.1:203960-266421 GCA_023375785.1 Penium margaritaceum
ACCAACCTATGTGCTTTCAGGTAAATCATCAGCCGGAGGGGAATGCAACACATCTACACCTTTCCACCTTAGGAGCTGACATCAGCCTACATCAGCCTGCATCAGCCTACATCAGCCTACATCTGCTCGCATCGGCCAACGTGAACAGGGCAAGCAGTGGCCTCTTCTCACCAGCAGCCAACAATGGCCTCGAACACAGGTGCATCGGCATCAACGACAGGTGCAGCAGCTGTAGCAGTTGTAATTGTAGGGATGGCAGGGACAGGGGAACCAGGGAACCATTCTCCCATTCACAATTTTGATGGAGAGGGGTCTGCGCCTTGGAAGTGGCAGTTTGAAATCATCATTGATGATAGCGACTTGCGAGAATAAGTTGACGGAACTATCCCAGCACCAAAGGAGGAGGGTGTGGCCCTTGTGGCATGGGTCAAGCTCAACAAGAAGGCTCTCACTGTTCCTGTGTCCTCCATACAACCCTCCGACCTTTCACACATCAGCGGCTATACAGTGGCAGCCGCGGAATATGCCAAACTAGGCAAGGTATTTGAGTCCTCTTCACTTGCCAACCGTCTATTCATTCTATGGAACCTCATCAGCATGAGGGTTGGTGAAGGGGAGGATGTCGCTGCCTTTATGCAGAAGTTTGAGACACTCTTGCAACAAGCTACCGGCATGGGGTGGGACCTGAAATCGGACAAGCAGGCCATGATCTTTCTGATGACGCCACCGGAAAGCTGGGGTCCCATGATCCCAGTGATTGGAGGGTGGACTAAAGAGCAAGTATCCTACACCACCGTCTCCGAGTATGTGCGGAATGAAGCCTTCCGTCGCAGCAGAAGTGAAGAAAACATGGCTGTATTTGCCTCAAAGAGCAGCAGTACCTTTTGCAATACCTCCTCCTCTGGGTACAAGGGAAACAATAGCATTGGAAACAGTGGAAGGGGCCCAAAGCACCAAGGAAACTTCCATAACTGTGGCAAGGCTGGACACTAGGCTCGGGAGTGCCGGGCACCCAAGAAGGAGGGAGGAGACGAGGATGAATGGTGAAGGGGAAATGGTGTGAAGGATCCCACAAGATTGATGGCTGACTAGGCCTCCAACAAAGGGAGGGCGACACTCAGGCCACGAGCTCACAGCCTTGACAAATGAGCACACCACTTACGAGAAGAGAGACTTCTTCTCTCTTGCTCCATGTAACAAGAAATTCAGAGCCGCCAACCGCAAGATTGAGGCAGCAGAGGGGATTGGTGACAAGTGGGTGTTGGAAAAATGGCATACATGGTGTCCGACCTCCGACAGATCACGGCACCTGGGTTTGAGGGGCACATACAACATTTTGATGAGCGGACGTAGGCACCGAGCAAGATCAGCGAGTCTCGCTCAATGCCTCGGAGCTCTCTAATAAAAAGACAGATTCAACGGTCTGAGGACAGCAGCAACGCATTGTGAAGATCTCAGCCGTTTGATGTCATCAAGTGACAGCGGTGGCTTGGCTGAGGTCAAAGAGCATCCGATCAACGGCCGACAGGAAGCCGGCAGTAACAGGACCAATGCCGTTCATTGATCACCTGGAGTAAGGAGCAGTCCGTCATCCTCGGATCCCGCATCAGGCCTCACCACCTACTACAGTCCGGATGACCACACACGCAAGACCACCAGAGACCACGACAACGGACAAATCTACACTTAGACATTGATTGTAGTGCAGGTAGCATGAATAGGTAGGTCAGTTAACAAACTGATTGTATCTTCATCAGTCCATAGTTTTGGACGTATGAGGTATCGTTCAAAAGCTCTGGACACGAGCTAGATTGCTGTAGCCTGGAGTTAGGCTCTTGAACTGTGTAGTGGGTGAATTTCTCCGTTCAAAACCCACGGCCATGTGTTGCACTGTATGAAGTTGGAGTTAATGGAGTTCTTCACAGTTTTGCACTGAAGGATACTTTATCACTGATTCAATTGGACCTCTGAAAGGCTGATCCTAATTCTAACAATTGGTATCAGATCCGGGGGCCTACAAGTCCTCTTGCATCTGCCTCTCAAGGATCTTTGAGAGGAACGAATCTTTTTTTGGACTCACGATCTCTGCCATCAGCAAAAGTTGGTGTCTGAATCCTGCTGCTGCCAGCAGCAGAAGTTTCCAACACAAGATCCAGCATATCTGTCTTCTCGATCCAAGAGAAAGTGAAATTACTACCTCTTTGTCATCTTCACGTGTCATGAACTAACTGCAACCTCAGCTGAAACAATCAGATCTGTCCAATAGCTGCAGAGGCAACGGCATTGTCAAACAACAATTGACTATCAACCACCGTACCACTCGATCACATTCAACGACTGATCCAATTACAGACATCGCAAAAATCTGTGGCTCAGGATGTCTGAATTGTCGACAGAATCATCAGGGTCCTCAGCAGTCCATGACGAAGAAGTACATCGTATGACACTTCCTGCAAGTCACAATTGTGTGAACAAAAAGTTTCAGGTCCCCATTCCAAATCAACATGACTACGGACATTACCAGAGATGGGTATTTGACATGAAACTCCTACTCATGTCCATGGACCTATGAAAAGCTACAGAACCAGGACCAAACGACAATCCGAATCAGGAGGCATCCTCAGCATTTGAACTATCTCACTGGAGACAACGGCAAGCTGCAGCATATGCAGTGCTTAGCATGCATGTATGCACAAATCCTGCTCCGTGAGAACAATCCTCAAGACGACCCCGCACTTGCCTGGAGAATCATCAGACAATTCCTTCAACAGGAGTCCTTGGTCATGACAGGTGCTGTGCTACAAAAGTTTAACATTATCAAGATGGCTGAACAGGAACATGTAGGAGACTACATACTACGGCTCAAACTCCTTTCAGAAGAGCTCAAACTAGTTGGAGCACTACCTTCAGATGAGAACTTTGCCTCCAAGATCATTCGCTCAATACCTCCCTGACTAAAGGGCACAATTGACTGGATCCACACAATGAAGGGCCTACATCAGGCAGCGCCAACTCTGGAACTGAAATATCTCAAAGAACAACTGAGCCCGCTGCCTCTCTCTGACGACAAAGAATAGCAATGGCTAAAGGAGGAGCAACAGCGACTCTTCAGAAAGGGGACAATATTTGACCTTCCGCACTTGATCAACAGCCTCATCTTCCAAGAAGAAATGTTGAGACACAACTGGAAATCCTCTTTGGCTTCGCTTCCCTCTTATTCTTGCTCGGGAAGCTCTTCCACATCGTCCATTCAGTCACAAGCTTGCATATATACCCTTTGCAACCTGAGCCACGATGTTGGAAATGCAAAGAGATCGGACACGTTTGATATTTCTGTCCACTTCTTGAGCATAAGCGAAAACGCACTCAGCAGCAGAATTCGGTGAATCCACCACTGTCTCTGAGCAACATCCCCACAATCAGCCAACCCGACAGTCCAGCACTTAAAATAAGATGGATCATCCATAACATCAGTAATCTTGCCATCGCAGGATCCTCAACTGAGCACGGCCTTCTGTGCCAACCCGAGCCAACGCTGCCACCAACTGAAGATCAGCATCATCGCACTCCACAACAAACACCTGACCAACGAGTTTTTCTTCCTATACCAACTCCACCCTCATCATGTCCACCTCTAATCTCAAATCGAGTCCACGCTCATCTGCATACCAACGTATCCTCAGCTCCGATTTGCACATCTCCCTTTGCTCCTATGGAGACCCCAGTCCAAGTCTCACGTACTCGCAAACATACACTCCTATCTGGCTCCAAGCACCTCTCAACCTTTCCTTCTCCCCCTGGCACAGAATTCCACGATCAAGACTCCTCAACCTCTCTCATGTCTTTTCTTCATCGGTCCCGTGCTGCCCTGCTTCGAGTATCATGACTCACATCGCACCAGTGTACCGGCAGCTCTACCTGTCGTCCTCCTGATTAACTTCCCTCACATGCATTGAGGCGGGATGAGGGCGGGTGCAAAACAGTCGCACAATGGTCGGGTGCAGGTGGTGTCTCCGTGCTCCCATCTTGGCCTCCTTGCTTCCTAGCGTCTGCCCTCTCTCACGTTCATCTCCTTTTGTCCCCCCCACATGAGGCATTGGGNTTTTTCTGCCCCTTATAACCCTCTCATGTGCCTATTCTCTTCGAAGTGACGGCAGTGCATCAGACAGTCCTCGTGGTTCACCCACGTTTGACTGTTTGGAGCATTGCACGTCGCTTACCTTTCTTTTTTCGGCTCGGCTCGGCTCGCATGGGGAGGGGGGGGGTCTCTCTGCTTGCGACATGCCAATCTGTGCCTCGCCATCTCCACCCGTCATTCTCTGTTGTCCATCCTGCCTGCTCCCTGCAAACCACACTCTCCAATAATGCAATTGTGTGCTTTATGAAAAAGCCCTGATGAAGTGGTGTATTCACTCCCCAGTGGTAGGCAGCCGATGTCAGCTTACCAACGGGACCTGGACGCGGGGAGTGGCCACCCTCAGGCAGTTTGGGCCGGGGGGTATTGTTGGCACCATGTTACTGCCGTAGGGCAAGGCCCCAGGCATGGCCCGTATGGGTTCAAAAAATTCCTTCGGTGCACCCCTATTGCCATTTTCATCTCGATCTCTCAATGTCCCTACCCTGGAAACAACCACATCTGGGGGGGTGTGTTCAGTAGTGTCACTCTGTCAATGTCCCCACATAGGAAATGACCAAGTCCGGGGGGGGGGGGGGGGGATGTCAATGCGCCAGATAGCAACGGTCTAGAAAACGGGTCCCGACATGGGAGGCCGCCAACCGCTCTTGGTATTGCAACCAAGATAACATATCACCCTCAAACAAGGGATCCACACTTTAGGTTTGTTTGGTTTGCAACCTCACCAAGTCTGCATGTTGGTCTTTAGTGTCTACCTTTGGTTGGAAACTCTGTGAGGAGTCTCAAAGGCAAGAACTGGAAATGGATGCATGCAAGGTATAGGCTTTTATACTTGCAGAGCTTTGCTAAAGCTTCTGCTTGTAGTGGCTCCACTGGAGCCAAGCTCAGCCTACAGTCCTACTTGGCGCGTCCTTAGACCGCCAAATGTCATCCTCAAGGCAGGCTCTAGTAAGCTTCCTAGAAGCTTCCTGTCCCAGTTTTGGCCACAAAGAAAATTGCAGCTGTCGCTGGGTTTGAACCCGCAACCTCTCGTTTGAGACTCCGGAGCCTATTCAACCAAGCCAAAAAGGTATGGTTCCTATGATGAGCCACAGGGGACATACCCATCATAGGCAGTGCATTCCTGGCCCATCTCAGAATAGACCAAGGGGACATACTCCATAGAGCAGTGCATGCCTTGTCTGTATGTGTAGCTAGCCAGCTAGGCAGTGGACAAGGTGCATAATATTTCAACAAATCTCTCCCTTGTACCTCTGTCCATCTGTCGCTTACTGGGCACCATCAACGCCTTGGGGCTCACCCTTCCTCTGTCGCACTCCTCAAGCCGAGTCCATGAATGCCTGCATAGTGCAAGTCGCTCTCCAGCAGCTTGGTGATGTAGTCTGCAAGCATGCTCTTCGTTCCGTAGTGTTACAAGTCCACCACGTTCTTCATGACCAAGTCACATGAGTAGTGGTATCCTATGTCGATGTGCTTCGTTCGCCAGGAGATGATCTCGTCTTCACCCATCGAGATGGCGCTCATGTTTTCCACCTGTATGACCGTGGCATCCTTCTGTGGCTCTCTCATTTTGCCAAGCAGGCTGTGCAGCCAATGAGTCTCCTTGCACACCTCAGACAGAGCAACGTACTCAGCCTCAGCCGTGGACACAGAAACACAATCCTACTTCCTGCTGGCCCATGAGATGGCAGCGCCAATCAAGATGCACATGTATCCAGAGGTGGATTTCCTGTCGTTGAGATGTCCTCCCCACTCAGTGTCGGTGTAGCACTTCAGGCGAAGGGGGTTCGTTCCTTCTTGGCCTCCAAGGACGAGGCCCATGTGATGTGTCTTCTACAGGTAGCCTAAGATGCGCTTGATTGCCTGCCAATGTTGTGGCCCAGGGTTGGCCACGAATCTGCTCACATGTCCCATAGCATAGCACATGTCTAGACGGGTCCCTACAATGGCGTACATGATGCTACCCACGGTGGACTGGTAGGGGATGTTTTGCATCTCCCTCTATTCTGCTTCGTTGCTTGGCAACATGGAGGCCTTCAGCTTTGTATCGGTCGTCATTGGGGTGCTGACATGTTTGTAGTCTTCCATGTGGTAGCGCTTCAGTACCTCACTGATGTATTTGGTTTGGTTGAGTTCGATGTTGCCTGCTACTCGGTTGCGGTGGATGGCAATCCCGAGGTAGTACCCAAGAGAACACATGTCCTTCATCTTGAACCTTTAGCTGAGGTCAAACTTCAGCCCATCCAGCAACTCGACCGAAGAGGAGGAGATGATCAGATCATCCACGTACAGCGCAACCAGCATCCGCCCTCTCCCATCATCGCGCATGTACATGCTCAGGTCATTCTGGCAATGTGCAGAGGAGAGGCCGGTCATGAAACCGTCCATCTCTTTGTACCACATCCTTTGGGTTTGTTTCAGCCCGTAGAGCGGTTTTACCAACTTGCACTTCTTGCCCTTGGGAGCTTTGACTCCTTCGGGCACCTCCATCAGCATTTCCTCGTCAAGCTTCCCATAAAGAAAATCTGTCTTAACATCCATCTGGTGTATCTCGAGGTTCTTTGCGGCTGCAATGCCAAGGAGAGAGCGGATCGAGTCAAAGGTCACAACGGGCGCAAACGTCTCATCATACTCAGAGACCGGGAATTGAGAGAACCCCTTAGCCACTACCCTTTCCTTGAACTTGTCGATTCTCCTGTCTTGCTTCATCTTCACTCAGAGGACCCACTTCGATCCCACCATGTGGGCCTTGTCGGGCCTATCCACCAGCACCCACGTGCCGTTCTTGGCAATGGACATGAGCTTGCTGTCCACTGCCTCCTTGTACTTGGCCGCATTTCGGCCATTCATTGCCTCCGCCACTGTGGATGGCTCTCCTTGAGCCAAGCACGAGTAGCTAAGGCCGGTTCAATCATCCTCATACCACAAAAGTGCTTTCTTTGGTCGTAGACTGCGCCAGGGTCCTGGTGCGGCTTCTTGCTTTGGTGCTGGTGCTTCCACAAGTGGTGGTTTGTCATCATCGTCGTTGTCAGAAGAGTCGTCAAACTCCAAGTCAGACCCGAAAGCCTCCGACGCCTCGGTATCCGCGTCCATGTCAGATAATGCGTCAGCCTCTGCAGGTACTCTCCCATTTCCACCACGTAATGGCAAAGCAAGCCAGTTGTCGGGTGCTTGGTCTCCAGCCTCAAGCAACACTATCCACTCTCCCGCTTTGGGAGCGAGGGTCGGGTCCAGCAGCTCTCCCTTTCCAATGGTATTTTCGTCAAACGCAATGTCACGGCTCCTCACGAGCTTACCTAGTGCCTGGTCCCAAAGCCGATAGGCTTTGTGTGATGTGTCGTACCCAACCATGATGCACTTCCAAGAACGTGCGTCCAGTTTGCCTACATCTTCTCCCGACTGGATCTTGACCCATGTAGTCAACCCAAACACCTTCGGATGAGATGCCTTGGGTTTCTTTCCCGACCATGCTTCTTGTGGGGTCTTCAACTACTTGTCTTGCTCCTTTCCACGCTTGTGCAAGGCGGTCGCTGGTGTGAGGTTCAAGAGGTAGCAGGGCCGTTGTTGCTGATTCTGCCCAAAAGCGAGGTGGGAGCTTGGCGTTGAAGAGCATGCTTCGCACCATGCCGAGTAGGGTCTGGTTCATCCTCTCAGCAATGCCGTTGCTTTGGGGGTTATAAGGGGTGGTTTGCTGGTGGCGAATGCCATGATGCTTGAGCCAAGGCTTGCATGCCTCGTACTCACCCCCGTTGTCACTTCAGAGCGTCTTCACCTTCTTGGACGTTTGCCGCTCCACCATTGCGACGAACTTGAGGAGCTTCTCTTTCATCTCTCCCTTTGTTTTGAGGAAGTAGATCCATAACTTGCGGTTGTGGTCATCAATGAAGGTCAGGAAGTACTTGCTTCCTTCGTTAGACGGTGTGCGGAAGGGTCCACACACGTCACTGTGTATCAGTTCCAAGACGTGTTTTGCTCGTTGACCTCCTCTCCCAAACGGCTTCTTCTTTGCCTTCGCCTTGGAGGCTTGGTTCACACAATGTACACCCTTCACCATGCTTCATCGTGCACCCTTCTATTCCGCGGACTACCTCTTGCTCCTGCATCTTTTGCAGCGTGCTGTTGGCCACATGGCAGAATCCCCGGTGCCACAGCTCAGCATCAGTGTCCTTGGTTGATGTGGCAGCCGCAACGGTCGCCGGTGGTGCATCCTTTGGCTCCGGTGCCACTGTCTTCGTGGCACATGTGAGTCCCTCATCTGATGCCTTGGTGACTTTGTTTTGAAGCACGTAGAAGCTGTCGACTCTTGGAACTTGAAGCATGAGATCATCTTTGGTGTACAAAATCTGCATGTCCTCGTTTTTTAGGGCCACCGCTTCCTTGTTGGTAAACACCACTGTCATGTTGTTGTCAGTGATTTGTGACACGGACAGCAGGTTGGCTGCAAAGGAGTGCATGTACACCACCTTTTAAAGGTTGACTGCCTTCTGCGCACCATTCATGTTAAACGTGATCACCTCATCCCCTTTGCCCATGGCTTGGAGGACGACGCCGTTTGCACACTTGATGCGCATGACAGATTCGGCCATGGAGACAAATCCACCCTTCTTTTTTGATGAGTGGTGGTTGGTGCCCGTGTCAAGAGCGAATGCCTCAGGCCTAAGGATTGCTGCACCCTTGATGGGCAGCCCCCTAGCCATCATGTTGGTGAGCTCCTTCTTCTTTCCACCTTTGTTCCCGCCTTCTTTCTTGGGACTACGGCAGTCCCTAGCCCAGTGCCCAGCCTTGCCACAGATTTGACAGTTGCCGGGCTTCTTGGAACTCTTCCCGCCATCATTGCCTGCCCCTCCACCGCCACTGCTTCCGCTGTTGCCTCGACTAGAGCGAGAGCTTGCACCTTTTCCACCAAAGCGAGAAGCATAGGCTGAGATGTTTGCCTCACTGTCACTGCCGCTCATGGACTCATTGCGGATGTGTTCGGCAATAGCCTCATACGTCAGATCTGCCTCCTTCGAGCCGCCAAAGACGGTGATCAAGGACTCCCAGCTTTCCGGCAGTGCCATTAGAAGGATCGTGGTACGCATGTTGGAGTCAAGATTCCATTCCATTTGCTGGACCTCTTGCAGCACGTTGTCAACTGACAAAAAAAATGCGGGTATTGATTCTCCTTCGCTCACCCTCATCCACATCAGCCGTTGGAAGATGAAGAGTTGGTTTGCTAGGGCGTTTGATTGATGCATGCGTGCGAGTTTTGCGTAGGCCTCGGCAGCCAACGTGCATCTTGTGATGTGGGAGTGTTGAGTCTTGTTGATGGTCATCACAAGAATGGCAAGAGCCATTTTGTTCTTCATCGTCCAAGCTGCAAGGTCAGCCGCATACGTCGTCACCATCGCAACGGCGGGTGCTGTCACGTTCCCTTTTAGGATGTCGAGGTAGCCACGCACGTTCATGACAGTCTGAAACTGCCATTTCCACAACGGAAACCCTGTCCCCGTGAATTTGGACGTACCCGCCTCAAGGCGGGCTTGAGTCAGATCCGCCATTTCCTACGGTTGCTCATCCTCTCTGCTTTGCTGCTACTCTGCTTCGTTGAGGCTGATGAGGCTTCTGACTGCAACCGTTGTCAATGGTGCAGTTGGTTCCGTTGCATACCCCTCCTGCCGATGATTGCGTAAGGCAATGGCGCCGTCGTGAGAGAACGGACTCGGGGTCGTACCGCCTTCTAAAAAGGGTAGAGCTTAATCCTGTTGGGGCTCGAGTGTCTTGTCCAACATGGACAGAGCTGTTCCTTGTCCCCTAATCCGCCAAGTGCGCACACCCTACCTGAAGAAGCCAATGGAGCCGATGGAGCAGATGGAGCCGTCCGATGGTCGTGTCCCTATTGTACCTGTGTGCCCCGCAAGACCACGCGCTAGTCGATCTTGGAAGCGGGCCTTAGAACCAAGGTTGTGGGCCCATAACCCTTTGTTAATGAGCCGGATAGCAACGATCTAGAAAACGGGTCCCGACATGGGAGGCTGCTAACCGCTCTTGGTATTGCAACCAAGATAACATATCACCCTCGAACGAGGGATCCAAACTTTAGGTTCATTTGGTTTGCAACCTCATTAAGTCCGTATGTTGGTCTTTAGTGTCTACCTTTGGTTGGACATTCTGAGAGGAGTCTCACAGGCAAAAACTGTAAATGGATGCATGCAAGGCACATGCTTTTATGCTTGTAGAGCTTTGCTAAAGCTTCTGCTTGTAGTGGCTCCACTGGACCCAACCTCAGCCTACAGTCCTACTTGGCGCGTCCTTAGACCGCCAAGTGTCATCCTCAAGGCAGGCTCTAGTAAGCTTCCTAGAAGCTTCCTGTCTTAGTTTTGGCGACAAACAAAATGGAGGTCGTCGCGGGGTTTGAACCCGCAACCTCTCGTTTGAGACTCCGGTGCCTATTCAACCAAGCCAAAAAGGTATAGTTCCTATGATGAGCCACAAGGGACATACCCATTATGGGCAGTGCATTCCTGGCCCATTTCAAAACAGACCAAGGGGACATACCCCATAGAGCAGTGCATGCCTTGTCTGTATGTGTAGCTAGCCAGCTAGGCAGTGGACAAGGTGCATACTATTTCAATAGGGGGGGGTTGTGTTTTGTTGTGCGCACACATCCTATGGAGATTGTGGCACAAGGGGGGCGGGATTGTTGGAAAAATGGCATACATGGTGTCCGACCTCCGACAGATCACGGCACCTGGGTTTGAGGGGCACATACAACATTTTGATGANTGTCTGTATGTGTAGCTAGCCAGCTAGGCAGTGGACAAGGTGCATACTATTTCAATAGGGGGGGGTTGTGTTTTGTTGTGCGCACACATCCTATGGAGATTGTGGCACAAGGGGGGGGGGATTGTTGGAAAAATGGCATACATGGTGTCCGACCTCTGAGAGATCATGGCTCCTGGATTTGAGAGGCACATGCAACATTTTGAGGGGCGGACACAGGCACCGAGCGAGATCAACGAGTCTCGCTCGATGCCTTGGAGCTTTGTTATAAAATGACAGATTCAATGGTCTGAGGTCAGCAGCAACACATTGTGAAGATCTTAGCCATGTGATGTCATCAAGTGAGAGCGGTGGCTCACCTGAGGTCCAAGAGCGTCCGATTAACGGCCGACAGGATGCTGGAAGTAACAGGAAAAACGTCGTTCACTGATCGCCCAGAGTAAATAGCAGTCCGTCATCTTTTGCTCCCGCATCAGCCCTCACCATCTACAACAGTCCGGATGACCACGCACACAAGACCACGAGAGACCACGATAATGGACAACTCTATACTTAGAGTTTGATTGTAGTACAGGTAGCATGAATAGGTAGGTCAGTTGACCAGCTGATTGTATCTTCATCAGTCCATAGTTTTGGATGTATGAGGTGCGAATGCGCCGGATAGTAGCGGTCTAGAAAACGGGTCCTGACATGGGAGGCCGCCAAGCGCTCTTGGTATTGCAACCAAGATAACATATCACCCTCGACTGAGGGATCCACACTTTAGGTTCATTTGGTTTGCAACCTCACGAAGTCCGCATGTTGGTCTTTAGTGTCTACCTTTGGTTGGACACTCTGTGAGGAGTCTCAAAGGCAAGAAGTGTGAATGGATGCATGCAAGGTACAGGCTTTTTTACTTGCAGAGCTTTGCTAAAGCTTCTGCTTGTAGTGGCTCCACTGGGGCCCACCTCAACCTACAGTCCTACTTGGCGCGGCCTTAGACCGCAAAGTGTCATCCTCAAGGGAGGCTCTAGTAAGCTTCCTAGAAGCTTCCTGTCCCAGTTTTGGCCACAAAGAAAATTGAGGTTGTCGCGGGGTTTGAACCTGTGACCTCTTGTTTGAGACTCCGGTGCCTAAAAGGTATGGTTCCTATGATGAGCCACAGGGGACATACCCATTATGGGCAGTGCATTCCTGGCCCACCTCAGAACAGACCAAGGGGACATACTCCATAGAGCAGTGCATGCCTTGTCTGTATGTGTAGCTAGCCAGCTAGGCAGTGGACAAGGTGCATACTATTTCAACAAATCTCTCCCTTGCACCCCTGTCCATCTGTCGCTTACAGGGCTCCATCATTGCCTTGGGGCTCACCCTTCCCCTGCCGCACTCCTCATGCCGAATCCACGAACGCCTGCATAGTGCAAGTCGCTCTCCAGCGGCTTGGTCATGCAGTCAGCAAGCATGCTCTTCATTCTGCAGTGCTGCAATTCCACCACGTTTTTCATGACCAGGTCACGTGAGTAGTGGTAACGTATGTCGATGTGCTTCGTTTTCCGGGAGATGATCTCGTCTTCACCCATCGAGATGGCGCCCATGTTGTCCACGTGTACAATCGTGGTATCCTTCTGTGGCACTTTCATTTCGCCAAGCAGGCTGCAAAGCCATTGAGTCTCCTTGCACACCTCAGACAGAGCAACATACTTTGCCTCAGCCGTGGACACGGAAACACAATCCTACTTCGTGCTGGCCCATGAGATGGCAGTGCCATTCAAGATGCACACGTATCCAGAGGTGGATTTCTCGTCGTCAAGATTTCCTCCACAATCAGTGTTGGTGTAGCACTTCAGGCAAAGGGGGTCCGTTCCTTCTTGGCCTCCAAGGACGAGGCCCATGTGATGTGTCTTCTGCAGGAAGCGCAAGATGTGCTTGACTGCCTGCCAATGTTGTGGCCCAGGGTTGGCCATGAATCTGCTCACTTGTCCCACAGCATAGGAGATCTCCAGACGAGTCCCTACCATGGCGTACATGATGCTACCCACGGCTGACTGGTAGGGGATGTCTTGCATCTGCCTTTGTTCTGCTTTGTTGCTTGGCCACATGGAGGCCTTTAGCTTTGTATCGGTCGTCATTGGGGTGCTCACAGGTTTGCAGTCTACCATGTGGTAACGCTTTAGTACCTCACCGATGTATTTGGTTTGGTTGAGTTTGATGGTGCCTACTACTCGGTTGCTGTGGATGGTAGTCCCGAGGTAGTGCTCGAGAGGACCCATGTCCTTCATCTTGAACCTTTTGCTAAGGTCAGCTTTCAGCTCATCCAGCAGCCCGACCAAAAATGAGCAGATGATCAGATCATCCACGTATAGTGCAACCAGCATCAGCCTTCTCCCATCATTGCGCACGTACATGCTCGGGTCATTCTGGCAATGCACGGAGGAGAGGCCGGTCATGAAATCTTCCATCTCTTTGTACCACATCCTTGGGGCCTGTTGCAGCCCGTAGAGCGCTTTCACCAACTTGCAGTTCTTGCCCTTGGGAGCTTCGACTCCTTTGGGCACCTCCATCAGCACTTCCTTGTCAAGCTTCCAATAAAGGAAACTGTCCTGATGTCCATCTGGTGTACCTCCAAGTTCTTTGCGGCTGCAATGCCAAGGAGAGAGCGGATGGAGGCAAAGGTCACAACGGACGTGAACGTCTCATCGTACTCGGAGCCCGGGCGTTGAGAAAACCCCTTAGCCACTACCCTTGTCTTGAACTTTTCGATGCTGCCATCTTGCTTCTTCTTCACTCGGAGGACCCACTTGGATCCCACCACGTGGGCCTTGTCGCGTCTATCCACAAGCACCCACGTGCCGTTCTTGGCAATGGACGCGAGCTCGCTATCTACTGCCTCCTTGCACTTGGCCGCATCGGGGCCATTGATGGCCTCCGCCATTTTGGATGGCTCTCCCTGAGCCATGCACAACCAGCTAAGGCCGGTCCAATCATCTTCATACCGCAAAGGTGCTCTCTTTGGTCGCAAATAGTGCTGGGGTAGTGGTGCGGCTTCTTGCTTTGGTGCTGGTGCTTCCACAGGTGGTGGTTTGTTTTTGTCGTCATCCTTATAAGAGTCTTCATATTCCAAGTCAGACTCGAAAGCCTTGGACGCCTCGGTATTCGCGTCCATGTCAGATGCTGCATCATCCTCTGTAGCTACTCTCCCATTCCCACCACCTGCTGGCAAAGCAAGCCAGTTGTCGGGTGCTTGGTCTCCAGACTCAAGCAACACTATCCACTCTCCCGATTTGAGAGCGAGGTTCAGGTCTTGCAGCTCTCCCTTTTCAAAGGTACATTCGTCAAACACAACGTCGCGGCTCCACACGAGCTTGCCTGCTACCTTGTCCCAGAGCCGATAGGCTTTGTGTGATGTGTCGTACCCAACCATGACGCACTTCCTGGAACGTGCGTCAAGCTTGCCTCCACCTTCTCCCGATTTTATCTTCATCCATGCAGTTGACTCAAATACCTTTAGATGAGATGCGTTGGGTTTCGTTCCCGACCATGCTTCTTGTGGGGTCTTCAGCTGCTTGTCCTGCTCCTTTCCACGCTTCCGCAAGGCAGTTGCTGGTGTGAGATTCAAGAGGTAGTAGGCCGTTGTTGCTGCATCTGCCCAAAAGCGAGGTGGGAGCTTGGCGTCAAAGAGCATGCTTCGCACCATGCCGAGTAGGGTCTGGTTCATCCTCTCGGCAACGCCGTTGCTTTGGGGGTTGTAAGGGGTGGTTTGCTCGTGGCGGATGCCATGATGCTTGAGCCAAGGCTTGCATGCCTCGTACTCACCCTCGTTGTCACTTCGGAGCATCTTCACCTTCTTAGACGTTTGCCGCTCCACCATGGCAACGAACTCGAGGAGCTTCTCCTTCACCTCTCCCTTTGTTTTGAGGAAGTAGATCCACAACTTGCGGCTGTGGTCGTCAATGAAGGTCAAAAAGTACTTGCTTCCCCCATTGGGCGGTGTGCGGAAGGGTCTACACACGTCACTGTGTATCAGTTTCAAGACGTGCTCTGCTCGTTGACCTCCTCTCCCAAACGGCTTCTTATTTGCCTTCGCTTGGAGGCATGGTTAACACAATGCACACCCTCCGCCATGCTTCATGGTTCACCCTTCCATTCCGCGGACTACCTCTTGCTCTAGCATCTTCTGCAACGTGCTGTTGGCCACATGGCAAAATCACCGGTGCCACAACTCAGCGTCACTGTCCTTGGTTGATGTGGCGGCAGCAGCGGTTGCCCGTGGTGCATCCTTTGGCTCAGGTGCCACTGTCTTGGTGGCACATGCGAGTCCCTCATCCGACGCCTTGGTGACTTTGGTTTGAAGCACGTAGAGGCCGCCGAATCTTGGAACTTGAAGCATGAGATCATCTTTGGTGTACAAAATCTGGATGTCCTCGTTTTTTGGGCCACCGCTTCCTTGTTGGTGAACACCACTGTCATGTTGTTGTTGGTGATTTGTGAGAAGGATAGCAAGTTGGCTGCAAAGGAGGGCATGTACACTACCTTTTGAAGGTTGACTGCCTTCTCCGCACCGTTCACGTTGAACTTGATCACCTTGTCCCCTTTGCCCATGGCTTGGATGACGCCGCCGTTTGCATATTTGATGCGCATGATAGATTCGGCCATGGAGACAAATCCACCCTTCTCTTTTGATGAGTGGTCGTTGGTGCCCGAGTCAAGGGCGAATGCTCCGGGCCAAAGAATCGCTGCGCCCTTCATGGGCAGCCCCCTACCCATCATGTTGGTGAGCTCCTTCTTCTCCTTTCCACCTTTGTTCCCACCTTCTTTCTTGGAACTACGGCAGTCCCTAGCCCGGTGCCCAGCATTGCCACAGTTGTGACAGTTGCCGGGCTTCTTGGAACTCTTCCCACCACCATTGCCCTTCCCTCCACCGCCACCGCTTCCGTTGTTTCCTTGACTGTAGCAAGAGCTTGCACCTTGTCCACCAAAGCGAGAGGCAGAGGCTGAGATGTTTGCCTCACTGCTACTACGTCGCATGGACTCGTTGTGGATGTGTTTGGCGACAGCCTCGTACGTCATATCTGCCTCCTTCCAACCGCCAAATACGGTGATCAAGGACCCCCAGCTTTCTGGTAGCGCCATTAGAAGGATCATGGCACGCATGTTGGAGTCGAGATTCCATTCCATTTACTGGACCTCTTGTAGCATATTGTCAAACTACTGCAAAAATGCGGGTATCGATTCTTCTTCGCTCACCCTCATGGACATCAACCGTTGGAAGATGAAGAGTTGATTTGCTAGGGCGTTCCATTGATGCACGCATGCACGTTTTGCGTGGGGTTTGGCAGCCAACGTGCATCCTGTGATGTGGGAGTGTTGAGTCTCGTTGATGGACGTCACCAGAATGGCGAGAGTCATGTTGTTCTTCATCGTCCATGCTGCAAGGTCAGCCGCATGCGTTGTCACCGTTGCATCGGCGGGTGCTGTCTTGGTCCCTTTTAGGATGTCGAGGTAGCCACGCACGTTCATGACAGTCTCAAACTGCCATTTCCACAAGGGAAACCCTGTCCCCGTGAATTTGGACATACCCACCTCAAGGCGGGCTTGAGTTGGATCCGCCATTTCCTACGATTGCTCGTCTTCTCTGCTTCGCTACTACTCTACTTTGTTGAGGCCGATGAGGCTGATGAGGCTGCTGACTGTGACCGTTGTCAAAGGTGTAGTTTGTTCCGTTGCATACCCCTTCCGCCGATGATTGCCTAAGGCGATGTACCCGTCGTGAGAGAACGGACTCGGGGTCGTACCACTTTCTAAAAAGGGGGTAGAGCTTAATCGCGTTGGGGCTCGAGGGTCTTGTCCAACATGGACAGAGCTATTCCTCGTCCCCTAGTCCGCCACGTGCGCGCACCCTACCTGAAGAAGCCAATGGAGCCGATGGAGCAGATTGGAGCCGTCCAATCTTTGTGTTCCTGTTGTACCTGTGCGCCCTGCAAGACCACGCGCTAGTCGGTCGTGGAAGCGTGCCTTAGAACCAGAAGTGTGGGCCCATATTCCTTTGTCAATGCGCCGGATAGCAACGGTCTAGAAAACGGGTCCGGACATGGGAGGCCACCAACCGCTCTTGGTATTGCAACCAAGATAACATATCACCCTCGAATGAGGGATCCACACTTTCGGTTCGTTTGGTTTGCAACCTCACGAAGTCCGCATGTTTGTCTTTAGTTTCTACCTTTGGTTTGACACTCTGTGAGGAGTCTCAAAGGCAAGAACTGTAAATGGATGCATGCAATGTAGAGGCTTTATACTTGCAGAGATTTGCTAAAGCTTCTGCTTGTAGTGGCTCCACTGGAGCCAAGCTCAACCTACAGTCCTACTTGGTGCGTCCTTAGACCGCCAAATGTCATCCTCAAGGCAGGCTCTAGTAAGCTTCCTAGAAGCTTCCTGTCCCAGTTTTGGGCACAAAGAAAATTTCGGCTGTCGCATGTTTGAACCCGCAACCTCTTGATTGAAGTTCCGGTGCCTATTCAACCAAGCCAAGAAGGTATGGTTCCTATGATGAGCCACAGGACACATACCCATTATGGGCAGTGCATTCGTGGCCCATCTCAGAACAGACCAAGGGGACATACTCCATAGAGCAGTGCATGCCTTGTCTGTATGTGTAGCTACCGAGCTAGGCAATGGACAAGGTGCATACGTTTTCAACATGAGGTACCGTTGGAAAGCTCTGGACATGATCTAGATTGCTGTAGCCTGGAGTTAGACTCTTGAACAATGTAGTGGGTGCATTTCTCCGTTGAAGACCCACGGCCGTGTATTACACTGTATAAAGTTGGAGTTAATGGGGTTCTTTACAGATTCTCACTGAATTATACTTTATCATTGATTCAAGTAGACCTCTGAAAGGCTGATCCTAATTCTAACAGCTGGTCACATGGCATGTCCATGGTACGGACTCTGAACTCAAGCTAGAGTTGGTAGTCTACTTGCCCTCCTTCACAGCCAACCTGCTCTCCCTCTCTAAGATAATTGACCATGGCATGAAGGTTGTATTTATAGAGAAGAAAGCAGTGATAGTCCCTTCCAAGGACATCAACATCTCCTACTCTGACAAGAAGGTTGTTGCACAAGTTCCTCGAGTTGATGGACTCTACGTCTTGTAGACCAAAATGACAACATTAATACCTGAATCTTCAGCAAATATTGATGATGAGGAGAGAAGCAACGCTGATTTTGATGAGGAGGGGCATGTTGGAGCAGCCAAAGCAGTGGCAGCGGAATATTCAGCAAGAAAACCGGAAGCAAATACAGCCACCGTGGCTCTTCATTCTAGCCAGTGTAAATCCTCCAAGAACCTGTGGCACACCCGCTTCGGATACATGGCTCATTGCACATTGGTTCTCATGGGAAAGCAGGAGCTAGTGCGTGGGATAGAGCTAGGTGATGAGGCAGAGGAAGCTAAGGTTTTGTGTGAGCCATGCCTTCAAGGCAAGGGAAATCAGGAACCCTTCAAGCGCAATGGTACGCACGCTCTCGCACCCCTTGACCTCATCCACTCTGACGTGTGTGGTCCCTATCGCATACCTTCCAATGGAGGCAGCAGAGATTTCCTCACATGCATCGACGACAATAGTTGCAAGGTATGGATATACTTTCTCAAAAAGAAAGGTGAGGTGAAGGAGAATCTACAAGCATTTGTCACTATGGTTGAGCGACAGACTAGGAACAAGGTGGAGGCACTTAGGACGGACAATGGGGGAGAGTACAAAGCCTGCAGGGAGTGGCTCAAGACACAGGGCATTGAACACCAAAAAACTATTCCCTACTCACCTCAAAGCAATGGTGTAGCAGAGAGGATGAACCAGACCCTCCTGGGCATGACAAGGGGTGCATGCGTTCTGATGCCAAGCTTCCTCATAGGTTCTATTCTGAAGCAGCATGTACGGCTACCTATCTTGTGAACCTCACACCTGTAGAAGCTCTACAAAGGAGAGGCACAAAGAAGCAAACACAGCAGCTGAAGACGCTTCAAGAAGCTACACAAAGACAGTGGAGGTCGAGTATGTCGGTACCAAGCTGAACCGGGCTGACATGCTTACAAAGCCACTGGACAAGGATCTCCACCAGGCGGACAGGTAAGGTATCGGCATGGTGAATGCAAGTAATGACGAATGATGATAGTCACTGACGCAAGGTACAAGGGAGAGATTTGTTGAATGTTTTTTGCCCCTTGTTCAGTGTTGGACGGATCAGGCATGCTTTGCCCCTTATGGACGTATGACCCCTGGATCCATTGTAGTGTAACGCAACTATGCTCCGTTTATTGTGAGATATGACCTGTGAGTACACCATGCGGGGGAGAGGTTAACTTGGCCATTCCTTTCATTTGGCCAAGTGAGAGGTCATGAGTTCAATCCTGGCTCCATGCACATCTTAGCTGTTATGGAAGCTTCCAAGAAATTCCGTAGCTTCTTAGAAGCTACATGGTTGGTTTGTCACCTTGACACTAGGATGTTCATATGTCAAGCCCACAGAACAAGTCTGTTGGTGATGTGGCTGGGTCAGGCCACTTCATAGGAATGTGCTTTTGAGTGCAATGACTGGACAGACAGCTGTAGAGGGATTTGTCTTGCATGTTTGTCAATCAACCCTTACTTGATGCTCTCCTGGGTATTGATGACTTGAGCTCTTCTTGAGATGTAATGCTAAGGCGTTAGTACTCCTGAAGGTGAAGTGTTTGCCTGATTAAGTTTGGGGTGCATAAAACATGTCAACAAAGGAAGAAGGTGTAAAACCCTTTGTGAGCTTTTCAGTTTTGCATCTTCTCTGCCACAGGTGGTTAGCTCAGTAGCCAAAAAGCACGACTACCCAGACCACTCCAGTTGCCACGCCCAATACCTATGACGAAGCAATCTCTGGCTCCCAGGCTAACCAATGGTGTGCAACCATTGCCAGTGAACAGGCCTACTTCAAATTCACCTCCACCTTTATTGATGTTCTTTGTCCACAACAAACCAACGTGGTGGCCAATGAATGGGTCGTCCGAGTAAAGACTCATGTGGAAAGAACCACAGAGTTCAAGGCCTGACACGTGGCAAAATCTTTCTTGCACCGATACGGTGTGGAATGTTTTGACACCTTCTCTCCCATTGCCAAGATTACCACTCTGCAAACCCTACTTTACATTGTAGCATCTTAAGATATGGATCTGCGCGCTATGGATGTGTCCATAGCCTTTCTTTATGGCGACCTTCACGAGACTATGTACCTTGCATAGACTAGAAAACTCAGACAACGTGTGGAAACTACACTGGCCAGTCTGTGGTCTCAAGCATCACCTCGTGAATTGCATGCAAAGTATCGTGCAAACTTGACCTAGAGTTTACAATGTCTTCTGCAGTACCCAGTCTGTTCCTCCGTTCCCAGCCAGAAGAGGATTTTTACATCCAAGCCTACGTCGATGACCTCGCCCTGGCCTCCACTAACCCAAGGCACTAAAAGCTGTGCTCCTTAATCAATTCACCATGAAAGAACTTTGAAAACCAACACAGTATCTTGACATCGAAATCCAATAGGATCAAGGGAATCTCCTCATCATCCTCTCCTAGGAATCGTACATTACCTCTCTGTTGCAACAGTTTGGGCTCAAACACAGTAAGGCTCCCAGAGCCGTCGCGCACACCTCAACTTTGGAAGCTCATATCTCCCTCCTTACTTGTCCGATTCCGTTAAACCAACTTCCACCAGATTCAGTGCCTTGTCAACTTTTAGGGGCAATCCTTCATTTCAAGACTTGAGCAATCCTCAAGCCGCTAGATCCAACTGTGATAGTTTTCCTCTCTCTAGTGGTTCATCGATGCCTCCCGGTACCGCAATTCGGCATGCGGAGGGGTTAACTTGTCAACATTCTCCCCCCTGCACCTTCCATGTCTGCTGCTCCTGCTGGCTCTCACTCATCTTCCGCTACGCCCTCCAGTCCATCATAGCTGGTCATCCCAGGCCCGGCCACGCTCATCACGTGCCGGTCTGCGGGTTGTGCTTTGCTCGAGAATTCTGCAAGCATGTTGTGCATGCTGTAGTGCTGCAGCACTACCATCCCCTTTTCAACCATGTTTTGTGCATAGTGATAACGCACGATGATGTGCTTCATCCCCCACTGCTGCATCAGGTTGTTGGCCTGTGAGATGAAACCAGTGTTGTCCTCTTGCACCACCCAGCAACCTGAGGAGCCACACTACTCTCTAACCGCCTTGGCCAGCGCGATGTACTCTTCTTCTAATATGGAGGTGGCGACACAATCCTGCTTCTTACTGCACTACAAGACCACTGCACCAGCGAGGAAGAACACATAGCCGGATGTGGACTTCCTCTCGCCCACATCGCTAGCGTAGTCTGCATCCGTATAGCAGACCAGACGCAAGGGGTCCGTCCGTCCTTGCCGTCTAACCTCAGGGGCGCATGCCGCGTTGCCTGTAGGTAGCGGAGGATACGCTTGACTGCCTACCAGATTTTTCGCCTTAGTTCGGCCACGTACCTGCTTACTTGGCCCACCGTGTTGGCTAGGTCCAGTCGAGTCACCACCATGACATACATGAGGCTGCCCAATGCCGATTGGTAGGACACTTGTGTAATATCCTCCCGCTCTTGTTTTGTTTGCGAGCCATTGCCGTAGTTAGTTCATAGATCACGGGGACAGGACTGCAGACTGATTAACAGTCCTCCATGTTGTACTGCTTCAGCACATCAACCACGTATTTGGCCTTTCCCAGTTCAGGCGTGTGCACCCTCCGGCTCCGTGTAATGCTCACCCCGAGGTAGAACTCCAGGTCCCCCATGTCTGTCATCTAGAACCTGATACTCAGCTGCTCTTTCAGCCGCTGTAGGCTCAGTTGGTCTAAGGAGCACAAGATCCAATCATCCACATAGAGTGCAACAATCAGATGGAGCTTCTTGGTGCGCCGCACGCACATGGTGTGATGTGCCTCACTGTGCTTGAAGCCAAGCTGTGCCATGAAGCTGTCCATCTGCAGGTACCACCATTAGGGACAAATGTTTTAGCCTGTACAAGGACTTCCACAGCTTTCACACCTTGCCCTCCAATGCCTCCACCCCCTCTAGCACTTCTGTGTAGATTTCTTTGATGCAGTTGGGGAACATCGTCTTTTCATCCATCTAGTGGAGCTCTGTATCCTTCGCGGCTCCCACCGCAAGGATCACCCGGATGCATGTCAACTTGGTGACAGGAGAAACATCTCATCGTAGTGCTCGCCCTTATGCTGTATGTACCCCTTTGCCACGAGCCATGCCTTCTACTTGTCGACCAACACCTTCCTTTGTGCACTTGGTCTTGATGACCCACTTTGAACTGATGAACTTGGCATCTTTTGGCCTATCAACCAGCTCCCAAGTGTCGTTTTCAACAATGGATGTCAAAGTTGATGGCGACGTCCCACTGCTTCCCCTCGGGCTGTGCAAGTGCCTCTTGCACTTTTTTGGCTCTGATCATGGAGCCAGTATGCAACGTGTAATGTCGATCCATTCACCGGTCCTTGCGTTGAAATGCTTCCCTGCTCTCTTCTGCCTCCAGCTACATCACAACAGTTTTGGTGGCATCTCGTCGCTCTGCTGCAATCCTTCTAACTCTGCTTGTTCCGGTGACACATCGACCTGACGGCTACCCAAGGATGTCTCTCGCTCCGGCAAAACATCATCCGGACAGGTGGCATACCCAAAAGAGTTTCCTTTGATGCCCGATGCGGACTCCACTGGGAGTGCGAGCTTCGGCACCAGTAGTGCCTCCTCCGACAGATCTTACCGTCGGATCTCCAGACGAGCTGCATTGTCATTGGAGTCCTCTGCGTCGGCTGCTGCCTCTTCTATACCGTTGCGCTCCGACACTACATCTTTGACCTGCGTGTCTGCCGGCTCCTTCTCGTAGTCAAGGAGCTAGAACCAATCCTCTTATTCTGGATTGTTCTTAACACTCATGTCGTTACTACTACTACTGAAGCTCTGCTGCTTGTCAAACTCAACATCACAGCTGCTGATGATCTCTTGCGTGTGCAGGTCCCAGAACCAATACACATTTTGTGAACTATCATAGCCGAGGAACAAGTAGGGCTTCACCCACGGTTTGAGCTTGTTGCCGCGTTGCTGCGCCGCCTACACCATCATGTTCATCTTGCACCCAAACACCTTCAGGTGTACTACATTTGGCTTTTGCCCACTCCAAACCTCCTACTGTGACTTCCAGCCGTCCTTACCCTTGAGTTCTGCTATTGGGATGAGGTTGATGGTGTAGCTTGCTGTACGCACAGCCCTTGCCCAGAAATCTCACGGTAACCCCGCATCCACAAGCATGTTCCGTACCATGTTTAGCAGTGTCTGGTTTGCCTGCTCCGTCACATCATTAGATTGTGGAGAGTACGGCATAGTAGGTTCCCACTTGATGCCCTGCTGCGTCATCCACCCATTGCAACCCACGTACTCTCCGTCATTGTCGTTGCATAGCACTTTGACCTTCCGGCCAGTCTACCTCTCCATAGCTATGACGTACTCCTTTCGCCGGTTCAGGACCTCCCCTTCCTGCTTTATAAAGTACACCAAGAGATTTCTGTTGCAATCATGAATGAAGGTGATGAAGTATCTCAACCCGCTGTTTGAAAACATTTTGAATGGTCCACACATGTTGCTGTGCACCACCTCCAGCAAGTAATTTGCACGTGTTGAAGATTCACCCCTCTGCATGCCCAAGTGCGGCACCGGGAGGCGCCAACAAGCCGCCAGGGAGAGGAAATTCCTCATCGTTGGATCTAGTGACTCAAGGATTTATTGGATCCTAAAATGGAGGATTTCTCTTTAAAGTTGACGAGTTGCTAAAACCGGTGGAAGTTATTTCACTGGAATCGGAAAAGTAACAAGGGAGATATGGGCTTCCAAAGTTGGGGTGTGCGCAACGGCTCTGTGACCGTTGTTCAACTGCTAGTGAATAATTGACCGGAACGAGTAACCGAATGCCATCTGGGGATTTTGCTCCGGAAGGACTGCCGAGGCGTCCAGTGGATGATCCGCCGGTTTTCAGTAGTGCAGTTTTGTTACTGAGGGATTTCGCCAAAATCCTGGCTTGGAGTCCCAAATTCAGTAGTACAATTGTTTACTTGGGTACTTCAAAATTCCGACTACAGGTCCGCAAATAGATTTTGAACCACATCATTCCCCATCACCGTACACGATGATTAAGTCATCGAAACATACCCCAAAGGCACGAGGGGCACCGCCACTATGCGTAGGGACATTGACACCTCCGGAATGGCATTTTTGATGGGTCCTTGATGTGTGAGGTCGCCTCGGTGGGCGACGTAGTGCGCGCTACCAACTGAGCAGCTGGTTTGGGGTGCTACGCTTTGGCTGACGTAGCAAGAGCTACGGTGATCCGAATTGTGCACGGTTTTGTGCGTTGGAGAGCTCATGATAGCCCTCCAAATTCTTAGATCACGTCCATGCTAAAAAACTAATGCAAAATTGTGTTCTTCCCTTCGCAAAAGTGACTGTCTCACACTTGTATTCCACTCCCAGAAACATAGCGTGAGGTGACCAGAAAGCTCACGCTTAGACTGAGAAGCTGCACAAAAGTGGCCGTGAACATAGAAGATTAGTCAGGTCACGTTTGAATTGCACCGCAGTTTCGAACAGCGCAAGCCACATTTCTATTGAATGGCTTGCGACACGCCTTCCCCTAATTACAAGGCTTGAACTTTTCTTGCGCTGTTGCATCTGCTGCCGTGTCTGCTGCACCGTCAATGACAAGGCCTCACACCATTTTGTGCTTTGTTGTTTTCATTACGGTTGCAAGCGCTGAATGCCCCAACCGTGAATGCCATGGCTCCGGATCAGCACCCACTCCCTTAGTCATGTTGACGATGCGCTCGTGCGAGTCTGCTGCATTCAATGTCGTGGGCATCACCTTGGTCTCCATGATGTGGAGACCGTCCTTGTGCTTCACCTCCAGCACAAACTTGCCGCCATCGTCGTTGCACACCACTACGCATTTCCTGTGGAAAAGCACCTCATATCCCTTTTTCTTCAAGTGGCTGACACTCAAGATGTCAGCCAGGCCGGTGACATGCTACACATCACGGATTATGCGCAACTCCTTATCGCCCACCACAACTTCCACCTCCATGTCACCTTGGCTGGCCACCGGCTCGACTTCGTCATTCACGACCACCATTGAATTGGAGGAATTCTCGTAGGTGTGCTCCTCGGCCCCCAAATCCAGGCACCGCCTGTTGGCCTTCTTGAGGAAGAGGTCCTTGTTGCCGTTGAGGAGCGATTTTCTTGTGGTTTTTCTGTCGCAGGTCTTCACCTCCTCTAGGCACTGACGGGCCCAGTGGCCCTCCTTGCCATAGTTGTGGCATGTACCTTTCTTGGTGACCTTCTTGTCGCCAACCTTTCTGCCGCTTCCTTTGCCCTTGCTTCCGCCACCATGCATTTTGATGACGAGGACCAAACAGGACGATGAGGCCTCTCTACAGCTCCGTTGTTGCGCCTCATTACGGATGCACTTAGCGACCGCGCCATAGGTGAGCTTGTCCTCCGGGCATCCTCCAAGAATAGTGATGAGTGGATCCCAACTGTCATGTATGGCCATGAGGAGGGCCATTGCCTACAGCTACATGTCAATCTTCCACCCCACATCATTGCTTGAGGCGTACGATTCAATCTGCTGCATGGCAGAGATGACATCATCTCCCTCCTCAATTCTCACCATAAGGGGCCGCTTCATCGCAAAGATTTTGTTTGTGAGAACCTTGGATTGGTGGATAGCGTAGAGTGTTTGCCAAGCTTTAGCTGCTAGCTTGCAACCTTGGAACTAGCCTCACTGTGACTTGGCTGTCCCGGACACCATGAGCATGAGCACATCCGTATTCCTCTTTTTGAAGGCCTGCTTCTAGCCATCCACAACTGTTGCCTCTGCGAGCACCTCCGTTCCAAACAAGACACTCAACAGCCTCTCATGTGTGAGTTGGAGCTCAAAGTGCCACCTCCATAGCCCAAATCTTGGGCTACTTGCATACTTCTGGATGGGCCTCGTCTCCTTCTGTGCCATTTGTGCAGCTTCTACTCTACTCCGCCATGTTCTCAAAACTTTGCGACGATGTTGTCCAAGTTGACAATCCCGTACACTGCGGAAGACGTGAATGTCTTGGAGAGGGTCAGTGCTGGCCCATAATTTGTTGTCAGGAAATCTGCGTTGTGCAGTCCTGATTGTGGGTTGACCTTTCTCTTGTGGTTCTTGCCTTTCCTTTGGGTGAATCTGAGGCTGAGCGTTGAGCTTTCTTGTTGCCTCACACTATGTGAGCAGTAATTTCAATACATTCAGTTTGCAAAGTGACTTGCACAATTTTGCTTTAGTTTTTGTACATGGACATTACATGAACGTTTATTGGGCTAGTCATGAGCTCTCCAACGCACCAAACCATGCACGATTTGGCCAAGTGCAGGACTCACCCACCATAGAAATACCTAACGCCTCCATGGTGCGCACACGCCGTGGCTCCTTCCTTCATGTGCTAAGCGCCCTTCCCAAGGCGCAGATCCCTTTGCACATGATGGAGGGATCTTCTGAACTGTTTCAACGTACCTCAGCCTCCTTTGGGTTGAGTTTGATGATGGCGTGTGACAGGGTTTGAAACCTGTCCGAGGACCTATAGTCAGGAATTTTTTCCTGAGCAACAATGCATACTACTGAGTTTCGGACACTGAGCTAGGATTTCTGTTCAGTCCCTCAGTATCAAGATGTACTGCTAAAATTTGGCGGATTATTCGTCGGAGCGACTCGGAGGTCCTTGGGGGGGAAAAGGCCAGATTTACTTCTGTTACTCGTTCCGGTCAATTTTCCCCCGCAGTCGAGTCGCGGCCGTCGCGCACACCACAACTTTGGAAGCTCATATCTCCCTCGTTACTTGTCAGATTCCAGCGAAAAAAGATCCACCAGATTCAGCGCCATGTCAAACTTCAGGAGAAATGATCCATTTGAGGATCCACATAATCCTCAAGCCGCTAGATCCAACTGCCATGATTTTCCTCTTGCTTGTGGCTCGTCCACGCCTCCCGGCGCCGCATTTGGGCATGCGGAGGGGCAATTTTTTCAGCAATCCTGGTCAATGAGGTCTCCCTGGTTGCCTTCTTTCTGGCCTTGGTACATTTGGAGCCTGTTGGAGTTGAGCCCGGATCACCAGTGGTGGAGAATCCCGTCACCCTTGACGAGCACAAGATTCCACCCATCAAGGACCCAAACTTCGGGTTAGGCTAATTTTCATAATACTCACTCAAACTGATTGATTCAAGACTCAATGCCGCATGGAAAAATCCAAAAAATAGAGATCGGGAACCAGATTAGATTTTCAAACACTTCCTAGTGGTGAAACCAGGGAATACGGTCAACGTCACTGATGGCAAGGGGCACACAATGTCAACAATCTCCCCCTTGCACTGCAGCCTTGATGCCATGTCCTTACAATCTGTGGCGTTTTTGGCCTCACAGCACAGACCAAGCTCCATGGAGCTCACGTTTTGCCTGTCTTTGGGCTGTGCCTTGGTCATGCCCCATCTGCAAGCATGCGCTTAGTGCCACAATGCACAATAGCCGAATCTCCATTTGCAACCAATTATCACTCATAGTGATAATGAATCTCGATGTGCTTGGTCCTCCCGTGCAGCACTGGGTTCTGGGTGAGACTAATGATGCTCAAGTTATCAATGTTGAGCATTTTCAGCTTTCTCTGCGGTACCCTGATCTCCTTCAGTAGTCCCATTAGCCACACTGCCTTCTTTGCGGCTTGTGCAAGTGCAATGTGCTCCGCTTTGATACTGGACAGTGCCACACATTCTTGCTCCCTGCTTTTCCATGAAACGGCTACACCACCAAGCCCAAATACGTACCATGAAGTTGATTTTCTGTCATCCGCATCACCAGCCCAGTCGGCATCGGAGAAGTCGACCAACTCAAGGGAGTGATCCCATGCTCCCCATTTGAACAGGAGCCTTGACAGTTTTGTTGCCTTGAGGTAGCAAAGCATCCGCTTCACCGCTTGCCAATTCAGCGTCCCGCAGTCAGCGACATACCGGCTCACTTGGCCCTCTGCAAAGGCCACATCGGGTCGTAGTGCCACCATGAAGTACTTGATACTCCCCACCTCGGACGGATACAGCATACTTGCCATCTCCTCCTCCTCCTCATCCGTGCTCGGCCCTATGCTGGAGCTCAGCTCACATGTGGTGGTCATGGCTGTGTCAATGTAGTTGCACTCCTCCATGTTATAGTAGTGGAGCACCTCTTGCACGTACTTTACCTGCCCCATATCGTGTGCGTGCCTTGCATTCCCTCTTGATGGTGACGCCGAGATAGTACTCGAGCTCGTCTATGTCAGTCACTTTGAACCGACCGCCCAGCTGTCGCTTCAGGTTCACAACTCCTCCATGTCCGATGACACAAGGATGAGGCCATCCATGTAAAGAACAACGATCTGGTGTAACCCCGACTGCTTCTGCACATACATGCTGTGATCCGCCTCGTAGCACTTGAAGTCAAGCTCAGCCATGAAGCCGTCCATTTTCAGGTACCACATGAGTGACGCTTGCTTCAGCACGTAGAGCTCCTTGAAAAGCCAGCACACCTTCCCCGGTGGCACGTCCATCCCCCTCCGGCACCTCCATGTAGAACTCCTTGTCCAGGTCGCCATTGAGGAATGCGGTTTTCACTTCCATCTGGTGGACTTTGCAGTCACGCACTGTCGCCACGAAGAATATGGTGTGGATGGAATGAACTTCGCCACCGGTGTGAAGGTTTTGTCATAGTGCTCACCCTTCCTCTGGGCATATTCCTTCGCCACCAGCCGTACCTTTCCCTCCTTTGTGAGGTTCTTCTTCAAGATCCAGTGGATTCCATAATCTTCTCACCCTCAAGCCTGTCTGTCAGCTCCCAAGTTGCATTCTCTTCATGGGAGGCAACCGCAAATCTCATGAATTGCTCCCACTTAGCCCCATCCTTTCATTGCAATGCCTTCTTGACGGTTTCGTGCAAAGAAGACTCAAGCAAACTTTGTCCAAATGCCCTTTGCAGCATTGTACCGCTTTGCCATCCTCCTTGCACGTCCGCTTCTTTGCGGTTGCGGTTGTTGAGGTTGTTGTTGCTGCTACTGCTGGTGCCACCATTGCTACTACTGCTGCCACAGCTACTGCTATTGCTTCCCTCTTGCAGTGCCACTGGTGTCGCTGGCCTGCTCCTCCTCTCATGGGGACCGTGAAGATGCGGGCCCACTCCCCGCCTCCTTGTTCAGCTCCATTGCTGCCGGTGCTTTGGACTCATTGTCTGACTAGGCTTCATTCAAATTAGCCGCTCCTCCATCTCCCAGATGGTTAGAACTGATCGGACGTCAAATGTTCGGAGATGAGGCACAGTTGACTTCCTTCCTTTCCACAATTCTTATGGCTTCTTCCACACCTTGGACTCCGAGTCTTTTAGCGGCTTTTTCGGTGTCAGGTTTATGATGTACGCTGCTGCCTGTGCCGCCTTGCCTCAATACTACTACCCGAGGCCGGCATTGCTGAACATGAAATGGACTATGTTGAGTATGGTACAGTTTTCCCTCTTGGTGATGCCATTCTGCTGCAAAGAATGTGGCATCGTTGTTTGCAACTTGAACCCTTGCACTTCATCCACCTCGAGCAGCCTTGTACTCGCCACCATTGTTGCTGCAGAACGCCTTCACCTTCAACTCCGTCCGCCGCTCCACTGCCACCACAAACTCCAGTATGTACGACAGGACATTGCTCTTGCTCTTGATGATTTATAGGTAGAGCCCATGACTGTGATTTTCAATGAAGGTTAGGAAGTCACGAGCATCCCCAATGGAGCTCTCAAACGGTCCGCACACATCAGTGTGTACCACCTCCAATTTCATAGCTACGCGTGTCCACTTTCCTGAAAACTGCTGCCGTGTCGCCTTGCCCATGATGCAAGGCTCACATAGCCTCCTTGGCTGCTTGGAGACACTTGAAATCCAGGCCCCGCACCACCTCTTTCTTAGCTATCTCATTCACTACTGCGGGTGCAATGTGGAAGAGGCGGTAGTGCCATAGGTCCAGCTTTCATCCTTTGTCACGAGGTGGGTAGGATCGGTCCTCACAGCATCGGCAAGAAACTTGGTGCGGAGAAGGTACAACTCCTCCTGGCTACCACGTGCAATCACCTTGCCACCCCCCTCCTTCCTGATGATGGCTTCCTTCTTGTTGAAGAGTACCTCGAGCCCCTTGTCAGTAAGGAAACACACTAATAGCAGGTTTGTCCCAAAATCGGACATGTGGAGCACGTCATGCATGGTGCATTGAATAAGTTTCTTGTTCACCACTGACTCAATGCAAACATTGCCTGCACTCATGGCCAGCTCCATTTTGTCGTTGGTCACTGACACACACAGCGCGGTGGTACCGTAGGTGATGAATGCCGCCCGGTTGTGTTGTGTGTGGAGGCCTGGACCGGAGTTGATCATGGTGACGCCCGGATCTGTCAATTTGGCAGAATCCATTGCCATCATGGCCTATGCGTCCTTCCTCCCGCCCTTCCCGGGCTGGTCTGACTTCTTGTTGGGGCAGTTGCGTGCGTAGTGGCCCTGCTGGCCACAATTGTAGCACTCCCCCTTCTTGTCACCTCTCTTGGTGCCATCCTTGGCATCCTTCCCCTTCTTTCCTCCCCCTCCACCTTGAGTGCAGATGGCATAGGCGGAATGATATGTTGGCCCACTCTCTCTCTCTCCCACCATACCACATCAGCTCATTGCAGACGTACTCAGCCACCTTCGGGTTGCTCAGCTCATCAGCAGACCAGCTGCTGATGAAGGTGATCATGGGACTCCAACTGTCTGGTAAGGCAAGGAGGAGGATCATGGCTTACAGCTGAGGGTCGACCTTCCACCCAGTGGCTACGCACTCGGCAGTAAGGGAATCAATCTACTATGGGATCTCCATGATATTGTCGCCTTCGTTGGCTCAGAAGGTGACGAGCCTCTTGAAGATGAAGAGCTGGTTACCGAGGTTGGTGGAAAGATAGATGGAGCACAGTTTTTTTCGAGCATCTGCATCCTCCGTGCATCCTTGAATGAGTATGCACTGCGCCAGAGCTCGTGCTAACACCAACAAGGCAAGTGCCTTCTTGTTGCACTTCTTGTACTTGTTCACTTCCTCCAATGTTGCCATATCCAAAGGAGCGATTTCTTCACCCTTGATCAGCTCAAGCAAGCCATTGTCATCGAGGTAGACCTCAATCTACCACCTCCACAAGGGGAAGCCATTCTTGTCAAAATTCGTGACGGTGCGATGCTCTCTTGCTGGGTCGTTCTCATGGCACACGGCAGTAGCGTGAAAGTGGTAGGGCTAGGGTCCTTCTAGGCACGTGGGCCCATAACCCTTTGTTGGCACTAGTGGGCGGAGATGCACCCTTAAAAATACTTATCCCTCACTGATGCACACTACCAATGTTTGGAGAAGCCCATGGACACCAATGGTGAAGAGTATGGACCTCAAGGATCACAGACTAGGAGTGGACAGAAACCCATCGCATCTGGGAGAACTTCTCAAAACACATTTTTGGTACTTTTGATAGTAGGATTACATCAGATCCTTATCGCCTGTGATCTAAGATTTCCAGCCCATCAAAGCACGCCCCATTCGGAGAAGTACATCCCCTGCTATGGCTGTTGAAGTAACCCTTGGCGGAACCGTCCACCATGCCTTGCTCGCTAGGCCACGGGAGGTGCTTTGACAGTGACCTGTCGAAACGCCCTTCTTTGGCCCAGAAGTCAAGGAGGAGTTCATCCTGATCAAGGAGGTCTCCATGGTTTCCTCCTTTGTGGCCTTGGTTTTTTAGGAGCCTGTTGGAGTTTAACCCGGATCACTAGTGGTGGGGTAACCCGTCACCCATGACGGGTACAAGATTCCACCCATCAATAACCTAAACTTTGGGCTAGGCTAAATTTCAGAACAATTTCTCAGATTGAGTGATTCGAAGCTCAATACTTCATGGAAAATCCAAGGTATTTAAATCTGAAACCAGATCAGATGTTCAACTACGTCCTATTGGTCAGACCAGGGACCACAATCAACGGCACTCATGGCAAGGGACACACAATGTCGATATGTGGAGCCACAATTCTAGCACATAACAGCACCAGTGACACAAGAAGAAGAAGAAGAAGTGGGGCAAAGACGAGGCCAGAACCAGCAGTTTCTAGCACATAGTGAGGCAGCAAGGCTTTGTGATACGTGCTGCGCGGCTGCTGACTGAATTGAGCCAAGGCATTGACTGCACAAGGAATTTCAGGTTGTTTCCTGGATTCCACTGATTTGTTGGTACAGTGTGCGGTCGCTTTTTGTTCCATAGTCTGTGTTCTGTGTGTCAAGGACATCTGCATAGATGGCGGGAATCATGGGAGAGTCCTGGCAAGGCAGGTGTTGTATAAGGTTCTGGAAGCATGTGGTAAGATGCGCGATGAACCGTCCTTGATGTAGAGTGAGTATGCGTGCACATGTGTCTCTGGTTATAGTCATGCCCAAGAAGATGTGTGCCTCACCCAAGTCCATCATGCTGTAGTGCTGAGTGAGAAGTGTTTTGGTCTGTGTGATGAGGGAGAGTGAGGGGGACAAAATGAAAAGGTCGTCCACATAGAAAAGCATTGTGATGGGGACATTTCCCTCCCAGTGAAAAAAGAGAGAGGGGTCACATACACTTTGGATGAACCCACCGATTTCAAGTGTATGTCTGATTTCCTTGTTCCAACACCTCGGTGCTTGCTTCAAGCCATAGAGGGCTTTCAGTAGCAACCACACACAATCAGTCCCATCCTCGAATTCCTCTGGCTGTTTGACATATAACTCTTCCTCAAGCGGACCATTGAGGAAGGAATTGTTTACATCCATTTGGTGAATCTCCCAGTTTTTGTGAGCAGCGACCCCTAGCAGAGCTCTGCTGGTGCTGTACTTGCAGACAGGGGCATAGGTGTCAGTGAAGACTTGGCTAGGCAGTTGGTGAAACCCCTTAGCCACTATTTGTGCTTTTTATTTTGCAATCAGACCCGCAAGGTTTCCTTTCCATTTGAAGACCCACTACACATAAATGGCTTTCCGACCAGGTGGCAGAGGGACCACGTCAAATAGGTCATGCTCAAGTAAGACATTAATCTCAGCTGCCATGGCCTTTTCCCATTTTCCATCACCAGTGCACCCCCTTGCCTCAGCGAGAGTCAGTGGTTCTATCAGTGTGGGGTTGATCTCAGTGGGACTGACTGTGTGATAGAACTGCCGGTAGTTCATTCGCAGTGGATTCCACAGGGATCATCACACAGGCTCAGGTGAAGGTGTCATGACCTTCTCAGTATCACTGGTTTAGTTTTGGGATGAAATTCCTGGCGGTGAGTACGGTGCACTTAACTCTGTGCTGGTGCGGTCTCCAGGGGTCAGGAGGTCAGTGGGAACGGAGTCACTCTGCTCCGCCCTCTACAATGCAGGTCTAGAAGGTGGTGTCGCATCACATGGGATAAACACTGGAATACTCACAAAATGAGGGCAGCGTTCGGGGTTGGTTACACTAGGTACATGCCACAAGGTGCAAAAGAGCTTGTAGGGTATGTGTTCCAAGACGGATGCATCTCAAATTTCCAGGAAACAGTGACTCGTGGGATCCCAAAACCACCACGCTTTGGAGACATGCGACACTCCCACAAACACGCACCAACGGCTACGTGGACTGAGATTGTTTTTGCATAGTGGTTGTGCAAACCACACGCATGCCATTGTGCCCCACACTCTGGCAGGGCGGAGGTCTGCCTTTTCCTTGAGCCACCTTTCTCCGGGTATTACAGCCTTGGGCAATGGGCCTTGTAGGACCCGGTTCCACACCCAAGTAACATACTTAACGGCTTCTTCCCAGAATCCAAACGACAGGCTGGAATCTGTCAGGAGATTTTGCTGAGCATCACCCAGGGTACGGTGCCAGCGCTCTGCTACCCCATTCTGTTGGTGTGTAAATGGTGCAGTGGTCTGATGTTCGATGCCATTTGCTCTGAGTGCTGCAGTCAGAGCACCCATGAATTCACTGCCGCGGTCTGTCTGCAACTTCAACAGCTTGTATTTGTTCTGAATATCCGTGAATGTGATCCATTCAATGATCGCCTGCTGAGCGTATGCTTTGGTCTTAAGAAAAAAATCCCAACGAATCTGACTTTAATCGTCTGTCAGTGTCAGCACATACTGAGACCCATACTGAAAAGATAGGAGAGGTATAGGCCCTGTCTTGTCAGCGTGGACCAGGTCAAGCGGGACTTTGCTTTCAATAGTTGATTTGGGAAAGGCAGGTCTGTGAGCCTTTCCCTCATGACACTCAAAACAGGTTTCTGCCTTCAGTCCATGGGGGAATTCTTCTCTATGAAGACCCTGTGCAGCTGTATTCTTGAGCATGTTGTTGATGAGGTCAGTGTGAATGTGTGCCAAACTTCGGTGCAACCGTTCAGTGTGCTTTGCATCCATGGCAGTCACAACGTGTGTTTGTGATTGGTGTGAGTGCATTGGTACAAGGTGACAGAGTGTCAGACGATAGAGCATGTCGGCATACAATGGCCCATCAACCAATAGAGCACTAGTCACATAAAGAAGAGTGCATCGTTGCTTTTGCATGACACTTGACACACTGGCTTGATGATCAAGCTGACCACCAGACAACAAATTCACTCTCATCCTGGTTACATACAGGACACCAGTCAACCACATCACCCTTCCAGGTGCGTGGAGTGCCACAGTACCCCAACCCTCAACTGCAAGTACATCCCCTGATCCCGTCTTCACTCCTTCAACATCAGGCACAGCATATAGTGAATCAAAGAGCTGGGGATGCGGCGACATGTGGTGCAAAGCAGCAGTGTCATACAGCCATTCATGCATGGGAAGTGATTGTAAGGTGGTGACATGCGTGTAACCAAGTCGATGACCTGGCGACTGCAGTGTTGCTCTCGGCTCTGGTGGCTAGAGCTCCATCAGATTATTCCAGCCAATGGGCAGTACTGTCATCAGCTGCTGTGCCTGTGCCATCGCCGCATAAACGTCGAGCTCGGTGGCATGTAGTAGGGCCCCTGGTACATGGGCAAGGTCCTCTAATCCAAATGGTCTGCTGCTGGCAGCAGGGACAGGCGTTGACAGAATGTGGCTGCTCCAAAAGGTGGGGATGCATGCGATCCACCTAAATCTGTACACATTTCCCCTCTTGTGGTGGCCGTGAGTGCAGGGCATGCTGGTACTGCGAGTGGAGGCAACACACCATGAAGGCATGCAATCCCTATCCTCCTCGCAGGTTATCGCCTTCATCCTGACCACATGACCCATCTCCTTCATCATCCGGGCTTGGCGCGCTTACCATGTGCTTGGGTTTTAATGACAAACCTATTTTAATCTTCTAACTATATCTGGCCATTGCTTGCTTTAGCTTCTGAGACCTATGTTGGACCTGCAAGTTTGTCTTTGGTTAGGAATAGATTGTGCCACTTTGCAGGTGACATACGGTGTGCCCCATCTGGGGTGGGCGGTTCCTCAAGCCCTTCTTTGGGCTGCCAAGGGCGTTCGCCCTTGAGCGAGCATGCTCACCGGTGAGCTTCGCTCCCCGGCGTGACGGGTGAGGTCGACTAGCGACCTTGCCCCTAGTATTAGGCTAACCTGTTACACGGGATCTTTTCTGTTGTTGCCGCCATGGAGTTTTGGACCTAGTGTGGCCTAGGGTACACCGTTTTGTTGCTATGGGTTCGTAGTAACATTCTCAATGTGCACCTGGCTGGCGGATGTAGCTGCTGGACAAACTGAGGACGCAGTGGCGGGAGAGGCTGCGGATGCTGTGAGGGGATCAAAATGCGGAGAAGCTTGGGACAGGCACACCAGAGATAACCCTGCTGCCTGCCCACAGTAATTACAGGTGCGCCCTCTGGCACCCCTGCCACGACCGCGCCCTCCTCCTGGCTGTGAGCCACGACCCCCACCGCCGTCTCCTCTGCCATGGTCTCCCATGTATCCAGATCCAGAGGAGGCAGGTTGAAGCAGCCTGGTGCACAAAAAGGCGCTCGCCGTTGGTATGTCAGCCTCCCGTGCCGCTCCATAGAGGATATCCTCGTAGTGCCGTAGCTCCTCAAAGACCTCCGCCAAATCTGTTCTCTCAATGTTGGTGACACAAAGGCGGCGCAGTATGCTGTGGTGGAGCTCTCCGTACGGCTCTCCCACGTGGAGGAGGACAGGATCAAGCCACTCCAGTACGGAACATCGAGTACCTAGTCCCAAGATCCGATAACGGATATCCATCGCTGCATCCTAGTACTCTGGTATCGGCGCTCCTGGCTTGGGTTACAGATGATGTAATCTGTCGCAGAGTGAGAGAACCGGTGCCATACCCCGTTCTTCATGGCGGGTAGTGAGGTGTTGCCACGCCTCGTGCGGACGAGGTGCACCATTGCTTGCGTTGGTTGGGTCTCCCTCTTTGCCACCAAAATGAAGGTGACAAATTGCGTACGCTTGTTCATCAGAAGTGTTGAAACAATTGCCCCTCCGCATGCCCAAATGCGGTGCCGTGAGGCCGGACAAGCTGCCGGAGTGAGAAAAATCCTTTCAGTTGGATCCAGTGGCTCAAGGATTGCTCCAAAACCGAGCTGGATGATTTTCCATAAAATTTGACAAGTTGCTGAATCTGGTGGAGGTTGTTTCACCAGAATCAGCCATTTAAGGAGGGGGACATGAACTTCCAAGGTTGGGATGTGCGTAGTGGCTCGGGGAGCCGGCCGCAACTCAACTGCTGGTGAAAAATCCACCGTAACAAGTAACAAAATGACATCTGGTGTTTTTGACCCGGAGGACTGCCGAGTCGCTCCGTTGAATAATCCGCCGGATGTTAGAAGTACATGTTGTTACTGAGGGACTTGGCCAAAATCTTCGCTCAGAGTCCGAAACTCAGTAGTAGAGTTTGTTACTCAGGGACAGTCATTTCTGACTGCAGGTCCACGGACAGGTTTCAAACCCTGTCAAACCCCATCATCAAACTCAACACAAAGCAGCCTTTCAGGCGGTTTGAGCTGCCACAGCCTTTCAGCACCGTTTTCAGTTCCGCTACTCTTGACCTTTGCTTTTTTCTCTGTCCAATTTGGCTCACGCCCTGTGATCAGGGCTCTGATACCATAAGGGGATCCGTACGATTCTAATGGGACCACTCTCCCGTGAAGTGGTGAAGTTTCCAAGAAGCTTGTATGGCGGCCATGGACAGCGCCGTTCGTACACACACAGGAGAGGGGATAGTTGTTACTACAGGTGAGGCTCGCTATCTGAGCTCACCCATTGGCTGGCGAGTGGAGCTCATTGGCACTCATCTCACTTTGAGGGCAGAAAGCCACTTGACACCCCAAAACAACAGATAGGCCTACTCCGAGTTTGAAAACTAACCTATGTCAGTACTTTTGACCAAGCATTCGTTCATCCTTGTCATCTGACACAAATCATGAACCATAAAGTTTAGAACATTTAAGCACCCAGCCTCTCCCCCCCCCCCCCCCCCCCCCCCTGCCTCCTCCACCCCCCCCAAAACTAACATCAGGTATCAGGTCAGACTAATTCATGACTCCATAACTCTTTGCACAGAAAGAGGTCAGAGCTAGGTCTCAGATTCGTAGAATATAGTTTTCAGGTGCCAAATGCGGCTGGGGCACTGCTGCCAAGAGGGAGTCAAGCGTGTGTGGAGCAGGCGGAGGTGTTGCCAGTCCAGTGGTGAAGCGTGCACTCACAGTGCGTCGCCTGCACTCTCTGTGACAGCAGGTCCTGCACACTCATGGCCACAGAAAAGGGTAGATGTATACAAGAGATAATTAACATACCTTTCATGACCCTTGCCACACCCTAGACCCTGGAAGGCAAGGGTGGTGGCAGTGGAGGCGGAAGGAAAAACCGAGTATGAACAGGATGTGGAGGAACAGGAGGAGGATGTGGAGGGAGTAGTGAGAGCAGAAACCCCAATGACAGCGAAGCGGTGAAGCTGCTTGTTCTAGAGGCTGGTCCACCAGGTGGAAAGATGCTCTGCGATGAATTCCCAAAGGGAATATATGGGATGCAAGGCGTTACAGTTCATCTGCCTTGAAAACACGGAGAAGGTCAGAGAGCTCAGCAATAATCCCAGTAACTAAAGTGAGGATGGCAGATAGCTACCCTGGCGCACCCTCGCCAAGCTCATGGAGGAGCTTGAGCCCTCGAGGCCAGAAGGCGTCAGCTGTCCCTTCAGCATGAATCAAGAGTGTGTTAAACTGGGAGATGAGTACACTTTGAACTACCTGACCAGTGATGGTGGTGCAGCAGTAAAGCATGGTGTACGCACCAACCAGGCCAGCCGGCCAGCAGGTGGCGAGATCAGCTTTGAAAGGGCCAACATCATCAAGGTGCTTCCATGTAGTAGGGACGAGACCACAGCCAGAGCGGGTAGCTTCTAAAAGGACATGTGTGAGGAGGTCGACAGTAGGATCGGGAGTGAATTAGTGCCCCCACAGATGTTCCCCTTGAGCCCAGGCGCTGAAGTGCACCTCTCAAGAGGAGAAGCTGAGACTGGGTGAAAGAACTAATGGCTGGGAATAAAATCTATGCTGATGGGGTGCAGCGACAGGGGTGGCACCAGAAGGGGTGACATCAGCATTGGCAGCAGCAGACATGCTAGCAACAAAAGGAATGGATGAGGCACTGGCACTAGTGCCGGCAGTGGAACTGGCAACAGCAGCAGTGGATGCATTGGGTAAACGTAAGAGCACAATGGCAGCAACTGATGGAAACTGGGGCAGCCCTCAGGGAGGTGATCAGGCTCACTAAGAGCCGCCTAGGCAGGACCAACTGTTTGTGAGAGGGGGTTGCAGGTTGCACAGAAAGAAATTACGGAAGCGAATGTAGGTTTTCAGAGGACATGAATGTCTGAATCGACTCTTGAATGAGAAAAGATACATTTTCACAGCTTTCTAACGAGCCCTTATATGCCTCATTTGGCCTAGGGAGTACTGAGATACACTCTGTCAAAGTCTACCCTCTTACACACTCTCCTAGCCTAGCGGGATGAGCGGCAGTCACCTTGTCAGACAAGAGAACTTTGTCTCACACCACTTGGACGACCAACAATCGTGGTCTGCACCTTCCTTGAAGTCTCTTGGAGATCCTCCAGCCGCCTTTTCTCCTTGAAGGCCGACCTCAGCCGTCCTGGCCAATAATCCTGCCGCCTTTTGAGCTCAAAGTGCTCAGGTCGTCACTTGAACCCAAGCCATGATCTCCAAACTTTGGAAATCCATATCTCACTCAAACGGACTCCGTATCGAGTTCCATAAAATGCGTTGGAATCTGTGAAACATCCTCTATGCAACTGTTGTGCCAGGTGAGTTTTATCGAGCAACCTATTTTTGTCACTTTCTGACTTTCTCATATCCATCAGCAACCTCGTTAGCAGATGCAACGTGATTGTTTGCCTCTAACTTGAGGCGATCCTCAGCTTTGCGCTGGGCCTTGCAGACGAGGTTGAACTGGCACTGTAGGCCCAAAAATGACTGGCACGTTGCCACCTGGAATGGTGACAACCAAGGGGCCCTGCAGAAAAGATTTTGGCAAAGTGTCCCTCGCTCCAGTGGGCATTGCATGGCAGTGCTTGAGGCACATTTGGAGAGTGCTGCAGGACAACCCAACCCTAAGATGGACAGGAAGACACAACGGACAGAGCAGGGAAAGCACTCCACTAGGGAAGGTTCATGCAAAAAAAACCTTACAAGGTAGCTCAAACAGAAGCAGAGCAAAGGAATGTGAGGAGCAATGGGATGGCAGCAGCGGCAGATGCATGGAGGACAGACATGGTGGATGCAGCGAGGACCACTAGGGCAAGAAGACCAGCGACAAGCGCTGCACCCAAGGTGGTGACGACGGCTACCACTGGGATGGCGGCCATAACGAGGGTGATGACGGCAGATGGTGCAGATGCCGCCGATGTGAATGCTGAGGCTGTCGAGGTATGGATGGCTGCTACGGCTGCTGTTGTGGAAAGTGCTGCAGATGTTGTTATAGAAGTGATGGCAGAAATGGCTGGGGGGATTTGTACGCCGATTAAAGCAGTAGCTGTTGCAACTGGCCCAACCACTACTGCAGCCTCAGTATAAGTCTCAGTAGCATGCCCGTCTAAGGTAGAGGCAAGAGCGTGTGATGCTCAAGCTGTGGCTGCAAAGGTGGCTGTTGCTGCTACAGGAGCGTCTATAATGGAGGTGGTTGCACGCGTCAATGAGCGAGAAAGATAAGTTGTGTCTTGGGTGAGTACTACGTGGACATGAGGCTTCCACCTCAGCTAGGTCGTCCGCTTGCTATGTCCCTCGCAAAGTGTGCCGGGTGTGTGGTGGAGGAGCTCTTACTGGATCTGGCTTGGTTGTTGAGGCGTGCTCGGAGGCAAGGGATTTTCCACTTGAGCTGTGGTGGTGATGCACCTGACATATCACGTTCCACTTTTTGTAGTATGAACTGAGTAGGACGGCACTAACCTGGTGGACCTCGTGGTGCACCAGCGTGACTGCCAACGCCACTGAGATGGCGATGCTGCAACAGTCACCACTCACCCACTGCAACATTCACCCCACTCCAATAGTTTTGGGAAATTGTAGGGACGTTGCGGCAGTTCTAGACGCTGTTGTAACAAGGTTGTTGTTGATACGACAGCGTGTATGCTGGGGAGATGCAGCAGCCAGCACAGTGGCCAAGGCTATGGAAAGCGCTGTTGTGGGCGGCAGTTGTGGTAGCAGGTGTATCTGAGCTACTTGCGTGTTCATTGTGGCTTCTCTAACATGGAAACCGTGATTTCTGAGGCTCCAGCCACTATGGACAAGGTGGTACACGCTCTGCTGATGCTGCTTCTACAATTTCTACAGACCGTGCACTGCACTTCCAGCTGGTGCTTCGTTTGAGTGAGCAATGCAGCTGCATGCATGCAATTGTTGTTGTAGCTTCTGTTGCTATGAAATCTACTATGCGCGCTCTGTCATTGATGTCACTACGCACAGGGTATGACTTTCCTGTGCAATTGCGGCAAGGAGCATGTTGTGGCAGCAAGCTTGCAGTTGCTGCTGCTCCCATTACTGCTGCTATGGATGACGACTGTTCAGCTGCACTACGGCCACCGCTGCAAGACGGGTGTTCATGTAGCAGGCATGCTACTGCTACTATAGCTGCCTCCAGATGCAGCAGCTGTTGATGCATATAATGCGTCGTCCACACTGCTATTGCTGCTTACAAAAGGGTGCAGGGTTGTTGTTGCACCGGCAACAGATGTGTACAGTGCTGATGCGGCTGCAGATAACGATCGGCCGTAAAAATGGCCAGCCAGTGGGTAAGAAGCAAGTTGATGGACCGTCCACTGTTGCTGACTGTGCAATAGCGGTGTCAGTAAAAAATACCTCGGCGTGGAGTCGGGGTGAGCTGCAGCTGCGGTAGATGTTGCAGCAGCTGCTGACATGTGTTGATTGCAATGTCTGTGGTCCCAGGTTTGTTTGTGACTTTGCAGCAGAGTGCTTCTGCTTCTCTACTTTTGCAGTTCGCTCTGATACCAGTAGGTGTAGGCAAGCATTAGAAAGGGATAAGTGGGGTCACGCAAGATCCATGAAGAAACACGAGAAACAAACGGGTGAACTCCAACATGAAGGGTGACGAGGCCAAGAGCAAGCGAGCAGCGCGCTCGCTATCGCTCGAGGCCTTTGTCAGCAGCAGGACTTAAAACCACCATACAAAGATCAGCTGATCTTTGTAAGTCTGTGACACATGAACCAACACGAGCTTTGACTATGTGGCCCTCTCTCAGCTGTCGAAGTCACTACAGCTGCTTCCTTGGCTCATCACTAATTTATCAAGGTGACATTGCCTTACGAGCCTGCTATCGCCCATCACCAAAGTCCACCTGTTGTAGCAGTGACTGCGAACCCTCCTACGCCTCTGTCCTAGTTTGCCTATCCCACCTCGACCACTTCCTCCTCCTCCTCTACCCCGAGCGGCCAGGCTCAGGGTGTTGCAGTGGCCGCACAGGGGAAGAAGGGGGAAAAAGAGATGCGCCAAGGGACAGCAGCAGCAACAGCCAATAAGATGTGGGAGTGGTCGTTATGTCCACTGCTACAACTGCGAGGATGCTCACCGCTACACAGAGTGTGAGCAGCTCCTTGATTGCCTTGGATCATGCGCAGCCTCCAGGTGGTGTACGCACAGTGGATGTCCTTCGATGACCTCATAGATGGGTCACGCCGCAACCACCAATGTAGCAGACGCAACCGCTTTACAAGGCAGCAACAGAGATATGGACCCTCAGGATCACACGATCGTAGAGCTTTGTTAGCTACTGGCGCTTCATACTCAGCGAGGTGCAAGTGCGTTGTCACAACTGGGGGATCCCAAGACAGCATTTTCTGTTCTGTCTGTTGTCCGTGAGGATGCATGTGGACGAGCTCAGATGGCTTGTGATGAGGATGGACCTAACAATACGACCTTACTTGATGAGTGACGGGTCTATGCTCTTTGTCCTTGTCTTGATTCCTCTGATACACATCCAGTAGAGATAGAGTGTATTGGCACTAGTGGATATGGAGGTACCCTCAAGGATACCTAGCTCTCACTGATGCATGCTGCCAATGTTTGGGGCAGTAGATGGACACCTTTGGTGAAGAGTGTGGAGCACAAGGATCACGGATGTCAGTGGGCAGAACACATCACATTCAGTAGAACGGAATTGGAACATGTTTTTGATAGTTAGTACAGTGAAATTGCATCATATCCTTATAGCCTATGATCTAAGCTCTCCAACGCATCCAAGCACCCCCAAATCGAAGCAGTAGAGCCCTTGCTACGCCCGTCGAAGTAACCCTTGGTAGATCTGCCCACCTTGCCTTGCACGTTAGGCAATGGGAGGCGCTTCGACGATGACCCTTCGGAGCGCCTTTTCTCGCCCATCAGTCAAGGTGGGCAGCTGGAGGTCCCTCTGGTTGCTTCATTCATGGCCCAGGTCCATTTGGAGCGCGTTGGAGACAAAATCGGATTACTGCCGGTGGATTATCCCGCCACCCATGGCGGGTACCAGATTCCTCTCGCCCAACACCCGAACTTCGGGCTAGGCTAACTTTTTGAATGCTCACTCAAATCGAGAGATCCAAACCTCAATCTTGCATGGAAAAATCTACAAAATCCAAATCAAAAGTCGGATCAGGTGCTTAACCACTCATCAGTGGTGAAATCAGGGAGTACGATCAATGGCACTCATGGCAAGGGGCACACTATGTCAACAATCTCCCCCTTGCATCGCAGCCTTAATGCCCTATCCTTGGATCCTATAGCATTTCAAACCTCACAGTGCAGACCAAGCTCCATCCAGCTCACGTCATGCCTGTCTTTGGGCTGTGCCTTTGTCATGACGTCGGCGAGCATGCGCTTAGAGCCACAATGCACAATAGTTGCATCTCCCTTCGCCACCAAGTCTCGCGTGTAGTGATACCGGATCTCAATGTGCTTGGTCCTCCTTTGCAACATAGGGTTCTGGATGAGGCTGATGGCACTCATGTTGTCGACATTGAGCAGCGTCGGTTTCCTTTGTGGCACCCCAATCTCATTTAGCAGCCGCCGCAACCACACCGCCTCCTTTGCAGCTTCCGCAAGCGCGATTTACTCCGCTTCGGTGCTGGACAGTGCCACACAGTCCTAATTCCTTCTTGGCCATGAAACTGCTACACCACCAAGCACAAACACATACCCCGATGTTGAAGTTCTGTCATCCACATCACCAGCCCAGTCGGTATTGGAGTAGCCAACCAACTCGAGGGAGTTAGCACGTGCTCCCCATCCAAACACGAGCTACGACTGGTTTATTGCCTTGAGATAGCGGAGGATCCGTTTCACCCATGGAGCAGCCCAGGGTCAGCAACATAGCGGCTCACTTGGCCCTCTGCAAAGGCCAGGTTGGGCCGCGTCGCCACCATGGTGAACATGAGGCTCCCCATCGCGGACTGGTACGGCACACTTGCCATCTCCTCCTTCTCCTCATCCGTGCTCCGGCCCATGCTCCATCTCAGCTCACATGTGGTGGTCATGGGTGTACCGATGGAGTTGCACTCCTCCACGTTGTTGTGGTAGAGCACCTCTTGCACATACTTTGCCTCTCCCATCTCCAGCATGCGTGCCTTGCGCTCACTCCTGATGGCGACGCCAAGGTAATACTTGAGCTCGCCCATGTCGGTCATTTTGAACCGGCCGCCTAGCTGCCACTTCAGATTCACCAACTCTTCCATGTCCGATGACACAAGGATGAGGTCATCAACATAAAGAACCACGATTTGCTGCAACCCCGGCTACTTCCGCACGTACACACTCTGATCCGCTTCGTAGCGCTTGAAGCCAAGCTCGGCCATGAAGGCGTCCATTTTCAGGTACCACATGAGTGGAACTTGCTTTACCCTGCAGAGTGCCTTGCGAAGCCGGCACACCTTCCCCGCCGGCGCGTCCACCCCCTCCACCACCTCCATGAGGACCTCCTTGTCCAGGTCGCCATTGAGGAATGCGGTTTTCACGTCCATTTGGTGAACTTTGTAGTCGCGAGCCGCAGGCACCGAGAGGATGGAGCGGATGGAGGCAAACTTTGCCACCGGTGCGAAGGTCTCATCGTAGTATTCAACCTTTCGCTAGACTGGTCCCTTTGCAAACAGCCACGTCTTGCACCACTCCACCTCCCCCTCCTTGGTGAGCTTCTTTTTGAAGATCCACTTGAAACTGATGATTTTTGCGCCCTTCGGCCTGTCTATCAGCTGTCAAGTACCATTCTCTTCATGGGAGACAAGCTCAGATTTTATAGCTCCCTCCCTCTCAACCCCATCCTTTTGCTGCAACAACTCCTTGAAGGTCTCAGGCTCCTCTTGCGCAAAGAACGTTCGAGCGAACCCAGTCCAGATGCCCTCTACATCATCGTACCATTTTGCCATCCTCCTTGCGTGTCCGCTTCTTCGAGGCTACTCCTATTGAGGCTGCTTCTGCAGCTGCCACTACTGCTGCTGCCCTCTCACGGCGCCACTTGCACCGCTGGCCTGCTCCACCTCACTTGGGAATAGTGGAGATGCAGGCTCACTCTCTGCCTCCTCATTCGGCTCCACAACTGTCGGAGCTTCGGACTCATTGTCCGACTCGGCTGAATGCAAATCAGCTGCTCCCCCATTCCCCGGATGGTTCTTGCCGCTAAGAGCTTCTATGAAGTCACCCTCTTTTACATCCTCCGGTGTCTCCCCCTGAAAGAATGGCAGCCACTCCCCAAGCTTGGAGAGACCCGCATCCTTGTCTGTCCAACAGCTGCCCTTGTCGAACATGAATTCGTGACTTTTCACGATCTGCTACCTCCGCGGGTGAAAGAGTCGGCGGCGAAGATGCAACCTTGTTAAATCATGCTTTGCTCCCGCTCTTGTATACAACGAAGATGCACCGGTGAGCCTGCGGGTCTAGTTTACCTCGTCTCTCCCGTGCCTGTACAGCAGCATGTGCAATGTAGCCAAAAATGCAAAGGTGAGCCACAGTTGGCTTCCTCCCGCTCCACACCTCTTGTGGCGTCTTCCACACCTTGGACTCCGTGTCTTTTAACTGCTTTGTCGATGTCACGTCAATAATGTACGCCAATGTCCGTGCCTCCTTGCCCCAATACTGCCGCGCAAGGCCAGAATCGCTCAACATGGACCGGACTATGTTGAGGATGGTGTGGTTCGCCTTCTTGGCAACACCGTTCTGCTTCAAGGAATGTGGTGTATTTTTCTGCCACACGATGCCCTTCTCTTCATCCATGATGAGCAATCCTCGTACTCATCGCCGTTGTCGCTCCGGAACGCCTTCACCTTCAACTCTGTTTTGCACTCCACTGCCACCAAGAACTCCTACATGCACGATAGGACGTCATTCTTCCTCTTGATGATGTAGAGGTAGAGCTTGTGGCTGTGGTCGTTGATGAAGGTGACAAAATAATGCATCCCACCAATGGAGCACTCAAATTGTCCGCACACATCTGTGTGCACCAGCTCCAACTTTGCCGATGCAAGGGTCCCTTTGCCATCAAACGGCTGCCATGTCACCTTGTTGACCACGCACGGCTTGCAGAGGGCATTTTTGGCTGCATCGAGGCTCTTGACACCAAGATCCTGCACCACTTCCTTCTTTGTCATGTCCCCATGGTTGAGAGAGCAATGTGACACAAGAGACGGTGCCACAGGTCCAGGTCTCCATTGTCCTTCTTTGCGAGGTGGGCAACGTCGGACCCAGTCCGGCTACCGAGGATCTTCGCACGGAGCAGGTACAAGTCGTCCTCTCGCTTTCCACGTACAATCACCTGGCTGTCCCCCTCCTTCTGGATGATGGCCTCCTTCTTGTTGAAGAGTACCTTGAGTCACTTGTCGGTAAGGCGGCTCACTAACAGCAGATTTTCCCAGCACTTGGGCATATAGAGCACGTCGTGAATTAAGCTCATGACAGCTTCTCCGTCCACATCCACCTCGATGCAAACATTGCCTTCACCGACAGCCAACTTTGTTCTACCATTGGCCGCCATCATGGGCCGCTCTGAGGTGCCATAGGTGACAAATGCCGTCCACTTGCATTGTGTGTGGTGGCCCGATCCAGAGTCAATCACAGAGACTACCGATGTGTCAAGTCGGTTCACTCCTTTGCCATCATTGCATGGATGTCTTTCTTTCCAGCTTTCTCTGGTTGGTCCAACTTCTTGTTGGGGAAATTATATGCGTAGTGGCATACTTTGCAACAGAAATAGCACTCCTCCTTCTTGTCATCTTTCTTGGTGCCCTCCTTGGCACCCTTCCCCTTCTTGCCTCCCTCTCCACCTTGAGGGCAGACGGCATAGGCACAACATGATGTTGCCCCGCTCTCTCTCCCACCATGTCACATCTATTCGTTGCAGACGTACTCAGCCACCTTCCCGTACTTCAGATCTTCAGCCAATCAGCCGCCTACAGCGGGGATCATGGGATTCCAACTGACCGGCAAGGCCAGAAGGAGAATCAAGGCTTGCTGCTGAGGTTCCACCTTCCATCCGGTGCCTACACACTTGGTAGAAAGGGACTCGATCTGCTCAAGGATCTCCATGATGTCGTCGTCTTCGTTGGCTTGGCGGGTAACCAGCTTCTTGAAGACAAAGAGCTGGTTAACAAGGTTGCTAGATTGGTAGATTGAACAGTGTTTCTTCCAGGCCTCTGTGGCCTCCGTGCATCCTTGAATCAGTGCATGCTGCGTCGGAGCTAGAGCTAACACCAACAAAGAAAGTGCCTTCTTGTTGCACTTCTTGTACTTATCCACTTCCTCCGATGTTGTGGTAGCCGGAGGGGCTTTTTGATCACCATTGACCAGCTTAAGCAAGCCCTTGTCATCCAGGTAGACTTCAAACTGCCACCTCCACAAGAGGAAGCCATTCCCGTCAAACTTCGTGATGGCATTGATGCTCTCTCGCACGGTCGTTGTCATGGCGCGCGACGGTAGCATGAGAGTTGTAGAGATAGGGTCCCTCTAGGCACGTGGGCCCAAAACCCTTTGTTAGTACTACTGGGTGTGGAGGCAACCTCAAGGATGCCTAGCTCTCACTGATCCATGCTACCAATGTTTGGGGCAGCCAACGGAAACCTTTGATGAAGAGTGTGGAGCACAAGGATCGCAGATGTGAGTGGGTAGAGCACATTGCATTCAGTAGAACTGAATCGAAAATTATTTTTGTCACTCAGCATAGTGAGATTACATCAGATCATTATAGCCTGTGATCTTATCTTTCCAACGCATCCAAGCACACCCAAATCGGAGCAGTAGAGCCCCTGCTACGGCCGTCGAAATAACCCTTGGCGGAGACGTCCACCTTGCCTTCCACACTACGCAACGGGAGGCGCTTCGACGATGACCTGTCGGAGCGTCTTTCCTCGCCCAGAAGTCAAGGAGAAGTCCACCCTGGTTACAGAGGTCCCTCTGGTCACTACATTCATGGCCCAGTTGCATTTTGAGCTCATTGGAGACGAACTCGGATCACTGGCGGTGGATTATCCCGCCACCCATGGCGGGTACCAGATTCCACCCGCCCAACATCCAAACTTCACACTAGGCTAACTTGCTGAGTACTCACTCAAATCAAGCAATTCAAAGCTCAATCTTGCATTGAAAACTCCAAGGAATCTAAATCAAAAGTCAGATCAGGTATTCGACCACTCATCAGTGGTCAAACGAGGGAGTACAATCAACGGCACTCATGGCAAGGGGCACGCTATGTCAAAAAATTGTTCTACGATAGGTTTTTTAGTGTTGATGAATGGTCATGAGCTGAGTGGCACCTAGATCATTGACTCCGGTGCGACCCATCACATGACTTGTTGTCGAAGTGATTTCATAGTGCTCGGTCCTGTTGCATATGTTCGGTCCATTTGCATAGGATCTGGTCATTCTTTGCCTGTCCAGGGAGTTTGGGTTATGCGGTTTGATGGTCCATTCGGCCCCTTGTACATTTCCGATGTGCTCTTTGTCCATGCTCTTGAGCTTAGCGTGCCCCTTGTTCATGCATGCACTAGGAAGGGCCTTACTATTGAGCACTCTGTTGAATCTGCCACTGTGATTACTCAAGACACATGTACCATTGTTCTGTCCCTTGATTGTGGAGGACCTGTATTGTGTGCTTCTTCTCCCACTCCCTCTTCAGTACATGTGTTTGTCACCGTTGTTCTCTCCCCAGAACACCAGCACTTGGTGCATCGCCGTCTCTGCCATGTGAGCTTGGACAATGTGTCCAAGCTCATTCAAACTCAACCAAATCTCAATCTTTACGCCACTTCCTTCAAGAGTTCTTCTAAGACCGATTGTCTTTTTTGTACCCAAGATTAGATGCATCACTAATCCTACCTTGACTCTACTTCCTCGGTATTGCATCCACTAGATTTGGTTCACTCAACCCTCCTTGGCCCTCTCCCAGTCAAGTCTTTCTTACATCGGGGTTGATGTGTTCTCACCTTGACTGATGACTTTACTCGGATGTTGTGGGTCTATAGCCTCCGCCATCACAGCAATGCCACACCGGCGGTCTGCCTGCGGCTGGTGATGGCTGAGCACCAGTCTTGGCACACCCTTCATACATGCCGCTCGGATCGTGGTGGAATCTGTTAAGGCAAGATGGATGTCTACTTTGTAGAGTATGGTGTCTTTCACCAGCTCTCCTCTCATGCTACACTATATCAGAATTATGTGTCTGAGCATTAGAACTGCACCATGAAAGGATGAGGTCCGCGCCATGTAGTCTGAATGTGGTCTTCTAGAGTCCTTTACGTCTGATTGCTTCTCCTGCATGACGTGGGTCTAGAACCGCCTGCTGCACGGTCCTCTATCATACCATGTCACACTGTACGAGCTATGGTTCAGCCATGGCGCCAATCTCCATCTCGCTCACCTTTGGCGGTCCCTCACCTAGATCAGGTACACTGATGACCAGCAAGAGTCAAATTTCTCACCTATGGGTCGCATATTTTTCTTCCTCGGAAGCTCCTCACAGTCAAAGGCATGGTGCTTTTGGGACCCCGTTCTCCATCACATTGTCAAGTTTTGAGATGCTCTCTTTTTTTAGGCTCTTACCTACTGCGACATGTCCAGCATTTTGTTATAAGTCGTCGACCACGTTCCCACCTATGTGGCTTCCTAGTACATGGGAGATTCACGTCCTACCAATGGGTCCATCCGGGCCTCCTAACCTGTGGTCTGGTCTCCGGCTGCTGACAATATGGCTATCTTCCCTGTGGGTCCAGTAGCCTCATCGGTCCCCTCAAGCACACCTGATCCTATGCTGGTGTCCGTCCCCTTTGGCACACTTGATCACGTGCTAGCATTAGTCCCCTATGGCAAACCTGATTCCATGCTAGTGTCAGTCCTCTCCGACACACCTGTTCCATTGCCAACCTTAGTCCCCTCTGGCACACTTCACCTTGTGCTAAAGCAAGTTCTCTCTGGCACACCCGATCCCGTGCATGTCTAGTCAAACCTACACCTGTACCTGCACCTGTCCATCCAACGTACAAGCCAACACCTTTCCATGTTTCTCTTACACCCTCTTTCCTTCCTTGAAAGTCCTTACCCCTTGCGGCTGTAGCCCAGCAGTCTGAGGTTGCTCTCGTGATCTTGACGGCTGTCTCTGACCACTGGCCTCTAGGGCTCAACAGGCTGCTGACTCGACAACTAGACGCCTGACTCGTAGTGTTCAGAGTGGCAAGCCTGGCACGAAGGTCCTTGGCTTGAGTGTCCAGGAAACCTACCTTGAGGTGTACCCAACACGCCTACTCGGTCACATGTTGGTCTCTACAGATTTTTCAGTCGACTGCGATGCCATAGCGGACCTGGTCGTGGTCAGGCCAACTCTGGAAGCGTATGTCTTAGACATTAAGAGCTCTCCTTTGACAGCACCTGATCCAGGCACGTTGAAGGGGGCACTCTTGGCTCAGGACGTAGAGTTATTGTGTGTTACTTGTGAGGATGCGTTGAGAGCCATACATGAGCACATTATCAATGAGCTTGTTCAAATCCCACCTGGGCTAAAGGGTATACAGACCAAGCAGATCTTTTGCAAATACATAAAGCCTTATGGCACACTCAATCACTACAAAGCTTGCTTGACAGCCATAGGGTTCTTACTACTTGAGGATTTGGATCTCATTGACACCTTTACACCCGTTGGTGACATGACCACCGCTCGCACTCTGTTGAGGGATGTTGCTCACCATGACTGGGATCAGCACCAGATCAATGTGAACAACGTGTTTGTCCATGGCAATCGAGAGGAAGAGGTCTACATGACCCTCCCACCATGGTTTGAGGTTGGTGACAAGGTCTAGTGCTTGCAGAAGGCATTGTACGGTCTAGATATGTCACCACAGTGCTGAAAGCAGGACATCACTAGCACATACATACATGCTGGATACGCGCAGCGCAACATTGACCCGTTCCTCTTAAACAGACGTACACCTGAGAGAATCACCACCATCCTAGTGTACGTGGATGACCTCCAGATTGCATCTCCTTTGATGGAGGTCCTGAAGGATGCCAAAGCAGACCTTCAGGCTGCCTTTGGGATGGAGAACCTTGATCCAACAGCTGTGTTTCTCAAGATAGAGATCATACATGATCTTCAGCGGCAGAAGTTTTTCCTGCATCAGGTACGTTACGCCCGATTTGTGGGGGACCAGGTTGCGAACCTCCCCAGTGCAGTTCCCACAGCCTCAACCCCATCACACCTAACAAGCAGGATGCTGTGAAGGTGGATGATCCACAACAGCTGGGGAAGCTAGTGGACGGGACCATGTAGTGCCGCCTCTCTGACTCTTTGATGTACTTGGCCTCTACCACACGACTGGAAATCGCCTTCTTCATCAACCTCCTTGCATACATTTTGTAGTGTCCTCCAGCGAGAACCCTTCACGTGGCTATGCGTGTGGTGTGGTATGTGGTCTCCACACCGTACCTCAGACTCTGCTTTGACTGTAGTGTTTGGTTGTCGTCAAAAGCTACATAGACAGTGACAGGGTGTGGAGCCCTGATGGACGCAGTTGAAGGGGCTACGTGCTCCTGCTGGGTGGCTCCGCTGTGTTGTGGCGGAGTGGCAAGCAGGGTTGCATTGCACGTAGCTCATCAGAGGCTTAGTATGTTCCGTTGGGAACTGGAGCTGCCGAGGCGGAGTGGCTACAACATCAATTTCGTGAGTTGCGTCAGTCTGTGCCTAGCATCATTTTGCACTATGACAACCAGATTTCTCTTGCCATTAAAGAGAACTCTAGTGTGTTTGATATACACATGAAGTACATTATTGTTGAGCATCACTTTGTGTGTGATGTTGTGGAGAGACAAGTGATCTCCGTCATCTGAGCCCGCACGGACATGTAGCGAGCTGACTTCTCGACCAACGCACTTGCGTACAGAAAGTTCATGATGGCCATTCAAACCATCAGGCTTCGCCCCTTACTTGAGAGCCGCTGAAATTGGAGTGTCTGAGTATGGGCTGTTGAGCATCTTGTTGCGCACCAGTGTCAGCTCTACATGTGTATGGACATGCGTACCATCGGGGCATGGAGGAGTGTTGTTATGTAATTTGTCCCCGTCTGTATTTACAGCTTATTGTGGTCACTCGGCCGTGTCCATGCTCATTCAGATTCCTGATGCGGACCCAGTTGGCGCCAGAGCACCGACGGGTGGTGGCTCCACCCACCAGCAGCTGCTAGACACCTGTCACACCATCCCAGGTACTTGCTATGGTGCTCTGCATTTTTTCTCCAGTCGCTAGCGATTTCTGAGCGGACTGGCTCTTAAGGTCAATTTGTATGTTTTGCATGGTGTGTCCACCGATTGACGTTGGAAATGTGAATGTTACCAGTCGTAGCGTCTAGCTCAAGATTCTACATATCTAAGTTCAGAGGGTGTAGCATTTGAATGATTGTGCATAGCGTTATGGCCAAAACAGTGGTTCTGGACTGGTTTTAGGACAAACTTACACTGTCTCGTACGCCACCCACTGTGCGCCACGGTAGGTTTTTATGTTGTGTCCTTATAAATTGTCATTCCTCTCTGTATTACTAAGCTACTGGATCTTGTAAGACTTTACACGTCTTTCTAGCCTGACCCTTGCTGTTTTGTGCACCTTCTTGCTTGTTAGTGCGTCAGCTGACTAGACGGTGTCACTATGTCAGCAGCAGCCAGGCTAGGAAGCTTGCAAGCAATTTCTCAGTCTACTGGACAAGGAAGCCGGCAGACGGGTGCCAGCTGGATTCCCTGTTGAGACAACCCTCCAGTTCTTTGTTTTTTTTTTTCACTTTTTCCAACGGTTTACCCTGGTTTGCAATACAATCAGTAAACAAACCCACCCCCTTCTTACACTAGCGACTTTAGGATTTTAGTTTTGTGTGTGCACCTGCTGGGTCCCGCAATAGCGAGGCCCAACAATTTTCTTTCAACACATGGGGAGGGTTGGACCCTCCATGCAATCTACTTTCAAACACCTCCCCTCCCCAATCACAAAGCCCTCTACAAAGGGTTCTGTGATTGTTGGGCGGAAAAAGTGACATCAGCACGTCGACACCGCATGCCGTCCGATGTCAACATGCTGTCTTTAAAAAAACCAGAGGGTTGTATCGTTTTTTCTAAGCCTTAAAAAAAACGTTTATGCAGGAGGTACGAATGAGGCTTATTGTTACGAAGTGGGGGTGAATGGGGCTTATTGTTTCATGGTAGGGGTTAATGAGGCTTATTCTACAAAACAAGGGGTATATGACATTGTCACCCTTCTACAAACTCAGCCGTTCCATTTTTGTAGATGCACACATGCTTGCCAGAAAGAGGGAGGAGGGGTTATCCCTCCCTCTTGTGCATTGTTCACATCACTTCTCACATTCTCCAGCAGATCCTTGTCATGTCTCCATGTTTCTCAGTGCCGCGCGTTACACTACGTCCATCATAACCTACAATTTCACGTAGAATGTCACAAACGGGAGTTTCTCCGCTTCCTCATGCCTGAAGGTTGTGCATCCATATGATGAAACAGTGCTGCATTGGGATGTGTGTACAATTATTTCCGGCCCGAACAGTGGTGTTGGGCCAGTTTAGGGCAGACAAACATGTCGAGCATGAAGCCTATGTTGTTTTATGTGCATACACGGTGACTGATGGTGACCCCCCGGCTGCTGTTCATGCACACGCAGATCCTTGAGGGGTACGAGGATCTACCTACGCCTGGAGTCTGGTTAGTGTCAAGTTGGTGGCAATGTGGCAGAAAGAACCAGGTGGTAAATGACAGCAACAACGCTCTCCAAGGTAGACAGGATGACCCTCTCTTGCTGATATGAGTCTTATGAACTAGGAGAAGTCCAAGAAATTTTCGTTGACTCGTCGGGTTGTGGATTTGACATGAATCTTGGAAGCACATGCTGCCGCAGTCGTTTGGATAGTGATGCCAGGGTATAGGAGAAAATTAGAGAGGACAAGGTCAACCCTGTCGGTTGAACCGGGCTACCGAGATCGATTGGAACTCACTTGCCCGCCGACGGGGAGGCTCCTTATGACAGAGCCTGCTCTCCTTGCTGCATTTTCATGTTGGTCTTCCATGGCGTCTTTCCAACACCTTGACTCAAGCACCTACATTCCTCCCCCTCATCCACTGACAAGTTTGTAGAGCATGTGTGGAGAGCAGTAGGTGAACATCTTCAGGTATCAAAGCAGAAGACAGTGGCCTCCCCTCTTAAGACCGCGGCAGAGAGGGCAACCTGCGATCCGCGATCCGCAGGCAAGCAGCTGCAGCTGCAGCGTGAAGGCAGCTACTAAGACAGCAACTACAGTGGCAGCGGCTGTTGCGTCACCAACAGCTGCAGTCGAAGCTACTGCAGTCGTTGCAGCTGCCAATGCGCCTGTGCGAGTCACAGGGGCTGCCACAACTCTTGTTGGCCTGCCTTCGCCTACCATACAGCCATGGTAGCAGCAGCTGCAGCAGGCGCAACCGCTGCAAGAGGAGCAGCAGTAGGTTCATCAGACACAGCGTTGGCTGCCGAAGTTGTTGCCACAACTGCTGCTACTTTTGCTACCACCGCGGCAGCGATAAAGTAGCATCCATGGGGGCAGCACCATTTGAAGCAGCAACTCTACTCACACCAGTAGCTGCAGTGCGGCAGTGGCAACTGGTGGGCTGCTGGAGCAACTGGAGACCTCGTGGCCGTGGTTCAAAGGGGTGCAGCTGGCCTGGATGCACCCTTAGAAGTAGCTGCTTGGCAGAACAAGAGCATCTGCAGCAGAAAAGGGGGTCGAGGGCCAGAACGTCACACAGTGGCCATGAGGAAGCCTGCAACAGTGGCCCTCCTCACTGTGGTCAGTTATTCCTTGCACACCACTCCTCCCTCCCTTCCTTTTTCCCTCTGGGCCTATGGGGGTTGGACTCTTCTTCCTCCCTCTCTCACAGCAGTGGACAGCCCAGCCAACTGGAGGACCAAGGCCTTGGGCCCTCGTCACACAGCTCTCCAGCACAGCCAGAGGCTGAATGCTGCCTGATTTTGTTTTTGCAGTACTGTGCATGACAAAACCCATCTATCCTCTGCAGTCTCAACCTCCATTCTTTGGGTTCTCACGTTTTCCAGGAATTTGGATTGAGGCCAATGCTGGACACTCAGAACCCGGGGATATGTGAACCCCAAACAGGAGCTGAAGGCTCTCAGCATTCTGGGAGTCCAACCACTCAACGACTGGATACCCAGGATGCAAAATTTTAATCACTAGAGGCTCTGCTGAACAAGGTCTTGGCTAATCAGCAAACGCTGCTGGCCGAACAGACTGGCCTCAAATTCCTGTCCCTTCAGTCGGAGAGGCATCTGAAAGACTGTTTGCTACATCTGCCTGTACCGGATCTCAGCAGCAGCAGCAGCAGCAGCAGCAGCAGGAACTGCACCACCAGCAGCAGCAGCAGCAGCAGCAACAACAACCGTCTGTCACTCCATTGCAGCAGAAACATCAGCAGCACCTGTATGCTCAAAGTCTGATGCGGTCAGTCCCAGCGCACTCTTCCGTGTCGCCAGTGTCTTTGCTCCACATGCATGCCAGCAACCTGGCTCTAGCAGCACAGCCTTGTCTGGCTTGATTATGTGGACAAGATTTCCGACTAAGGAATTTGAGTCTCCACCTTCTCGGTACTTGGACAGCCTCGGGTTCAAGGTGTGGGAGTTCCAGTTTCATACCTGGGCCATGCCACAGATGCAGCACAATCTGCTACTACAGCTCAAGCAGTCCACACGCTAGTCCTTGTATTCCCAGACGAATCCATTCTGGATGTCAAGCCCTATGTGGCAGACCTGACCGGGCAGGGTGCGGGCCCCCTCGGAGCTTGGCAGCTCGTTTTGACCAGCCATCAGCGGATTGGTCAGGGTGATCTCGATGAACGCATCTGCGAGTTCACTTCCATACACCAGGGAAATACAGAGGTTGCTGATGCATACTGACACTATGCATTACGTTCTTACAATCTCTTGGGCACGCAGATGCCGCCCCAGTATTCAGCTTTGGCTACGATCATGTTGGGAGCCCATGAGAATTACTCAGATATCTTCCAGCATTTCTAGCCTGTGGAGCTCGTGCAGATGGGGGAGACTGGCACCCTCCTGCCTTGGGTGCGGGACTACCACGTGGGGATGGTAGGGCGGTACCTTCCGCCCATGGGTCAAGTTGCAGCCACTTCTGCCCCTCCATGGGCCTCAGCATCTTCCATCTCCTCCATTCACCCTCCCTCATCACTCATCATCTCCTCCACATCTCCTCCATTGAGTGTGAGCACGGCGGTGGTCTTGGATAAGGGAAGGAAAGGGAAAAAGGATGAAAGTGTTAAGAGGGCCAAGGGGTCCTCAGGAGCAACTGGCGGAGTTCTTTGCAGCTAAAACTGTGGTGGCGACCACAATTGGCAGGCGTGCCCTTGTGAGCACGACTTTGCCAAGATTGGGTAGGCAATACACGATGCCTGGTGGACCCGTGTCAGGCTTGGGAGCAACACGCTGGGTGCTTCAACGAGTAGTCCCAGCCGGGAAAACGTGGCTGGTGCTCCGACACCTGGGAAAGAGCTTCTCGATGCCCGAATTGCAGAGCTGGAGTGGGCCCTCGCATCCTCCTTTCGCAGTGACATGGACTCGACCACTCAGGGAGGTGTGAGTTGCATGCACAGTGCCCGGGGGCTCACCCTTTGCACCACAGACAGATTGTGTGGGATGCTTGGTGATGATGGTGTGACAATCTCTATGGATTTTCGTGTTCTCTGTGATGTGCCGTCATGGATTGAGTGAGTTGCTGATCATGCATGCCCTGAACCAACAGAGCCTCCACTTCCCTCTCATGATTCCCTCAGGTTCTGTTTTGTTTCACCAGTGGGGCAGGTTCCGAATGGCAGTTGGGTCATCGACTCAGGTGCCACCCATCATATGTGCTGTCGCCATGGTGATTTTTTTCGACTTGGTCTAGTTCAGTCAGTTTGTCATGTGCACACAGTGCATGGTGTTGGGGCCGTTCGTTTCAATGGTCCTGCCGGTCTTGTGTACTTCTCTGACGTGCTGTATGTTCCTGACCTTGATCTCAGTCTGTTGTCTGTCCCCACATGCGACCGCCTTGGACTCACAGTCACGCATGCTGCTGGTATTGCCACTGTTAGTGTTCATTCCACCTGTAGTGTTGTGCCTCGTGATATTGCTGTTGGCAGTCTGTATCACATTTCACATCATGTTGCTGCTTCCTCGTCTAAGTCTGCGCGTTTCTATGCAACTGGCAGCTTGTCTGCTGCACATCAACGTTTGCTACAGCATTGTCTCTGGCATGTGCACTCTACAACTATTGAGTCACTTGTGTGTGTTAAGCCTGTTCTCGGCCTTGACCCGGGCTCTTTTGAACTGCCAGCTCCCACTGATTGCCTCCCCTTTCTCCGATGAAAAATGCATCGTGTCACATATCTCCCTTCCTTATGCACGACGTCCAGACCACTAGAGCTTGTGCATGCTGACCTCATGGGGCCCTGGCCCACTGAGTCCCAGGCTGAGCGCAGCCTGGGACTGATCATTCACTCATTATTGGTGGGTGTTTTGTTTGCGTCACAAAAGTGATACAACACTTGTCATCCGTCCTTCGTTGGTTCAAGTTGAACACCAAACCAATCAACGCTTGTACCTTTTTCGGTCGGATCGTAGGGGAGAATTCATGGGTCCTGTTGCTCAATTTCTTGAGGAGCAAGGTGTGACGCAATACCTCTCCGCTCCCTATATGCCACAACAGAATGGCATGTCCAAACGCTAGAACTGTACGATGATGGATGCTATGAAGTCCATACATATTGTTGTCAGAGGTTTTTGCCTTCGAGGCCATGACCTATATGACGTGGGTGTGGAACCACGTGCCTCATGGCCCGCTTCCCCGTCATGTGACTCTTTATGAGCTTTGGTTTGGGCGTTGTGCCGACCTTTGTTTGGCACATGTCTTGGGTTGTCTCGCCTATGGTTGGGTCCCTGACGTCCAACAAGGGCCCAAACTCTCTCCCCACGGTCAATTGTGTCTGTTTCTGGGGGTCGCTCTCCAGTCAAAGGCCCTGCCATTTCTGGGACCCTGATCGCCACCGCATTGTCGAGTCCCATGATGCCGTCTTTCTTGAATCCTACATGCAACATGATCTGCATTAGATTCAGTCCTCAGACCCTCACTCGGCTTCGTGCCCTTGCTCCCGACGTGTGGGGGAGGGTCACCGTGTGGGTACTCCCTTCGGAGCGGGCACATCTGTCCATCCTGTCCCTATGGCATCCCTTGTGGCCCCAACTAGCTCGTCCCCTCTTGCTGTGTCCTTTCCTTTGCCTTCTCTGTCATCAGTGGCTCTTCCTTCTATTCCTCCTGCGATACCCAATGATGTTTCCCCTTCGTCGTCTACTGAGTCCCCCTCCTTGTTGGCTGCTGCCTCTCCTACCTCTGTCCCTCCAGAGTTGGCTGTTGACGAGGCTGTTTTGTCTGCTGTTCCACCTCTCGCTGCATCCTTTGCATTCCCTCCTACCTCTACGCAGGTGTGCCCAGCTGTAGCCCCCTTTCGTGCAACCTGCACGCCCTCGTCACGGAGTGGTTGTTCTGTCACCAGCTGCCTCTACGTCTAAGTCATCGGCATCAACTCATGCATACTCTCATGAGGAGGGTGATCGTCTTCGTCCGCAACCACCCAGAGTGTAATGCCTTACCATGATTCCACGCCGGCCAAGGCGCACAGCGCCTGTCCGTCAGGTGGTGAGTAGAGATCCAGGCACGAAGGTATTCGGCTTAGTTATCCGGTCTGAACCTGACAGTGTGGTCTTGCCAGACACTCAGCCATGATATGGGCAACTGCATTGTGAGGATGTTTGTGCTTGTAATGCAGCCAAACTTTGAGCATTGCAAGAGATCGTGCCTGACGCACGAGCGTGTGCTTTGTGCATACCTCCGGAGAGTCTACCGGACCCCATCTCTTTAAGCTAGGCCCGTTCATGGCCTTAATCTGAGCAGTAGAGATTGCTATGGAGGAGGAGATGGACGCTTTGATTGAGCACGGAGTGTTTGAGGCCGTCGACCTCCCTTCCGAGCGCCATGCTATCAAAGCCGGATAGGTCTATCGCTTGATGAAAAATCCTGCCAGCTCCACTATAAGGCTACAAGGCTCGTGCGGTTGCAAAAGGATATTCACAAGTCAAGGGAGTGGACTTCAATGCCACATTTGTGCCAGTCGGCCAGATGTACACAACACGAGCTCTTTTGGGGCTCACTGTGCAACATAACTGGAAGGTCCATCAGATGGACGTGAACAACGCATTCCTCCATGGCCAGTTGGACGAAGAGATTTACATTGTCCAGCTGCCCGGTATTTAGGACGGCACACGTCATGTGTGGCGTCTTCACAAGGCGCTGTACGGTCTGAAACAATCACTGAGATGTTGGAACAGTGAGTTTTGTCCAAGATTAGAGCATGGGGGCTATAGGAGGAGCGATGTTAATCCCTCGCTCTTCCTGAGTGCTATTTCAGAGCCCTTTGTTGCTGTCTTGGTTATGTCGATGATCTTTTGACTGTGTTGGCAAATCTGGCAGCTGTGTAGAAGGTCAAAGATATGTTGCAGGCCACATACAAAATGAAGGATCTTGGTGAGGTTCAGGTTTTCTCGGGCATGGAAATTTCCCGCGATCAGAAGTGTGGACTTTTGCATGTCCACCAAGGTACATACATACAAACCTTGGAGGAGCATTTTCCTGATTTCTTGGCATTCACACCCTCCGCCTCCACCCACATGACGCCCGATGGATCAGAAATCCTGAAACCGGTCGGCTCAGTTGACCTGGGGGAGCCGGTTGAGTCAACTAGATACTTGCATCTCATTGGGTCGGTCATGTATCTAGTCACCACAACACAGCCTGACATTGCCTTCCCAATGAACTTGTTTGCGCAGTTTTCGCAAACACTTCGCGGCCGCCACCTTGAGGCAGCAGTGCGGGTCATCCACTGTGTGTTGCGGACACCACGGCCTGGTCTGTTGTTCCGTTCTCACCCGTGAGTGGTTGTGTCAGGATTTATTCATAGTGACTACGCGTGGAACGCCAATGGCAAAAGAAGAACGTGCTATATGTTCCTTCTTGGGAACACAGCTGTGTCATGGAAGAGTGGAAAGTAGGGGTACATGGCATGCAGCACTATGGAGGCAGAGGGTGTTGCACTTGGAGCTGGTGCATGTCACAGTTTTTAGTTGCGTTGCTTGTTCCGTGAGTTGCGTCAGGCGGTGGAGTGCATTTTCATGCATTTCGACAATCGCAGTGCAACTGATGCTGCAAACGATGTTGTGTTCCATGCTCGCACAAAGCACACTGCTGTGGAATATTGCTTCGTGCGTGGTCTGTGGGAACAGCGGCAGGTCGACATGGTGTGGATCGGCACGAAGGGCCAGCTTGCCAACTTCTTGACAAAGGCATTAGGTCGTGCTCAGTTTGAGTCAGCCACTTCAGCTGCTGGTCTCTCACCCTTGGCTGTGTGACTTTGCGTGTGGTGACTGGACCTCATCCTGTGTAAATTGTGTGTTTAAACAAAGGATGAGGGCAGGACAAGTGCGTGNCGGCACGAAGGGCCAGCTTGCCAACTTCTTGACAAAGGCATTAGGTCGTGCTCAGTTTGAGTCAGCCACTTCAGCTGCTGGTCTCTCACCCTTGGCTGTGTGACTTTGCGTGTGGTGACTGGACCTCATCCTGTGTAAATTGTGTGTTTGAACGAAGGATGAGGGCAGGACAAGTGCATGAGCACCACTACCTAGTTTGCTTGTGCATGAACACGTGTGCCACGGGGTCATGGGGGAGTGTTGTTTTATGTGCATACTTGGCAACTGATGGGGACCCCCCGGCTGCTGTTGATGCACACTCAGATCTTTGAGGGGTACGAGAACTTGTCTACAGTTGGAGACTGGCGAGTGTCAAGCCCGTGGCAATGCGACAGAGAGAACCAGAGGGTTAATGACAGCAACAGCGCTCTCCAAACATTTTACGTTAACTCGTTGGGTGGTGGATTTGACATGAATTATGGAAGCGCACGCTGCTGAAGTCGTTCGGACAGCGATGCAAGGGTTTAGGAGAAAATTAGGGAGGACAAGGTCATCCCCATTGGACCGGGCTAGCGAGATCGATTGGAACTTGCTAACCCATTGCCCTCCGATGGAGGGCCTCCTTATGACAGAGGCTGCTCTCCTTGTGGCATTTTCTTGTTGGTCTTCCATGGTGTATGTCTTGTTGTGATTTGTGACGTTCTTGTACAGTTTACTGTGACCACTCGGCCGTGTCCATACTCGTGCAGATCTTTGAGGCGGGCCCTGGTGACACCGGCGCGACGACTACCGGCGGACTACCGGCTTGGAGCTGGCCAACTACCGTTCCAGAGCCCCAGATGCTGCCGGGACTCTCTGCTATCTTCTCTACACCTTGTAGGCGTCTTTCGGCGGACTGGCCACGAGCCCTATTTGCATGTTTTTGCATTGTATATCCACTGTCTGATGATGGATGCATGCATGTGACCAGTCGTAGCGTCCGTCTTTTGATCTTACACGTCTAGGTTCAGACGGCGTAGCATTCTGACATGTGTGCGCAGAGTTACGGCCAAAACAGTGGTTTTGGGCCGGTTTTTAGGACAGCTCTTGGACTGCCGCGTGCGACACCCGCCATGCGCCGCGGCAGGAGTTTATGCCGGTTTTTAGGACAGCTCTTGGACCTGTCATTTGTTATTTCTCTCTGCAATTATATTCAGTTTGAGTTTCCTGACACTCTGTTCGTGTCCCAACCCAGACCCTTGCAGTTTTGTCTCTAACTTGTGACTGTCGTCACACGCTGACCTGGCGCTGAAGCCTAGTGTCGCGGCAAGTGTTTAGGAAGATTCTAGGAAGCTCCTCATGGTATCAGAGCAACAACCCAGAGCTTGTTGTGCTGCACAGCAGAGATGCAGCAATCGCAGCAGCAGTGACCAACAGTAGCGGCAATAGCACACAACAGCAGCGACAGGTCCTGGGAGGACCCACCAACCTGCGCCATTGCAAGGCGTAGGCCGCAACACCTGCATGACAGAAGATTCATGCAGGAAGGGTGCAGCAGTGTAGCAGCACGCCAGCGCAGCAGCGCCATAGCAGCTGTCCAGCAGCGCAGCAACAGTGCTGGCAGTCTTGACCACAGCAGCAGCAGCAGCAGCAGCAACATCGGCGGCGGCATCAGAAACATCAGCAACAGTAGCCGCCAAAGTGGCTTGAGGCCATTTCCGTCAACCTCAACGGCAGCAGCAGCAGCAACAACAACAGCAGCGTGCGCCACCGCTGCCCCTGTCCGTGCAACTTCCTAGAAGCCGCACGGACGTGGAGGAGCCGCGGACGAAAATCGCGTCAGCCACCACCTCCCCGTCGGCACGAGCTTGCCCTGGCTTCAAACGAA
>SZWC01000719.1:269384-281741 GCA_023375785.1 Penium margaritaceum
CACCGAGTGGATTCATGAGTCTCATCTTTGTGTTGTGCGTCGTTCCTCCCCACTGACGGCTCAGCGTCCCTCTGATGCCGAGTGTTCCATTGCTCGTTGTACAGTGAAGTCCTCCAGTCGTGACTCTGGTGGCATTTGGATCATCGATTCTGGTGCCACCCATCACATGACGTGCCGTCGCAGTGACTTTGTTGTTCTCGACCCTGTCACGTCCGTCCGTTCCGTTCGTACAGGCTCTGGTCAGTCCTTGCCAGTCCATGGTGTTGGGGTTGTATGCTTTAATGGTCTGTCTGGCCCCTTGTACCTTTCCGACGTGTTGTTTGTGCCTGATCTTGAGCTCAGCTTGCTTTCTATGCGTGCCTGCACCTTGATGGGTCTCTCTGTGGAGCATACCGCTGACTCAGCGACTATGACTGCTACTGACACCCGTAGTGTCGTCCTGCGTGCTTCAGTCATAGATGATCTGTATCGCATCGCTCGGCCCTCCTCTCCTTGCTCTTCCTCCTCCTTCGGTCGTGTCTTTGTCACTGGTGTTCTATCTCCGGAACACCAGCGGTTGCTTCATCGCCGTCTGTGTCACGTGGCCTCCGACACTGTGTCAAAGCTCATTCGCACACAGCCGGCTCTCGGTCTTGACGTGGCTTCTTTCGAGAAGCCACCCAAGACTGACTGTCTTTTTTACGCTCAGGGGAAGATGCACCGGTGCACCTACCCTGACTCTCATTCCCGAGCGCTTTGGCCTCTTGAGTTGGTTCACTCAGACCTTCTCGGCCCTCTCCCGATCGAGTCTCTGTCCGAGAGGGGCCGGTATATTCTGACTCTGACTGATGACTTTACCCGGATGCGGTGGGTCTACAGTCTTCGTCAGAAGAGCGATGTCGCCCTTGCGATTCAACTCTGGCTAGTGATGGATGAGCGTCAGACCCGCCACACGCTACATACCTTCCGCTCGGATCGCGGCGGCGAGTTCCTTGGCGAGATAGACTCCTTCTTTGCTGAGCACGGGATTTTTCACCAGGTCTCCGCTCCTGCTACCCCCCAGCAGAATGGTGTATCTGAGCGCTAGAACCGCACCATGGAGGATGCGGTTCGTGCCATGCGGTCTGAGTGCGGTCTCCCAGAGTCTTTTGTCTTTGAGGGTTTTGCCTACATGACTTGGGTCTGGAACCGCCTCCCGCATGGTCCGCTTCCGGACCATATTACACCGTACGAGCTCTGGTTTGGACACCGTGCTGACCTTCGTCTCGCTCGCGTCTGGGGCTCTCTAGCCTCCGTGTGGTACAGCGAGAACCAGCAGGGGTCCAAGGTCTCACCTCGGGGCCACTTGTGTGCCTTCATAGGCATTTCCCCGCGGTCAAAGGCCTGGCGCTTCTGGGACCCTACTCGTCGTCGCGTCATTGAGTCCCGCGACGCGCTGTTTTTCGAGTCTCTCACCTACCGTGACCTGACTTTGATCACAACACTCTCCGCCGCCCATGTTCCTTCCTGTGAGGGTTCTCGGCAGATGGGGGAGACTTCTACGGGAGCAAGCACCTCTCATCAGGTTGATGTGTCAGCTCGAGCTCCCTCTCGGTCTCCGACCCTTGCTGATCCGGCGATCATTGCCGTCGGTCCAGAGATCTCGCCTGTACAGCCTGTTTCACACCCCACAGGTACCTCTGTTCCCACGCCTCCTTCTGCACCAGCACCTGCGTCTGCTGGCACTTCTATCTCTGTATCTGATCCAGTCTCACCCACTCCCGTTCCTACGATGACTGGTACTCCTGCCTTAGTGTCAGGTCCAGTCTTACCTGCTCCGGCTGTCACACCCAGCCCTGTGTTCCCCACACACGCACCTCCTAGCACGGCATCACCGGTTGCCTCGTGTCAACCCTCACCAGCTGTGGTCGTACCTGTCCCTGTGGTGACACCTATCCTTGAGCCTGAGGTGCGCCCCTCGACCTCAGGTTACTCCCGTGAGCCCGGTGGTCGTCTTCGACCACTGGATTCCGGAGCTCAGCGAGCGTTGGGCCCCGGACCCAGGCGCTCCTCTCGTAGCATCGCGAGTGGTGACCCCGGCACAAAGACCCTAGGCCTGAGTGTCCGCATTGAGCTCACAGAGGTACATCCAGCGTGCCCCGTAGGATACGCCCTCGTTACTCGCGAGTTCCATATCGCCTGTGACGCAGCAGCTGATCTCGTGGTCGTCAGGCCCGGCACTGAGGCGTGTGCACTTGCCACACAAAGTTCTCTCTCTATGGCACCCGACCCGGGCACACTGAGGGAGGCTCTCTCATCACATGATGCTGACGCTTGGCGTGCTGCCTGCGAGGATGAGCTTCGCGCTATCCGAGAGCACAGAGTCTACAAGCTTGTCGACCTTCCTCCTGGGAGGAAGGCTATTCAGGTCAAGTGGGTCTTTCACAAGAAGGTGAAGCCGGATGGCTCACTGGAATGCTACAAGGCCCGCTTGGTCGTCAAGGGGTACTCTCAGATTAAGGGAGTCGATTACACTGACACCTTTGCCCCTGTCGGCCGCATGACCTCAGCTCGAGCTCTGTTCGGTGTAATGGCTCAGCATGACTGGGAATTGCACCAGATGGATGTGAACAATGCGTTCCTCCATGGCTCTTTGGATGAGGAGATTTACGTGGCTCACCCACCGGGCTTTGAGGATAGTGACAAGGTCTAGCGCTCGCCCAAGTCCTTGTACGGCCTCAAGCAATCTCCGCGGTGTTGGAACCGGGAGATCACCGGCACTTTGACTCATGTAGGATACGTACAGAGCGAGGCAGACCCCTCTCTTTTCATCCTACCGACACCCGAGCGAATCACCGCCATCCTAGTCTATGTCGATGACCTTCTGATCGCGTCTCCGTCCCTGGAGGCCGTGAAGGAGGCCAAGGCTATCCTGCAGACTGCCTATAGGATGAAGGACCTTGGTCCTGCATCGGTGTTTTTTGGTATGGAGATCGTGCGAGATCGTAGACGTCGGACACTGTTGGCCCGATACGCACGAGTCGTGGGGAAGCGCTTCAGCGATGTCCTTGGTGCAGTCCCGTCCGCTTCCACGCCTCATACACCTGATGGACAGGATGCCCTGAAGGTGGATGACCCTACACAACTGGGGGAGACAGTGGACGTGACCTTGTACCTCCGTCTCATCGGATCTCTGATGTACCGGGCCACTACAACGCGTCCTGATATCGCGTTCGCCATCAACCTCCTCGCTCAGTTCTCGCAGGCTCCACGTGCAAGAGCCCTTCACGCGGCTATGCGAGTGGTGCGGTATGTGGTCTCCATGCGGTACCTCAGACTCTGTTTTCGTCGGCAGTGTTCGGTGGTCCTTGACGGCTACATTGACAGCGACTGGGCTTGGAGCCCAGATGGGCGCACCCGTACTAGCTACGTGTTCTTGCTCGGTGGTACCGCTCTCTCTTGTCGAAGCGGGAAGCAGGGCTGCATCGCACGAAGTTCGTCGGAGGCAGAGTACGTTGCTTTGGACGCAGGGGCTGCTGAGGCAGTATGGTTGCAGCGCTTGTTTCTTGACCTTCAGCAGTCAGTATCCGCCATTGTGCTGCGTTGTGACAACCAGAGTGCTCTCGCCATTGCGGAGAACTCCGGTTTCTTTCATGCTCGCATAAAGCACATTGCGGTTGAGCATCACTTCATTCGTGACCTGGTGGAGCGGCGCGTGATCTCCGTCATGTGCGTTGGCACTAATATGCAGCATGCTGAATTCTTGACGAAGGCACTAGCTCGCGGAAAATTCTTGGTGGCCATTCGTTCTGTTGGGGTTCACCCCATGCCTGAGGGTGGTTGAGTGTGGGATGTGCATCTGTGCCTCATTTCTTTATTTCACTCACTATTGTGTTTGTACGAGTGCTGTACGTGTATGGACATGCGTACCATCAGGTCATGGGGGCGTGTTGTGATTTGTGACGTTCTTGTACAGTTTACTGTGACCACTCGGCCATGTCCATACTCGTGCAGATCCCTGAGGCGGGCCCTGGTGACACCGGTGCGACGACTGGCGGCGGACTACCGGCTTGGAGCTGGCCGACTACCGTTCCATAGCCCCAGATGCTGCCAGGACTCTCTGCTGTCTTCTCTACAGCTTGTAGGCGTCTTTCGGCGGACTGGCCATGAGCCCTATTTGCATTTTTTGCATTCTATGTCCACCGTCTGATGATGGATACATGCATGTGACCAATCGTAGCATCCGTCTTTTGATCTTGCACGTCTAGGTTCAGACGGCGTAGCATTCTGACATGTGTGCGCTGAGTTACGGCCAAAACAGTGGTTTTAGGCTAGTTTTTAGGACAGCTCTTGGACTGCCACGTGCGACACCCGCCATGCGCCGCGGCAGGTATTCATGCCTTGGACCTGTCATTTGTTATTTCTCTCAGCAATTATATTCAGTTTGAGTTTCCTGACACTCTGTTCGTGTCCCAACCTAGAACCTTGCAGTTTTGTCTCTAACTTGTGACTGTCGTCACACGCTAATCTGGCGCTGACGCCTAGTGAGAGACAGCTCCTAGCACTGCTGTCGCTAGCGTGGCAACGCAAGCCAGCTAGCTAGCTCACTCGCACACACAAGTGGAGGTGAGAACAGCAAGGGATTGGCTACAGACACAAACACAAGTGTGAGAAGCTGCAAATGTTGAAATGTGCAGAGAGGGTTAACAACTGAGGTCTGGACCACCTAAATAGTGCCACGGACCTAGTGGATACACACACACACGCGGCGCACAAAGGCGCTATTTTCTAGTCAGGACAAAACAGTGGCACAAACACAGTTTTGGTCATAATTCCCTGCAGACACGTCACAACGACGAGCCGTTTGAACCAGAACGGCCACGTCGACGAGATCTACATCTTGATAGGCTGCACGCCCACGTGCTATGACACAGCACGAGTCTACAAAATGCGGAAGTCTTCTGGGCGCCCGTCGCCGCCGGCAGTCAGCCTTCTGCCACCATCGCCAGTCTTGGGGATCTGCACGTGAATGGACATGAGCCGAGGGGTCACCGTAAGCTGTGTACGACACACAAAACAACACTCCCCCATGACCGGAGGACAAACACGTCCATGCACATGCAGACACTCATGCTGTACAGAGCAGGAAGTACACAGCCGCTGCAGGCAGTACGCACAACACATGCAGGGTGGCACATGAGGAATCAACTTGCAACAGGGGTGGGGCAGAGTCCAACGGAACGAGTGGCCGCATGAAACTTCGAACGACCTAGAGCCTTGGTCAGAAAATCCGCGCACTGCCTGTCAGTGCTCACGTGGATGACTCGGATCTCACCACGATCAACCAGGTCACGCACGAAGTGGTGCTCGACATTGATGTGCTTCGTGTGTGCATGGAACACACCTGAGTTCTTGGCGATGGCCTTCGCGCTCATGTTGTTACACTGGAGAACCACAGGGGGAATGGACTGACGCAATTCACGCAACAGACCGACGAGCCAGACACATTCCGCTGCACCGGCGCCTAGGGCAACATACTGTGCCTCAGCAGTACTGCGTGTGATGCAGCCCTGCTTCCCACTTCGCCAGGACACTACACTTCCTCCAATGAGGAAGATGTAGCCGGTACGGCTTTTGCCATCTGTACTCCACGCCCAGTAAATATCTGTGTACCCATCAAGCACAACGGACACTTGCTCGCGAAAGCACAGGCCGAAGCGCGCTGTGGACAAACTGTAGCGCACACACCGGACTGCGGCCTCCAGTGTTTGCTGCCGCGGAGCCTGCGAGAACTGGGCAAGCAGGTTCACAGTGAAGGCAATGTCGGGCAGTGTCGTGGTGGCCAAGTACATGAGCGAGCCGATGACTCGTAGGTACAGGGTCACATCAACTGGCTCCCCCAGGTCCGCTGGGTCATCCACCTTCACGGCGGCCTGCCCCTCAGGGGCCATGGGTGTGGAGGCCGTGCGGACGGCAGCAAGGAGGTCGGCAAAGCGCTCCCCCACAATCTCTGCGTAGCGTCCCTGATGGACACGAAGTGTGCGACGAACACGGTCGCACACGATCTCCATCCCCAAGAAAACCCAGGCCTCACCAAGATCTTTCATCTTGTAGGCTGAGGAGAGAACGGCCTTGGCAGCGTTCACCGCTCCCAGGTCGGGTGAGGCGATCAAGAGGGTGTCCACGTAGACGAGGATGGCAGCGAGCAGTGCTGGGGACTGTGAGACGAACAGGGATCAGCATCACTCTGAACGTACCCAGCGCGTCTCAGCGTGCTGGTGATCTCCAGGTTCCAGCAGCGCGGTGACTGCTTCAGGCCGTACAAGGCCTTCCACAGCCGGTACACTCGACCGGTACCATCCTCAAAGCCGGGTGGCTGGACCATGTAGATCTCCTCCTCAAGATCCCTGTTTAGGAAGGCGTTGTTGACATCCATCTGATGAAGTTCCCAGTCGTGCTGTGCCACCTGGCTCAGCAGCATGAGTGTGGTCGTCATCCGCCCAACAGGGGCAAAGGTCTCGATGTAGTCCACGCCAGGGACCTGAGAAAAGCCCTTTGCTGTCAGGCGTGCTTTGTAGCGCTCCACAGTGCCGTCTGGCTTAAGCTTCTTGCGTAGAACCCACTTGGCCTTGATGGCCTTGTGGTTCTTTGGCAAGTCCACCAGCTCAAAGACGCCGTGCTCGTGGATGGCATCAAGCTCATCCTGGCAAGCAGTGCGCCACTGCTCAGCATCAGGGGCCGACAAGGCCTCAGGCAGACTGGTGGGATTGGGAGCCAGCACTGGTGCACTACGTGTAGCCAGGGCATATGCTGCAGAGGGAGGGTCAACCGTCACCATGGATTCAGCGGCGTCACGAGCAAGACCGCGCTCATGAGCAAGTAGTGCTGCACCAGTGGCACAGCCAGGGTGAACCTCAGCAAGGCCGTGCGCACTCAGGCCGAGGACCTTTGTGCCCTGATCACCACTGACGACGCTGCGCATGGGGCGCAGGCAGAAACGTCCGCCGGGTGCCCGTGTGCAGGGGTCTGACAGGGCAGGAGCAGTGGGCGCTGCTGGCTCACATGCCGGTGTGGACCGCACGGCAGGCGTGCCACTCAAGGCTGGCGTGGCATCAACGGCTGGGGTCAGGCCCTCGGCAGATGCAGCCGCGTCTGTGGCCGGAGACAGGGACAGCTCAGCGCCAGACATGGACGCGGACACAGGGTCAGACTGAGCCTCAGACGCGGAAGCAGACGCAGGGTCAGACTCAGTCTCAGACGTGGAAGCAGGCACAGGATCAGGCAGAGGCGTAGATGCGGAGGCAGACTCGGACGCAGACTCGAACACGGGCGAGAGCGGAGAGTCGGGGGCAGAGGAGCGAGCCACAGACGGGGCGGGGCTGGGGGTGCCGGTGGGCACAACCGCTGGGGACAGCCCCGGGGGTGCCGGCGACAGAGTGACCGCACTGGACGGGGGCACTGTGCCAATCGGACCAGGAGCCTCCCCCACACGACGGGGACCGGAACACCCAGGGGCATGAGCAGCACGCAGAGTGTGGATGCGAGCAAGGTTGTGGAAGGCGAGATGCTCGAAGAAGAGAGCGTCACGAGACTCCACGATGCGGCAGCGCTCGGGGTCCCAGAACCGCCAGGCCTTTGACCGCGGGGCGACGCCAACAAAGGCGCAGAGGCGGCCCCGCAGAGAGAGCTTGCTCCCCTGCTGCTCCGGCGTGAACCAGACGCAGGCAAGGGAGCCCCAGACACGGGCCAGGCGCAGATCCGCTCGATGCCCATACCACAACTCGTAGGGCGTGCGGTGACCTAGGAGGGGACCGTGGGGAATGCGGTTCCAGACCCAGGTCATGTAGGCCATGCCCTCAAAGGCAAAGGCCTCAGGCATGGCACTGTCGGCGCGCATGGCGCGGACCGCATCCTCCATGGTGCGGTTCCAGCGCTCGGAGACACCGTTCTGCTNCGTGGAGAGAGCTTGCTCCCCTGTTGCTCTGGCGTGAACCAGACACAGGCAAGGGAGCCCCAGACACGGGCCAGGCGCAGATCCGCTCGACGCCCATACCACAACTCGTAGGGCGTGCGGTGACCTAGGAGGGGACCGTGGGGAATGCGGTTCCAGACCCAGGTCATGTAGGCCATGCCCTCAAAGGCAAAGGCCTCAGGCATGGCACTGTCGGCGCGCATGGCGCGGACCGCATCCTCCATGGTGCGGTTCCAGCGCTTGGAGACACCGTTCTACTGGGGGGTGGCGGGAGCAGAGAGGTTGTGAAAGACACCAAGCTCGGTGAAGGAGCGTGCCATGTCGCCGAGATACTTGCCGCCACGGTCCGAGCGAAAGGTCTGAAGGCGGTGGGAAGACTGGCGTTCAGCCATGACCAGCCAAATGCGGGCCGCAATGGCTGCATCGCTCTTCTGACGCAGGCTGTAGACCCAACGCATGCGCGTGAAGTCATCAGTCAACGTCAGGACGTAGTGACCGCGGTCTTCCTGAAACTCAACAGGGAGCGGACCCATGAGGTCGGAGTGGACAAGCTCCAGGGGCCGACGAGCCCTGGAGACAGACGTAGGATAACTAGACTGGTGCATTTTTCCCTCAGCACAAGCCAGACAGTCGGTCGTGGGCGGTGCCTCGAAGGACGCTGCATCAAGACCGAGAGCAGGCTGAGTGCGGATCAGCCTATCGACAGCCCCCAGGTGCACGTGACAAAGACGTCGATGCAGAAGGCGGTGGTGTTCGAGGGACAGAGCACCAGCGATGAAAACATGGGCAGCGGAAGAGGGAGGTCAACGGGGTGCACGCGCAGAGGACCCATCAATGTTATACAGATCATCGACGACCGTCCCACTGAGGACTGTCTCCTCGGTGTCGCGCACAAAGATGTGAGCATCGGCAGCCGTGTGCGTGACACCGAGGCCCATCTTGGTGCAAGCACGGACAGACAGCAGGCTGAGTTCCAGATCAGGGAAAAAAAGGACGTCGGAGATGTAGACTGGACAAGCTGGCCCAGTAAACTGCACAACCCCAATACCCTGGACAGGGACCTCATGGCCAGCTGTAGTGCGAACAGAGCGAACAGCGCCAACGGGATGCAAGACGACAAAGGCTTCACAACCACACGTCATGTGATGGGTGGCACCAGAGTCCACGAGCCATGTGGCATCTATGACCCGTGTACAAGGAGCAACGTGGCACTCGGTGACGGAACAAGGCGCGGCAGCAGGTCGCTCGGCAGGCGACGCGGCAAGACGAGCAACGGAGCGGACATGAGACGCATGCAACCAGGACGCGTCATCGAGTCCGTCACGCGCACACGGCTGGGCATGGGGACCACCACAGGCATCATCACGCAATGACACGGACAGACCATAGGCAGTAGGACCTCTCTACTCAGTCAACGCACTCGCACCTCCCTGAGATGAGCGCAGGGCGAGAAGCTGGTGAAGCTCGGCGATCGTCCTGTCGCGTTCGGCAAGCACCTGGTCGCGAGGATCCGCGGAAGAGCCTGCTATGGCGGCGGACTCCTCTAGGAGGGCTACGGTAGTGGCGGCCGAGCGGGCGGTCGCACCGGACGTCTGCCGCATGCGCGCCTCGTGCGCCTGCTGCAGCCCACGGGTGACCTTGGCCCAATCCAGTGGGCGTCCTGTCAGGCGAGTGCAGTCAGGATAGCGCTGGTCACCACCGCAGTTGAAGCACACGAGGCAGCGTCCCGTCGTGCTGCCAGAGCCGCTGCTGTTGCCACCGCTGCTGCTGCTGCCGCCGCCGCTGCTGCTGCTCCCGCCGCTGCTGCTGCGGCTGACACTGCCAGTGCTGGTGCCGCTGCTCGTCCCACCGCTGGAACCACCACCTGAGCGGCCCTTCTTCCCCTGAGCTGGAGCCGCCGTTGCTGTAGACGGCGGGGAGGGAGACGCAGCGGGAACTACAGCTGAAGCGGTGTTGCGGCGAGCGCGGTTCGCGGCATCCATGCCTGCGACATCTAGAAAGTGGAGAGTGGCCCAGCGCAGCAGGGTCCCGTCGCTTGCCATGTCGCGAAGCAGCGTCTGGTCGAGGTTGCTGAAGACGCGCACATAGTCGGGGTGGATGTCGTAGAGGATGATATGGAGGGCAGAGTATTGCGCAGGAGCATCGTCCCCAAGATCCTCGTACAGCTGGATCGCCCGGCGCCAGTAGTCGGCTGTAGACTCCTGAGCAGTCTGGCAGAGGGAGTTGAAGTCGGCGAGGCGCTCGGATGTCAAAGCCAAGGTGGCGCCCTCAAACAGAGTGACGACCAGTGCCCACGCCGCGCAAGGGTCAGCTCCTGAGCCGGTCAGCGAATCGCCAAGGAACCGACTGAAGTCCTTGGTGAAGTCCGGTGCGGCCTTCATCAGGCCGGAAGGTGCGCGGACTGCCATGTGTGTCTGAGCGGGATCAGACGCCTGATATGGTGCGAGGTAGTAGGGGAGGACTCCCTCGCTCATGGCCCACATGCGAAAGCGCGGCTCCCAGGACATGAAGTCGTTCCCAATCTGGAAGACGGGCGGGTCTGACTCAAACCACTTGGGTGGCTTGACCGTCGGCAGGGCAACGGCCGAAGCCACTACGGGGCGAGGCATCGAGGAGGCAATTCCCTTACCCAGGTGGGCTCGCAGAGCCAGCTCCTCAAAGCTCAGTGGGCGGCGAGATGAGCTCGGGTCAGCGTTGATGCTTGAGGTGGTGCCCTGGAGGGCTGCATTGGCCTCACGCGCTCTGCGACGCGCCTCCAGGCGGATGAGGCGCGCTCGGAGCACCTCTTCCTCGCCCTCCTCGCCGAAGTCGGAGAGGTTCTCCGCGACTTCATCAGCATTACCGTCGTGGGCAAGGTGGTCCTCGCTCGGGTCAGTCGACGGATGCTGCTGCTGCTGCTACTGCTGCTGCTAGGACAGCAAGCCCCTGACCATATCCTGTAGTTCGGCAACCTGCCTCGTCAAGGTATCGCGGCTCTCCGCCTCTAGGTCCGCCAGCGCACGCACTTGGCGCGCCAATGTCGTCGGGCTCGGCGGCCACTGCTGCTGCTGCTACTACAACGGTGGCTGCTGGTGTTGTGGCGGCGGCTGCTGCTGCTACAGCGGCTGCTGTTGCTGCTAGAGTGGCTGCTACTGCTGTAGTGGCGGCTGCTGCTGCTGCTGCTGCTGCCGCTGCTACTGTTGCCGCTGTGGTGATGATGGCGGTGGTCGACGTTGACCGCTGACGACACTGGCCTCGGCAACTGCGTCGGCAGCCATACTGGAGGAGGTTTGCTTCGGCATGGCGACCTGTTTCCTCCCCTGTTTTCCCCTCCGCGAAAGTTCTCCGCGGAGCGTCTCCACGGAACCTCCCTTCCGTGGAATATCCTCCCCGCGAAACTCCTCCGCGGAACGTCTCCACGGATACCTTCCGCGGTGAACCTCACCGCGGAAGCTCACCACGGATTGCCACGGATTACCGCGGATTACCGCAGATTACCGTGGAGTACCGCGGTTTACCGTGATTTTGCCGCCGACTACCGCGGTCAGGTCAAAACGCCGCGGGGGTTCCGCAGTCAGGTGCGGAATGCCGGTCGTGCCGAATGTAGAACGCGGCGGGATGCCGCGAGCTGCTGGGGTTCCGCTTTCAGCACGTTCCACACCCGCCGCGGAGCGATAGCGTTCTGAACGCGGAGGGTGTGCCGCGGACTTGCGACCGCGGAGCTGAGGCGAGCGGCACCGTTGTGTTCCGGAACGGCCGCGGAAGTGTTGTGGCGGAGATGCGCGGATCCGCGGAACACCGCGGATCTGTAGTGGCGACGTCACCGCGAGGTAACGAATTCGGAACACCGAGTGCCTCCGCAGCACTGGACGCGTGTTCCGACGCGGTCGCGCGGCTACCGCGCCCGCTGCGGAGGCCTTGTCACCGCGGAGCACCGCGGAACGACCGCGGAACGACCGCAGAACGACAGCAGTTGTTAAAAACGATCGAAGTGGTGGTGGGCCCTCCCAGGACCTCGCGCCGAGACCGTGGGCACTGCTGCTGCTGCTGCTACTCAAGGCAACGGCTGCGGTTGCTCACGACTTCTGCCGCTGCTGCGTCTCTGCTGCGCAGCTATGCGAGCACTAGCTCGCTACTCTGATACCATGAGAGACAGCTCCTAGCACTGCTGTCGCTAGCGTGGCAACGCAAGCCTGCTAGCTAACTCACTAGCACACACAGGTGGAGGTGAGAACAGCAAGGGGTTGGCTAGAGACACAAACACAAGTGTCAGAAGCTGCAAATGTTGAAATGTATAGAGAGGGTTAACAACTGAGGTCTGGACCACCTAAATAGTGCCACGGACCTAGTGGATGCACACACACACACACACACACACACACACACACACACACACACACACACACACACACACACACACGCGCGCGCGCGCGCGCGCGCGCGCGCGG
>SZWC01000720.1:2075-27423 GCA_023375785.1 Penium margaritaceum
CACACACACACACACACACACACACACACACACATACACACACACACACACACAAGGTCAGCTGCTCCATCACAAGCGGTACAAAATTCACGAGTGACAAGATCATACCCTACAAGACATGCTGGATGTGCCTCTGTGTGATCTGTACGGACAATCAGGCCAAGGGCCTTTGTGCCGGGATCACCACTCGCAATGCTGCGAGTGGAGCGCCTAGGTGCGGGACCTGACACTCGCTGGGCTACAGAGCCAAACGGTTGAAAACGAGCACCGGGCTCACGCAAGTAGCCTGGGCTTGAAGGGCTGAACGTAGGCTAAGGGACAAGCACGACCACATCCGGTGAGGACTGAGGCACAGAGGTAGGTGATACAGTGGGAAAAGAGGCTGGTGAACTGATGGGAGACGCAGGACGGGGAGTGGCAGCTAGACCACCCACAGAGACAGGAGTACCGGTGGACATAGGGACAGCATCATGGGTGTCTGTGGGGCGCGAGGGTGCAGGAGAGAAGACACGCTGGGCGGGAGAGATCTCTGGGCCGAGAGCGATGATCGCCGGGTCATCAAGAGCCAGAGACCGAGAAGTGGGGGGGGCTCGAACGGACACATCAGCCGGACGACAGGTGCTCCTAGGCTCATACTCCCCCATTCGTCGAGAAACCTCACACATAGGAACGTGTGTGACAGATATCGACACGATCGAGGTCAGATCGCGGTAGGTGAGAGACTCAAAGAAGAGCGCGTCACGGGGCTCAACTATGCGACAATGGGCGGGGTCCCAAAAATTTCCGGCCTTCGACTGCAAGGAGATACCAATGAAGGCACACAAGCGACCCCGCGGAGAGACCTTGGACCCCTACTGATCCTCCGTGTACCACACAGAAGCCACTGAGCCCCAGACACGAGCAAGACGCAGATCGGCACGGTGGCCAAACCAGAGATCATATGGTGTAACGTGGTCCGGAAGAGGACCGTGCGGGTTGCAATTCCAGACCCACGTCATGTAGGTGAATCCTTCGAAGGTGAAGGATTCCAGGAGACCGCACTTAGACCGCAAAGCATGAACTGCATCCTCCATGGTACGGTTTCAGCGCTCGGAGACACTATTCTGCTCAGGAGTGGCAGGAGCAGATACCTGGTGAAAAAACCGGTGCTCGGCAAAGAAACTGTCCATTTTGCCAAGAAAGTCGCCATCGTGATCCGAGCAGAAGGTGTGTAGCGAGTGTCAAGACTGACGCTCAGCCATCACTAGCCAAAGACAAACCACGAGAGCGACATCACTCTTCTAGCGCAGGCTGTAGACCCACCGCATCCGGGTGAAGTCATTAGTCAGGGTCAGGACATATCGGCCCCGATCAGAAAACGACTCGACGGGGAGAGGACCGAGAAGGTCCTAATGTACCAGCTCGAGGGGAAGAAGGGCTCGAGAATGGGAGTCAGGGTAGGTGCAGCGATGCATTTTACTCTGAGCGCAGAACAAACAATCGTTCTTGGGCGGCTTCTCGAAAGAAGTCGCGTCAAGACCGAGGGCGGGTTGTGTCCTCATGAGCTGTGTCGGAGTCCACATGACATATACGGTGATGCAGCAGGCTCTAGTACTCAGCTGACATGACACCAGTGACAAACACACGAGCAGGAGGGGAAGGGGAGCAGGGAGAAGAAAAGATCCGAGGAACACAATATAGATCATCCACAACAGAGGCATAAAGAACAACAGTACGAGTATCAAGAGCAGTCACTGTCACGGAGTCGGCAATGTGCTCCACTGAGAGTCCCATCATAGTGCAGGCACGCACCGAGAGCAACCTGAGCTCAAGGTCAAGTACAAAAAGCACGTCGGAGAGATTCAAGGGGCCAGACGGACCATCAAAGCACACAACCCCAACACCCTGGACTGGCGAGGACTGACCAGAGCCTGTGCAAACGGAGTGAACAGACACCACAGGACCGAGGACAACAAAGTCACTATGACGACATGTCATGTGGTGAGTGGCACCGGAATCGATGATCCAAGTGACACTCAAATCACGACTGGAGGACGTCACCGTGCAACGAGCAATAGAACTATTGGCTCCAAATGGGTGCTCAGCAACAAAGGAGGGGGAACGACGAGGGGCGCACAGGTGAGACTCACAAATCCAATCTGTACTATCAGGCCCATCACCATCACATGCCAATTGTGCTCCCCCACACGAGTCACCATGAGAGACGAGAACAAAAAACAAACGGTCTGTGAACCACCCGGCTGTGATGTCACACTCGCACCTCAGTAAGAGCAAAGCGCTAGTAGCTGAAGGAGCTCGGCGATGGTGCGCTCATGGGGGTCCAGGTCTCCGCTGCTCGCCGGTGGGGAAGCAGGAATCACTGTGGTCGTGGTCGCCGAGCTACCATAGGCTGTGCTGCTCGACGCAGACCGCTGTGCGTGTGCAGCCTAAAGACCACGACTGATTCGCGCCCAATCGAGCGGTTGCTCGCACTCGGTGTAGCAGTGAGCGCCTCCACAGTTCTAACAGCGAACAGTGCATCATCTGCTACCGCCTGATGACTCCTGTTGCGGAGACTACTACTGGCCCCAGCCACGCTTCAATTTGCTCTTCTTCCCCTGTGCTGCTACTCCCACACCCTGCATCTAAGTCGGGGTAGCTGGGGTGGAAGGGGAAGAGGAGGACGTGCCTGAGGATGGAGAACTTAACTACGAGAGAGGCATCCGTGGTGACGCGATGACCGGTGCAGCAAGTGAACTCTCCTGGTGGGCTATGGTTGCCTCACGAGCGGATGTCACCTAGAGAAAGAGCTGATACACCCAAGGAAGAAGCTGAAGGGAGGTGGAGAAGTGCTCGAGCGCGGCGTCGCTGTACCTTGTGAAGATGTTGGCGTGCTCAAGGCAAACTTTGATCATGAGCGTGCGAAGCGTCCACAGCTGTGTCCCTCCTGCGGTGCCAAGGCGCGTGTAGATGCGCATGGCGCGCCACCAGTGAGCGGTTGTGGGCTCGGCAGGTCCCTGACAAAGGGAGTGGAAGGCACGGATGTGAGCCGCGTGGGTGGTGTGTGTCTCTGCAGCATGCATGGACAATGCTAAATCCCAGCCTTGACGAGGGTCAACACCCGCGCATGTGCCAGCCTCCCCAAGGAAGGAGCGAGAGTCCACGACAGTCTCGCGAGGCATGGCGTAAAGAAGTCCGCGCATCGCCCGAGCCGCTGTCAGCACCAGAGCATGGTCTGTAACTTGGTACTGACTGTGGTAGTAGGGCCAAACCCCCTCTGAAGTGACCCAGACCTAGAAGAGGGTCTCCCTGTAGCCAAAGCCGTCCTTGCTCACATATCGTGGGGGCGGTGTCTCGAAGTCTTTAGGTTGCCGCTCCGTAGGGAGAGCAACCACAGGATGGGAAAGGCGAGGGATGGGGAAGACATTGGTACGAGTAAAGTCGCCGAGATCGGTCTCACACAAAGATGGGATCTCGGGGAACAGGGAACCAGAACGCGTCTGCAACTGGCGAAGACGCTCCTGAAGTACGCGAATCTCTCTCGTGAGTGTCATCGTCCATGCCTGGCGTATCACGGTCCTCCTCCAAAGGATCAAGAAGTGGCGGGTCCTGTCCTGCCGCTCTCCTTGGAGTAGATGTTGACTGCTGTGCAGAAGATGTGACACCAATGACTCCCTCGGAGGTGTGCAATGGGGCTGTGGACTGACTCCAAAGAAGATCAGTGAGCGTGCGGATGGCATCAGTCTGCTGCTGTTGTGAGCGACGTATCTCATCTTGCTGACTCCACAATTCCGCAATGGCTTGCGAGCGTGGGCTCATGACCTTGGAGGAGGAGGAAGAAGGATCTGGTGGTCCTTTCCCCTTGTCATCGATCGGAGCCATGTCAGCGCCCACTTGAGGGGTGAACGTAAAAAATGCTCCGAACGAGGAACTGACAGTGTTTCACGACGAATTGAAACGTTGAAAAAATTGACGTTTTGACCCCAAAATTGTTGACATTAGCACAGCCGATGATTATGTCAGCATTTCTTACGCTAGCGAAAAGACGCTAGCGTTTTTTCGCTAGCATTTTTTATCGCCAACGTTTTTTTTGGAAGGTCACGCAAACTCACGTGACTGGTGGTGGTGACCCCGTGACCCCTTGCTCGCGACTGCGTAGGGGCTGCATAGATTCTGTGCAGCAGGAACTAGCAGCTACTGCAATGCTGCTTGTGCGCTGCTCCTATGCTGCTACTACTCCCACACCCTATGTTTGCGTCAAGGTAGCTGGGGTGGAAGAGGAAGAGGAGGGCGTGCTAGAGGATGGAGAAGTGAACTGCGAGAGAGGCGTCGGTGGTGACGCGATGACCGGTGTAGCAAGTGAACTCTCCTGGTGGGCTACGGCTGCCTCACGAGCGGATGTCACATGGAGGAAAAGCTGATGCGCCCAAGGAAGAAGCTCAAGGGAGGTGGAGAAGGGCTCGGGCGCGGCGTCGGTGTACCTCGTGAAGATGTCAGCGTGCTCAAGTCGGACTGCGATCATGAGCGTGCAAAGCGTCCACAGTTGTGTCCCTCCTGTGTTCCCAAGGCGCGTGTAGATGCGCATGGGGCGCCGCCAGTAAGTGGTTGCGGGCTCGGCAGGTCCGTGACAAAGGGAGTGGAAGGCGCGGATGTGAGCCGCGTGGGTGGCGCGCTTTTCTACATCAAGCAAGGACAATGCCAAATCCCAGCCTTCACGTGGGTCAGCACCCACGCACGTGCCGGCCTCCCAAAGGAAGGGGCAAACTTCTACGACAGTCTCGCGAGACATGGCGTAAAGGAGTCCGCGCATTGCCCGAGCCGGTGTCAGCACCTGAGCATGGTCCGTAGCCTGGTACTCACTTTGGTAGTAGGGCCAAACCCCCTCTGTAGTGGCCCAGACCTGGAAGAGCGTCTACGAGCAGTCAAAGCCGTCCTCGCTCACATATCGTGGGGGCGGTGTCTCGAAGTCCTTAGGTTGCCGTTCCGTAGGGAGAGCAACCACGGGATGGGAAAGACGAGGGATGGGGAAGACATCGGGACAAGTAAAGTTGCCAAGATCGGTCTCATGCAAAGATGGGATCTCCGGGAACAGGGAATCAGAACGCGTCTGCAACTGGCGAAGACGCTTCTGAAGTACGCGAATCTCTCTCTCGGGAGTGTCATCGTCCATACCTGGCATATCACGGTGCTCCTCTGAAGGATCAAGAAGTGGCAGGTCCTGTCCTGCCGCTATCCTTGGTGTGGATGTTCACTGTTGTGCTGAAGATGTGACACCGCCGACTCCCCCGGAGGTGTGTTGTGGGGCTCTGGACTGACTCCGAAGAAGATCAGTGAGCGTGCGGATGGCGTCCGTCTGCTCGTGCTGTAAGCGACGTATCTCATCCTGCTGACTCCGCAGGTCCGCAATGGCCCACGAGCGTGGGCTCATGACCCCGAAGGAGGAGGAAGGATCTAGTAGTCTATTGCCCTTGTCCCGGTCAGAGCCATGTTAGTGTCCAGTATGGGGCCAAACGTAAAGCATGCTCCAAACGAGGAACTGACAGCGTTTCTTGAGGAGTTGAAACATTAAAAAGAATGTCGTTTTGGCCCCCAAATTGCTGACGTCACCATAGCCGATGATGATGTTACCATTTCTTATGCTTGCGAAAAAGATGCTAGCGCTTCTTTCGCCAGAATTTTTTAACGGCAGCATTTTTTTTTAAGGTCATACAAACTCACGTGACCGGTGGGGGTGACCTCGTCACCCCGTGCTTGTGGCTGCGTAGGGGCTACGTAGTTTCTACGCACCAAAAACTGGCAGCTGCTGGAATGGTGCTGCTCTGCTACTGCTATGTTGTTGTTGCACTGCTGCTACTTCTGTTGTTGCTGCTTCACTGCTGCTCCTTTGTTGCTGCTGCGGTGCAACCGCTGTAGGAGCCGTAATGCTGATGTTGCGCTACTGTTGCTATGCTGCTGTTGCTGCTCGCGATTGCTGATGCCACCGCTGCTGTGAGTTGTTGGCACGGCTGCGCGCTGTCAGTGCTTGCAGCCGGCATCGCAAGCTGCTGCTGCGAGTTGCTACTTCATTTTCTTTTTTGCGTACGGGCTGGCAGCCAGACAGGGGTGCTGCTGCCATCCGGTGGTGCTGCTGCTCTTGCTGTTGCAGAAGCTAGTAAATGCCGCCACTCACTAGATGGTAGAGACTGAGTGATGATGGTGTTGTTGAAAACGCTTGCAACGAGTCCCAGGATGCGACGGCAACGGTGACTCTCACTGTTGCTGTCGGTGCTGCTCTCTACGGCACAGCTCAGTGAGAGGGGTCTCGCTGCTCTGATACCAAGAGAAAATGCATGGAAGCTTCCTAGTGATATTGCCGTTGACTAGGCGTCAGTGCTTGGTCAGACAGCGACGACAGTCACAGTCGTGCACACAACGGCAAGGGTTTTGCTAGGGGACACATAGCAAAGAGTCAAAATACTTCAATAGCATTTGCAGAGATAAATGACGAATGAGAGGTCCATGGCATAAGTACATGCCACGGCGCATGGCGGGTATCGCACTCGGCAGTGCAAGGTTTGCCATAAAACCGGCCCAAAACCACTGTTTTGGCCGTAACTCAGCGTAGACAAGTCAGAACGCTACGCCGTCTCAACCTACACGTGCAATATCTCAAGTCGGATGCTACGACTGGTCACATGCATGCATCTAGCAACACATAGTGGACACACAATGCAAAGACATGCAAATCGGGCCCACAGCCCGTCCACGGATGAAATCCTACAAGCTGCCGAAAAACTGCAAAAGGTCCTAGACAACATCCAAGACTCTGGGGCGACAGTCGATCAGCTCCGAGCAGGTAGTCCACCACCTGACGATGCCCCAGTGCCACCTGGGTCCACTGAGGGATCTGCACAAGCATGGACACGGCCGAGTGGTCACAGTAAACTGTACATGTCGAGACGAACGTCACAAATCACAACAGAGTACTTCGGTAGTGAGTCGCAAATATCGACCGCGTTTCACCCTTAACCTGACGGACAACTAGAGCGCATGAACCGTACTCTGGAACAAATGCTCCGTATGTACGTGGAACCTATCATGAAGGAGTAGTACGAATTCCTAGCACCGAAGGAGTTTGCGGTGAATAACTCGGTGAATGAGTCTACACAGTTCACACCGCTTTTGTTGAACCGTGGTCGGCATCCAGTGGTGCCCTATTCATTCGTGAAGAGCGGGAGTACATAAGGACAGGTTCCTTCTGCTCAAGCCTTTGCTGAGCGCATAGACTCCCTGTTACAGGAGGCGAAGGGTCACCTTCAAGCGGCTCGGCAATGAAAAAAGGCATATGCCGACAAAATTTGCCGTGAGGTCTCGTTTGACATCGGTGACAAAGTGCTGCTTAGCACTAGGAATCTTCTGCTCAAGTCTCCAAGAGCACGAAAACTTCTACCGAAGTGGATTGGGTCGTTTCCCGTTGTTGCAAACATCGGGCCAGTGGTATACCAATTGCTGCTTCCGCCGAGTATGAAGACACATAAGGTGTTTCATGTGAGCCAATTGGCTCCATGCACGGCAGAGGGAACCGTTTAGCCACCACCGTCATCCTTGCTGCCAATGGCCAATACAAGGTTCTGCGCGTACTTCAGCATCAAGAGCGTATTTTCCGGTTGTAGGTTATTAAGGAATACCTTGTTCATTGGGCCGAGTGTGGACCTAAACATAACTCATGGGAGCCTGAATCTCGGTTGACCAGAGGGGTGGTGAATGAGTATTGGACCGAGCTGGCAGCTTGCATTGATCGACGTATGTCAGGGGGCACCACCTAAACACAGAAAAAGTGAACAACATTTTTGTAGGGCGGCATTCGTGGACTGCAACCATAGGAGGTTAGGGACGCCTAACATGGTTATTGTGGGTGCTCTAGCCTAAAGGAGAGAGGTTGGTAGCCGTGCTGACCGACAAGTTGCAGCTTAGGTCCAAGTGCAAGGCAGGTGTTCATATTTCGCTGGTGATTGAAATTGTTATTCTACTTTCACAATGTTGATGACTCACTAACTGACAATCGTGCTTGATGTTCACGAACCGAGACAGTTCATGATAAGTGGGGAGGAATGTAGCGGGAGGGCCGGTTCGGCCCTCCCACCTCGCTGAAGTGAAGGGTGATTGCACACCACCCCTCGCGTCAGCAAGGGCTGGTCGACGGCCAGCACTTCGTTGGCCGCCGGCTAGCTGGCTACCGGCCCGTGGCCGGACAAGTGACCAGCCGGCCACCAGCCAGCCATCCGCCAGCCGCCGATCGCAACCTCAGCCCGATCGGCAGCTGAGGGGCCACGAGGGCCTCGAGGGAAAGGCCCCGTGGCCTTGTTCCCTTGTCCCCCCAGTTGTGCTTTGTGCCGTTCCTGTACAGTTTACTGTGACCACTCGACCCTGTCCATACTCGTGTAGATCCCTGAGGCAGGCGACCCTGGTGACACCGGCGCGACGACAGGCGGCGGACTACCAGCTTGGAGCTGACCGGCCACTGTTCCAGAGCCCCAGATGCCACCGGGACTCTTTGCTGGGTTTTCTACGTCTTGCAGGCGTCTTTCGACGGACTGGCCATGAGGCCTGTTTGCATGTTTTTGCATTGTATGCTCACTGTCTGTCTATGGATGCATGCATGTGACCAGTCATAGCGTCCGTCTTTTGATTCTGCACGTCTAGGTTCAGACGGCGTAGCATTCTGACATGTGTGCGCAGAGTTACGGCCAAAACAGTGGTTTTGGGCCGGTTTTAGGACAGCTCTTGGACTGCAGCGTGCGACACCCGCCGTGCGCCGCGGCAGGTATTTATGCCTTGGACCTGTCATTTGTCATTTCTCTCTGCATATGCTATATTGAAGCATTCTGACACTGTGCCTTGTGTCTCCTAGCCAAACCCTTGCCGTTGTGTGTACGACCTGTGACTGTCATCACCGTCTGATTAGGCACTGACGCCAGGTCAACGGCTGTGTTGCTAGGAAGCTTCTACGCACATTCTCATGGTATCAGAGCAATGAGACAGTTCTCACTGAGCTGCGCAGCAGAGACGCAACAGAGCAGCAGTAGTGAGAGTCACCGCTGCAGCAAGAGTTCCTGGGGTCTACTGGAGACAGCCGGTCGTCGTCAACGCACTCCACCCACCACGTGAGATTGCAGTTGCAGAGGCAGCAGCAGCGGCGTGTACCACCATGCAGAGGTGCGTGGTGGCTGCAGTGCGTGCAGTCGCCCTCCCACAGCCGTAGCAGCAGAACAGCAGCAGTAGAGGCGACGGCAGCAGCAGCGCAGCAGCAGCGGCCGCAGCAGCAGCGTGGCAGTAGCGGCGGCAGCAGCAGCGTAGCAGCAGTGTCGGCAGCACCAGCGCAGCAGCAGCAGCGGCGGCAGCAGCATAGCAGCAGCACCGGCAGTCGTGGTGGCCACAATAGAGCAGCAGCGGCAGTAGCAGTAGCAACAAAGCAGCAGTGGCAGCAACAGCAGCGCGCGGCAACGGCAGCCAGCAGCAGCTGCAGCGCGCAGCAGCAGCTGCAGCGTGTAGCAGTAGCAGCAGCAACGCAGCCGCTGCTGCCACCGCTGCACACGCAGCTACGCAGCTGCTGCTGCAGCTGACAGCACAGCTGCAGCAGCAGCTGGGCAGAAGCAACTGCGCAGCTTCCGCGAAGCTACCGCGCGCCACCGCGAGGCGGCTCCACGCTCGCGCTGAACCGTGACCAAAAAAAAAGAAGGGGACGAGCTGACATCAGCATTGTTGATTGCTGACGTCATCAGGTCGTGCTGACGTCAGCAACCACTTGCTGACGTCAGCATTATACTTAGCCAAATTTTCACCCAGAAAGTCAAAAGTTGCCAGCGTTTCAACTCCTCCAGAAATGCAGATGGTTTTGAAATCCGACAAATTTGACCTGTCGTCCCATAGTGAGCGGCGACATGAGTTTGCCCGACGACAAGGACAAGGGGCCAGTTGATCCCTCCTCCTCTTCTTCAGGGGTATTGAGCCCTCGCTTGCGGGCCATTGCGGACCTGCACAGCCAGCAAGATGAGCTGCGTCGTCTGCAGCGAGAGCAGACTGATGCGATCGGCACGCTGACTGAGCTTCTGCGTGCTCAGTCCACGGCTCCTTCGCAGATTTCTGAGGGAGCTACCGGCGTTGCGGCCTCTACCCAGCACTCGGCCTAGGTGCCCGTGACAGATGCTCCGCCTGCTTCATCTCCTGCTGTGGTTTCTCCACCACCTGCTGACCTCCTTGATGACGAGCCATTCATGCCAGGCTTCGAGGATGACTCCCAGGAGCAGGAGATTCATCTTTTACAGGAGCGCCTCCGTCAGCTGCAGACGGGTACCCGACCTCCACCCGTGTCCCCGATACGATCGTCACCTGACTTCCCCAGTGATCACCCTCTCCCAGGAGTTTTTCCCGTCTCTCGCCCTCCTCAGCCTGCGGTTGCTCTCCCCACGGAGCGACAGCCAAAGAACTTTGAGGCACCACCTCCACGGTACATCAGCGAGGATGGCTTCGACTGCTGGGAGATCCTGTTTCAGGTGTGGGCCACTTCTGAGGGAATGTGGCCTTACTACCACAGCCCATACCAGTCTACAGATCCAGCACAGGCACTGACAGCAGCCCGGGCCATGCACGGACTTCTCTATGCCATGCCACGCGAGACTGTCGTCGACTTCCGCCCCTTCCTCGGCAAGGCTGGCACATGCACCGGAGCCGATCCTCGTGGAGGCTGGGATCTGGCGTTGTCCCTACTGGCCGCAAAGACACACGCCACGCATGCCTCATACATTCGTGCTTTCCACTCGCTCCGTCAGGGGCCAGTGCAGCGTGCGGTAGATTACTGGCGATGTGCCATGCGTATCTACACTTGTCTGGGGACCTCAAGGGGCACACAGTTGTGGGCGCTTCGGACGATCATGCTCGGAGTTTGCCTGGAGTACACCGACATTTTCACACGGAACAGCGACGCTGCTCTGAAGCCTTTCTCAGCCACTCTGCAGGTGTTCCATTGGGCGCATCACCTTTTCCTCTAAGTGACATCGGCCCGCGAGGCAGCAGTAGCGCATCAGGAGACTTCCCTTGCTGTAGCAGTCATCGCATCACCACCATCTTCCCTCCTGCAGTCACCCTCATCCACCTCCATCAGTACCTCATCTTCCTCCTCCTCTTCGACCCCGTCTACACCCACGCAAATGCAGGACATTGCAACAGTTGCCCAGGGGAAGAAGAAGAATAGGAAGCATGGATCGGGTCAGGAGCAGCCGTCATCCAGTGGTAGTAGTGGCCGTTCTATGCACTACTATAACTGTGGAGGCGTCCATCGCTATACCGAGTGCCAGCAGCCGCTTGACTGGGTGCGCATCACTCGTGGGCTTCCGGCTGCCCATGCTTCTCGCACCGTGTCCGGCACGTCGCCCGTACAATCCTCTGGACACACGGCGACCACGACTGCAGCTGTTCCTGCGTCCTCACCAACGAGCAGCACTGATCCAGACCCACGCGATCGCACCATCGCCGAGCTTCGTCATCTTCTGGCGCTTCGTTTTCAGGGAGGTGCGAGTGTGTTGTCATCGTCGAGTGGGTCACATACTACTTGTTCGTCCGTCCTCGTGACTCGTGATGACACGTGTGGGGGAGCACATTCCGCATGTGATGATGATGGGCCTGACTGCACTGACTGGATTCATGAGTCTCACCTTCATGACGTACGTCGTTCCTTCCCAATGACGGCTCAGCGTCCCTCTGATGCCGAGTGTTCCATCGCTCGTTGTACAGTGACGTCCACCAGTCGTGACTCCGGTGGCACTTGGGTCATCGATTCCGGTGCCATCCATCACATGACGTGTCGTCGTAGTGACTTTGTGGTACTTGGTCCTGTCACGACTGTCCGTACTGTTTGTGCAGGCTCTGGTCAGTCCTTGCCGGTCCACGGTGTTGGGGTTGTATGCTTTTTTGGTCCAACTGGCCCCCTGTATCTCTCTGACGTGCTATTTGTGCCTGATCTTGAGCTCAATCTGCTGTCTGTGTGTGCCTGCACTCTGATGGGTCTCTCCGTTCAGCATACCGCTGATACAGCGACTGTGACTGCTCTTGACACCCGTAGCATTGTCCTACGTACTTCAGTGATAGATGATTTGAATCGCATTGCTCGGCCCTCCTCCCCTTGCTCTCCCTCCTCCTCTGGTTGCGTTTTTGTCACTGGTGTTCTATCCCCGGAACACCAGCGGCTGCTTCACCGTCGTCTGTGTCACGTGGGCTCCGACACTGTGTCGAAGCTCATTCGGATACAGCCTGCTCTCGGTCTTGGCGTGGCTTCTTTCGAGAAGCCACCCTAGACCGACTGTCTTTTTTGCGCTCAGGGGAAGATGCATCGGTGCACTTACCCTGATTCGTGTTCCCGAGCACTGAGGCCTCTTGAGTCGGTCCACTCGGACCTGCTCGGTCCTCTCCCGTTCGAATCCTTGTCTGAGAGGGGCTGGTATGTTCTGACGCTGACTGATGACTTCACCCGGATGTGGTGGGTCTACAGTCTGCGTCAGAAGAGCAACGCCGCCCTTGCGCTTCGGCTCTGGCTCGTGATGGCTGAGCGTCAGTCTTGCCACACGCTACATACCTTTCGCTCGGATTGCGGCGGCGAGTTCCTCGGTGAGATGGACTCCTTCTTTGCTGAGCATGGCATTTTTCACCAGGTCTTTGCTCCTGCTACCCCACAGCAGAACGGTGTATCTGAGCACTGGAACCGCACCATGGTGTATGCGGTTCGCGCCATGCAGTCTGAGTGCGGTCTCCCGGAGCCCTTTGCCTTCGAAGGCTTCGCCTACATGACTTTGGTCTGGAACCGCCTCCCGCATGGTCCACTTCCAGATCATTTTACATCGTACGAGCTCTGGTTTGGCCACCGTGCTGATCTTCATCTCGCTCGCGTCTGGGGTTCCCTGGCCTCCGTGTGGTACACCGAGGACCAGCAGGGGTCCAAGGTCTCCCCTCGGGGTCGCTTGTGTGCCTTCATCGGCATCTCCCCGCGGTCGAAGGCCTGGCGCTTTTGGGACCCCACTCGCCGTCGTGTCATCGAGTCCCGTGACGCGCTGTTTTTTGAGTCACTCACATACCGTGATCTGACTTTGATCACAGCCCTCTCTGCAGTCCATGTCCCTTCCTGTGAGGGTCCTTGGCGGATGGGGGAGACTTCTCCGCCAGCGACCATTCCTCGTCAGGCTGATGTGTCCGCTCGAGTCCCCTCTCGGCCTCCAGCACTTGATGATCCTGCTATAATTGCCGTTGGTCCAGAGATCCCACCTGTTCAGCCTGTTTAACACCCCACAGGTACCGCTGCTCTCACGCCTCCTCCTGCACCATCACCTGTGTCTACTGGCACCCTTGCTCTGGCGTCTGACCCAGTCCAGCCCACTCCTGTCCCTACGTTGGCTGACAGTCCTGTCTCAGTCTCCGGCCCAGCCTTGCCCGCTGTCACACCCAGCTCTGTGTCCCCCACACACGCATCTCCTCGCACGGCATCTCCGGCTGCCTCGTCTCAGCCCTCACCAGCTGTGGTTGTACCTGTCCCTGTGGTCGTACCTATTCCTGAGCCTGAGGTGCACCCCTCGACCTCCGGTTACTCCCGTGAGCCCGGTGGTCGCCTTCGACCACTGGATTCCGGAGCTCAGCAAGCGTCGGGTCCCGGACCCAGGCGTTCCTCTCGCAGCATCGCAAGCGGTGATCCAAGCACAAACTCCTTAGGCCTGAGTGTCCGCACTGAGCTTTCAGAGGTAATCCCAGCGTACCCCATAGGGCACGACCTGGTCAATCGCGAGTTTCATATCGCCTGTGACGCAGCTATTGATCTCGTGGCTGTCAGGCCTGACACTGAGGCGTGTGCACTTGCCACGCAGAGTTCCCCCTCTATGGCGCCTGACCCGGGCACATGAGGGAGGCTTTCTCATCGTAGGATGCTGATGCCTGGCGAGCTGCTTGCGAGGATGAGCTTCGCGCTATCCGAGAGTACAGAGTCTACGAGCTGGTCGACCTTCCCCCTGGGAGGAAGGCGATTCAGGTCAAGTGGATCTTTTGCAAGAAAGTGAAGCCGGATGGCTCACTGGAACGCTTTAAGGCCCGCTTGGTCATCAAGGGGTTCTCTCAGATTGAGGGAGTTGATTACACCGACACCTTTGCCCCTGTCGGCCGCATGAACTCAGCTCAAGCTCTGTTCGGTGTAGTGGCTCGGCATGACTGGGAACTACGCCAGATGGATGTGAACAACGCGTTCGTCCATGGCTCTTTGGATGAGGAGATCTACGTGGCTTAGCCACAAGGCTTTGAGGACGGTGACAAGGTCTCGCGATTGCGCAAGTCCTTGTATGGCCTCAAGTAGTCTCCACGGTATTGGAACCGGGAGATCACTGGCACCTTGACTCACGCAGGATACGTACAGAGCGAGGCAGACCCCTCGCTCTTCATCCTACCGATACCCAAGCGGTTCACCGCCATCCTGGTCTATGTTGATGACCTTCTGATTGCGTCTCCGTCCCTAGAGGCCGTGAAGGAGGCCAAGGATCTCCTGCAGACTGCCTACAGGATGAAGGACCTCGGTCCTGCATCGGTGTTTCTTAGTATGGAGATCGTGTGAGATCGCAAACATCGAACACTGCTGTTGCATCAGGCCAGATACGCACGAGTCGTGGGGGAGCATTTTAGCGATCTCCTTGGTGCAGTGCCCACCGCTTCCACACCCCTCACACCGGATGGGCAGGATGCCCTAAAGGTGGATGACCCTACACAGTTGGGGGAGACAATGGACGTGACCTATTACCTCCGTCTCATCGGATCTCTGATGTACCTGGCCACTACCACGCGCCCCGACATTGCGTTCGCCGTCGACCTCCTCGCTCAGTTCTCGCAGGCTCCACGTGCGAGAGCCCTTCACGCGGCTGAGCGAGTGGTACGGTACAAGGTCTCCACGCCGTATCTTGGACTCTGCTTTTGTCGCCAGTGTTCAGTGGTCCTTGACGGCTATACTGACAGCGACTGGGCTTGGAGCCCTGATGGGCGCAGTCGTACTGGCTACGTGTTCCTGCTCGGTGGTGCCGCTTTGTCTTGGCAAAGCGGGAAGCAGGGCTGCATCGCACGTAGCTCGTCAAAGGCAGAGTATGTGGCTTTGTGCGCAGGGACTGCTGAGGATGTTTGGCTGCAACGCTTGTTTCTTGAGCTTGGGCAGTCTGTACCCGCCATTGTGCTGTGTTGCGACAACCAGAGTGCTCTCGCCATTGCGGAGAACTCTGGTGTTTTTCATGCTCGCACAAAGCACATTGTGGTTGAGCATCACTTCGTTCATGATCTGGTGGATCGACGCGTGATCTCCATCATGTGGGTTGGCACAGACTTGCAGCGTGCTGATTTCTTGACAAAGGCACTTGCCCGCGGAAAGTTCCTGGTGGCCATTCGTTCTGTTGGGCTTTGCCCCGTGCGTGACAATGGTTGAGTGTGAGATGTGCATCTGCGTCCCATCTGTCTGTGTCACCCACTATGTGGTTTTACCAGTGCTACACGCGTATGGACATGCGTACCATCCGGTCATGGGGGAGTGTTGTGCTTTGTGCTATTCCTGTACAGTTTACTGTGACCACTCGGCCATGTCCATACTCGTGCAGATCCCTGAGGCAGGTGACCCTGGTGACACCGGCGTGAAAACAGGCGGCAGACTACCAGCTTGGAGCTGACCGACCACTGTTCCAGAGCCCCAGATGCCACCGGGACTCTTTGCTGGGTCTTCTACGTCTTGCAGGCGTCTTTCGGCGGACTGGCCATGAGGCTCATTTGCAAGTTTTTGCATTGTATGCTCACCGTCTGTTGATGGATGCATGCATGTGACCAGTCGTAGCGTCCGTCTTTTGATTTTGTATGTCTAGGTTCAGACGGCGTAGCATTCTGACATGTGTGCACAGAGTTACGGCCAAAACAGTGGTTTTGCGCCGGTTTTTGGACAGCTCTTGGACTGCCGTGTGCGACACCCGCCGTGTGAAGTTGCTAGGAAGTTGCTAGCCTAGCTTATCCGGGTGTGAGGGAGCAAGATTACGCAACAAGCACCAATGTGGGAGGCGTGCCATGGATGCCGCAACTTGTTTGCAAAGGTTGAGCTCACACCATGACAGATAAGTGTGGGGGGGATGGAGCGAGACTAGGACCGGTGAGCGCTCACCCACCACGAGCGACGAGCTCAGGTGAGTGAGTGCCGCCACCCGGGGGTCGAGCCCGACCACTCCGAATCAACCAAGGGTGGCTACTCACCGATGCACGGCCAAGACCGGCACGGTGGCCCCCTAAGGATCAGCACCCGGGAAAATGCAGCTCCCCAATCACATGCAAAACAAGAGAATACGATGCAAGGCACGACAGTGAGAATGTACGGGCCCTAGCATCTACCGCATCACAGAAGTCATGAAAAAATCATGCAATAGTCATGTGGGTGCCAGAGGGCACCCTTGGGTCCAGCAGCAACTTGGGGACGTCGATAGCCTAAGCCAGCATAGACGCGCCAGTCAACTCCCCAGGTGATCCCATGGTCACTTTAATCTGTACATGCGTGTTTTCATAATGTGAGAGGCAAGAGGGCACAGAGTTGTGAGTGGCCAACGAACTTCAACACTCCCCCATGACCCGCAGACAAGCACCCCAGAGCACACAAAAGGGAATCACAGGAAGTGATCACAAGAGGTGTGAGCGAGGATACATACCAACAATCAACCTGGTTCATGCGGAGTGATGAGACCCACAGAATGAATAGCACCTTTGAAGACATTTCGACTGAGGGCTTTTGTGAGGAAGTCAGCTCTTTGAGACCGTGTGTCCACCCAAGCAACTTGGACAATGCCAGCAGCAATGCACTCACGACCAAAGTGATGCTCCACATTGATGTGTTTGGTGCGTGAGTGATGCATGCCACTGTTCTCGGCGATGGCCTTTGTGCTTTGGTTATCACAGCACAGAGTGATGCAGCGGATGGGAACACATAATTGTTGCAGCAGACGACACAGCCACAAAGCTTCACAAGTGCCAGCACCCAGAGCAACATACTCAGCCTCAGCAGTGTTGCGTGCCACACACCCTTGCTTGCCACTTTTCCAAGAGACTGCAGTACCACCGACAAGAAAGATGTACCCTGTACCGCTACGAGCATCTGAATCATGTGCTCAATCACTGTCTGTGAAGCCATCCACAACAGATGGCTGAGCATGAAAATGCAGTCCAACACGAGGAGTGGAGAGGGCGTACCGCACCACTCGCAATGCAGCCTTGAGGTGGCGCTCCCGAGGGCATAAGGAGAACTGAGACAGGAAATTCACAGCAAAAGCAACATCGGCACGCGTGGTCGTGGCGAGATACATCAGAGAGCCAATGACACAGAGGTAGTCGGTCACATCAACCGTCTCCCCCAGCTTTGAGAGATCAAGTGACTTCAGGAGAGACTGCCCAGCAGGCGTCATGGGAGTGGACGCTGTGGGAATGGACATGAGGAGTGGGGCGAAGTGCTCCCCCAGGCTGCGCACATAGGCAGCCTGATACACGTGCAAGACACGACGAGCACGATCCCGCTCCAACTCCATTCCAAGAAAGACACGAGCTGGGCCTAGATCCTTCATCTTGTATGCCGCTTGGAGTAGCGACTTGGCGGCGGCCACAGCCGCAGCATCGGGAGAAGCAATGAGAAGGTCGTTCACGTAAACAAGAATGGCGACGAGTGGTTTGGTGGGCGGTCCTAGAAAGAGCGCTGAATCCACGGTGCTTTGCTTGTAGCCACCCTTTTCAAGGGTGGCTGTGATCTCTTGGTTCCAGCATCGTGGGGACTGTTTGTGGCCATAGAGGGCCTTGCGCAAGCGCCACACCCAGTTGGTGCCATCAGAGAAGCCGGGTGGCTGGACCATGTAAATCTCTTCGTCTAGCTTGCCATGGAGAAAGGCATTGTTGACATCCATCTGCTCCAGCTCCCACTCATGCTAAGCAACAAGACTGAGAAGAGATCTGGCTGTGGTGTAGCGGCCGACTGGGGCAAAGGTCTCATCAAAGTCGACCCCAGGGATCTAAGAGAACCCCTTAGCGGTGAGGCGAGCTTTGTACCTTTCAACTGTATTGTCTGGGTTCAGCTTTCGACGGTAAACCCACTTGGTAGCAACTGCCTTGCGACCAGGTGGGAGGTCAACGAGCTCATACACACCATGGTCAGACACTACATCAAGTTTGGCCTTCATGGCCTGTTCCCACAATGGCGTGTCAGAGGCTGTGTGAGCTGCCTACATAGTCTGTGGCTCAGGAGAAAGAGGAGAGAGGCCGGCGGCAGCAAAGCACGAGGCAACATACCCGGCTGCAGAGGAAGACGCAGCTGAGTGGAACTCTTGTTCGACAAGAGAGTAACCCAGGACGGTACTGGGGTGTATGACAGACATTGTTATAGACAGGCCAGAGGTGGTGAGACCGAGAGCACGGAGACCAGGGTCACCAGAGACGACAGGGTTCGACTGAGAGGGGCGAGCCCGTAGGCGCCCACCACGTGTATAAGGGGAGACTGGGGGAATGGATGGAGCACGCGCAGATGACGATGGGTCAGCAGGACGCTGCTGCTCAGGTGGAGAGGAGGAGACAAGAGGCGGCTCTGAGGAGACAGGGGAAGGCGGTGAGACTGCACCCTGACTAGGAGAAGAGGACGAGACAGCAGGAGAACCAGAGGACCGAATGGGAGAATCCAATGGTGTCGTGGAGGGTGAGAGCACCGGAGAGGGAAACGCGAACACAGGAGAGCTCTGTTCGGCAGAGGAGGAGAAAGAGGGAACAAAGGGACGCACTGAGGGGAGAACAGTAGGCCCAGAGGACAGAGAGCCACCCCCACCCCGAAGAGGCGGAGAGAGAGACCCACCAAAGCGGGGAGAATCGCACTCAAAGAGGTGCTCAAAGAAGAGAGCGTCACGAGACTCAACGACACGACAGCGCGAAGGATCCCAGAAACGCCAGGCTTTGGAGAAGGGAGACACACCAAGAAAAATGCACAGACGACCGCGCGGGGACAGCTTACCGTCACGCTGGTCAGCACGCACCCAGACAGAGCCGAGACAGCCCCAAACGCAGGCAAGGCGGAGGTCCGCGCGCCTGCAAGTCCACAGCTCAAAAGGAGTGACAGTGTGGGGAAGTGGTCCATGCGGAATGCGGTTCTAAACCTATGTCATGTAGGACATGGCTTCAAAGGCAAAGAGGGGAGACTGACCGGAGGCAGAGAGCAGAGAGCGGACCCCATCAGCAAGAGTGCGGTTCCAGCGTTCGGACATACCATTCTGCTGGGGAGAGTAGGGAGCAGAGGGTTAAAGCCGCACACCACGGAACTCAAGAAAGCGGGACGTGGGGCCAAAGAACTCACCACCACGGTCGCTGCGAAAGACGCAGAGGGACCGAAGGCAAGCGCGCTCTGCCTGGGGAAGCCAAGACTCCAAGATGTCAATGACGTCACTTTTGTGGCGCAGGGCAAAGACCCAGCGGTAATGGGAGTAGTCATCAGTGAGACACAGATGATACCGCCCAAGGCCACCAAGGAAATCTTGGGGCAATGGGCCCATGACATCAGCGTGGACGAGGTCAAGAGGGTGCGAGGTGGTGGATTCAGAGGTGGAGAATGGTGAGCAGTGCATCTTGCCACTGGCACAATCTAGACAAGTGGACGTGCAGGGTGGAGAGAAGGTGGCGGTGTCAAGACCGTGGGCAGGCTGAAGGCGAATCAAGCGCTGGATCGCGGTAGTGTGAATGTGGCAGAGGCGGCGATGCAGGAGATCAGCATGATCAAGGAACAGCAAAGGAGCAACGTGAACAAGGGCAGAGGCAGCAGAGGACGAAGGCAACGTGAGTGGCACACGGAACAGACGATCACAGCGCACACCACAAAGAACAACACGGCTAGAGGAGCGAAGGGAAATGGAAGCAAGGCCGCGACTGGACGAGAAGTCCATGCCCTGATCGTCAAGGGTGGTCACAGAGAGAAGACTAACCTCAAGGTCGGGGACATACAGAACGTCGAGCAGGTAGACAGTGCCGCCAGGACCAACAAAGTGAACGACACCAACACCTTGGACGGGAAGCAGCTGACCGGAGCCAGTGCACACAAACTGGACGGACTAAACAGGCCCGAGAGACACGAAGGAAGAACGGCAGGAGGTCATGTGATGGGTGGCCCCTGAATCAATGATCCAGAGACCGGGTGAGGCACAAGTGGAGGGAAGGACCAAACAGACAGCCACAGTACCACGGGCAGAGGAGGAGGTGACATGACCAAGACGGGAGGGGAACGTGTGAGACTGCCAGTGTTCAATCCAGAGACGATCATCAGACAAGCCCCCTTGCACACCACCCGATGCGGACCCACAAAGAGTAACATCTGACTCACATACAAAGACACGGGACTGGCCACTCACACTCTCACCTCCCTGAGAGCGAAGGTGCAGAAGTTCAGCGAGGCGACGCTCGAGACTGCGCTCCTCGTCGCGACGATCAGAGGAACGCTCGGAGGAGCGGTCAGAGGGGCGGTCGAAGTAGTGGCCATCGTCACGACTCCAGTGAGGAACAGAGTAGTGTGAGGACGGCGGACCGTAGTATGGAGGACCAGATGGCGGGGGGACCCAGCCCCAGGGGCTGGGTGCAGGGGGTGTCTGCTGGAGAGGTGCAGATGTAGTAATCAGGGCTGAGGCAGATGAAGAGGATGTGGAGGATGAGACTGTCATGGCGGCAGTAGCAGTGGAAGCGGCAACACCAGTGCGCGCCCAGTGAGCACGCATGGAGGAGGCAAGGCGTGCGTCGTCACGGGGAGCAGGACATTTAGGCGCCGAGTGACCAGTGGCGCCGTAGTTCCAGCAGGTGACATCAGCTGCAGGAGCGGCAGAGCCCCTGCCGCCACGACCACCCCCGCGACCTTTGCCCCCACGACCTCCACCACGGCCAGAGCCTGAGCCACCGCCCCCCCCGCGGCCAGTAGCGTGCGTGGAGTGGGCAGAGGCCTGAGACGACGAGGCAGCAGAAGATGCAGTAGTGGAGGCCGATGGCAAGAAGGTGGTGACTATTGCAATGGCAGCGCAATGCATGCGCTTGTTCAGGAGGGCGTTCCACCAGTCAGTGAGACATGCAGCAGTGAAGTCAAAAAGATGACCGATCCCCGGTGGGGAGTCGGCTGGGATAGGGGCAGAGGCAAGACGCTTGAGCCACGTTTGGGAGACATGAAGATACAGGTCAGACAGCTCAGGGATGAGACCAGCCACAATGGAGAGACATGCACAGAGAGGACCTGGTGCAGCCTTGCCAAGATCACGTAGAAGGCGCAGACTGCGGGCCCAGTACTCGTCTGCTGTCTCATCTGCCCTCATCTGCAGCGTGTTGAATTGCACTGTGAATGCACTCTTGGCGGCATGCCCAGTCACAGTTTTGTGGCGGCGAATGAGCGCATAGGCTCCCACTGGGTCTACACTGGTGCCTCGGATGGGATCGGCATTGTACGTACCGATGTCATCCAGCAGGTTTTTGGGGCCGGCGTTGATGAGTGCCCGCACAACGCGAGCTGCCTCTGCTGGCTGTGGCACAAAAGAGGCCTTAGCAAGCGAGTAATACTCCCACAACAGCTCACTCTGAGCCCACGCACTGAAGCGTGTCTCCCAGGACGTGAAGGTGAGTTTTGAGGTGAACTGAGGCGGCGGTGTCTCAAAATCTTTCTGCCGCGCAGGTGGAACAGTCCGAGTGGCGGCTGAGGGGGAAGGAGAAGAGGTGTTAGCGACGCCTCCAGCAGGTGGCACTGAGGAGCCTGTAGATCCTGACTTGTCAGAGGGAATGACTGATGCAAGCGCTGGGACAGTGCGAAGACGCTCTAGCACCGATGAGGCTATTGTGGCTGCTAACTCCTGCTGTGCATCACGCTCACGCTCTAGCTCATCCTGTGCCTTGCGGCGCTCGGCCTGGGCCTCACTAAGGGCGGCCTGGAGTGCCTCTAACTTCTCTTCTGATCCAGGCATGGAAAAGAGATGAACGAGACGAGAACACAAAAGAGAAGAGAAAGAAAGAGAAGGATGAGCTCACCGAACTAGTGACGGGGCAGCAGGGCGAAGAGAGGAGACACCACCGCTGCTGCTGAGGAGAATAGTATTGCCACCCAGCCTGCAGCTGCCACAGTCAAGCAAAGGAGGCCGGTAACACAAGCCCTAGCTATTGCTGCAGATGCAGACGCAATCAGCACCCCTGTAGTGACGTGCGGAGTGAGTTCCCGCGGGCCACCCGTGGGGGTCAAGACAGCTGTTGTTGTAGAGGCTCGGATAGAGCTGACAGCTGCTGAAGTGGCATCTGCAGCTGAGGAGGCAGCGGTGGCGACGGCGACTGCTGCTGCTGTAACCTGGGTGGCGATGTTTGCTGCTACAGCAACAAGTAGTGTCAGAGAAGCTGCTGAGTGCGCGTAGGCGTCTGCTGCATGACCCACCGCAGTCTGCGTAGGGACCCTGCAAGCACAAGCGGTGGAAACAAAGGTAGCTACAGCACCTGTTGCTGCGTCAAACATGGCCCCCGTTAAGCCAATGGAGTCGGTGTGAATTGGGAGAACGAGGATGACACCAGGGACCTCCAGTGTAGGTGCTGGCTCAGCAGATGCAGGTGCAGTGGAGGATGGACCGACGATAGTGCTGGATGTAGAAGAGGCGGTGGTTGGTGAGCTGCCACCAGGAGGTTGCATTGTGGAGGGGCGAATCGGCGATGGTGGTAGGTTGTCCGCAGTGTAGACCTGCCTGTTGATTTCTTCCTCGCGTGTAGCTGCCTCCCTCTCAGCGATCTCAGCAAGCTCCTCTCGCCAGTAGTCGGTGTTCAGTATGCAAAACCAGAGTGGGACGTCGTCGTCGGGAGGAGTAGGAGGATCGTAGATGCGGGGGTCCTCACAGTTTTGGTCAGTGTAGAGAGCTTCAGTTTGAGGAGAGTTTAGCTCCTTGTCTGTGTGTCCGTCCAGTGGTGGTGAATCCAGGGTGGCAGCTGTGGAGATGCCCGACGACGCGAGGTGATGCCCGGAGATGCACAGACGTGACTGAGGAGCGTGGAGATGCTCGTGGGTGCGTGGAGACACAAGAGAGTGCGCAGGAGTGACTGGAGAAGCTCGGAGATGAGTAGAGATGCTCAGGGGGCACGGAGATGCCCGTGAGTGCGCGGAGATGCCCGGAGGTGTGCGGAGATGTACGTGGGTGCACGGAGATACGCGAAGATGCACGGAGTGCACGGAGATAAGTGGAGATGCACGGGGTGCGCGGAGATGCCCGGAGTGCACAGAGATAAGTGGAGATGCACGGGGTGCGCGGAGATGCCCGTGAGTGCGGACAGATGCCCGAAGGTGTGCGGAGATGCACTGAGTGCGTGGAGATGCCCAGAGTGTGCGGAGATGCTCGCAGACGTGTGGAGATACACGTGGGTGCACAGAGATGCGCCGTAATGCACGGAGTGCTCGGAGATGCCTGGAGTGCGTGAAGATGTTCAGAGGTGCGTGGAGATCCACGGAGACATGCAAAGATGCACGTGGGTGCGCGGAGATGCGCGGAGATGCCCGGAATGCGCGGAGATGCCCCGAGATGCACGGATATTCGTGCACTTAAGTGGCTTGAGGTGGCCAAGAGGGCCACGAGAGCCACGGATGCCGAGGATCGACGAGTTGTGGGCGAGATCCGTCCCTTGCTCTGATACCAGAAGTTGCTAGGAAGTTGCTAGCCTAGCTTATCCGGGTGTGAGGAAGCAAGGTTACGCAACAAGCACCAATGTGGGAGACGCGCCATGGATGCGGCGGCTTGTTTGCAAAGTTCGAGCTCACACCAAGACAGATAACTGTGGGGGGGATGGAGCGAGACTAGGACCGGTGAGCGCTCACCCACCACGAGCGACAAGCTCGGGTGAGTGAGTGCCGCCACCCGGGGGTCGAGCCCAACCACTCGGAATTAACCGGGGGGTGGCTACTCACCGATGTACGGCCAAGACCGGCACGGTGGCCCCCTAAGGATCAGCACCCGGGAAAATGCAGCTCCCCCATCACATGCAAAACAAGAGAATACGATGCAGGGCACGACAGTGAGAATGTACGGGCCCTAGCATCTACCGCATCACAGAAGTCATGAAAAAATCATGCAATAGTCATGTGGGTGCCAGAGGGCACCCTTGGGTCCAGCAGCAGCTTGGGGACGTCGATAGCCTCAGCCTGCATAGACGCGCCAGTCAACTCCCCAGGTGATCCCATGGTCACTTTAATCTGTGCATGCGTGTTTTCATAATGTGAGAGGCAAGAGGGCACAGAGTTGTGAGTGGCCAACAAACTTCAACACCGTGCGCCGCGACAGGTATTTGTGCCTTGGACCTGTCATTTGTCATTTCTCTCTGCATATGCTATATTGAAGCATTCTGACACTGTGCCTTGTGTCTCCTAGCCAAACCCTTGCCGCTGTGTGTACGACCTGGACTGTCGTCACCGTTTGATCAGGCACTGACGCCTGGTCAGCGGCTGTGTTGCTAGGAAGCTTCTACGCACTTTCTCACCCCCTCGCCGTCCTTGCAAGCGAGCAAGCAAGGAGGGATACGGGAAGCGAGGGTGAGAGCGAGAAGTGAGGGAAGCGAACGAGAAAAGTCGGCGTGGAATCGTTGATCATGCCTCGCACGCGACGATTTCGTGCCAACGCGTCAAAAACAAAACTCAAGTTCGTTTATGACGAATGATTAGTTTCGAAACTGGAAAACTCGTGCGAATGCATGAGTTCGAGGTAAAAACCCCTGGTTTGGGTCCCAAAACCAGGGGTAAGGTTAAAAACGGAAATGGGCCTCCGGAGACTCGAAACATTCAAGTCTCCCTGCTCTGGGTAGTTCATGACGATTGCCATTCAGTTCTGCAAAGGTGGGAAACCCCGAACGTAAACTGAGAACGTCGTTCTGCGAATTTTGACGACGACTTCAGAGCAGGAGCTGGAGACTTGACTCATTACGCATGCAAACCCCTCTCTCAAATGATCACAAACAGTTCAAAAGTGGGTTTGTACTTGTTCGAGGGGTTTGATGACGTAACTTCTCCGAAGCTGCATTCCATGCAAGGACGACATAGTTTTTTCTCGCTTTTTTGTAAACATATTCGTTTTTCTTCAACCTCTAGATGCATTAGTGTGAAAGTTCAAATATTTAGGATATGGTGTTGTTAAAGACCGATGGGTGGATTTTGGGGACATACTGTAGCGGGAGGGCCGGTTCGGCCCTCCCTCCTCGCTGATGCGAGGGGTGGTTGCGCACCACCCCTCGCGTCAGCGAGGGCTGGCCGGCGGCCAGCAGTTCGCTGGCCGTCGGCCAGCTCGCTGCCGGCCGGCTGGAC
>SZWC01000720.1:134010-144663 GCA_023375785.1 Penium margaritaceum
TACATTTACAATACATATACATATACATATACATATACATATACATATACATATACATACACATTTACATTTACATTTACATTTACATTTACATCTACATTGTACATGTGCATATACATGTACACATACATTTCATATACATATACATATAAATATGCATATAGATACACATATGCATATACACATGTATATATAAATGCATATATAAACATATTCATGTAAATATTAAAATAAGTATTATTTGTAGTCTATTAATACTTTATTAATAATTTTCGAATTTTAACTTGAATAGAAAAAAGAACAAAAAAATGCATGTATAGATTTGTATATGGATATGATATGTATAATGCACATTTAAATGATGTGAATTATATAGTCACCATTTTTTAAATCAGACGTTTTGTCTTGTCTCACTGAAAATGATCTTGATGAACTCATTTTTACAACAATAATTAGATTAAAGCATTTTGTTGTTTATCAATGTTTCACTGATTTCTTTAAAAATAAACTAATTCATCTTTTGTATTAATTTTAAAATTTATATAGAAATAAATTTTTTTAACCCATCCAATGTCTAAAAAATGTTCTTATGTGGGTTATAGGCTTGATGATGCGTTTGTGACGTATCTCTGTACTCCAAGTTCGATCGGTGGTATAAGTGGCTACTTTTGTGACCCACACTGCAACATTGTATCCGTCGTCCTTGAACGATGTTTGTTTTTTAAGTGGGCTTCGAAATCAGAATTTTCTTCGTGATACGTATTGGCTGTTTCGCTTCCAGGTATTGCGTTGGCGTTTTGTTTCTGGTCAAGTCTGATTCTTTGCACTTCAATTTGTCAATGATGGAACAGCCATCGATGGGATTGCTACTGCTTTTCATGCATCTTTGCTACTTTAAGATGTCGATCCAATAATCGGACGGACTCGGATGCCTCACATCCTGACTGGTCGTTTATGGCGGTCGTCCAACTCCACCACTTTTACGAGGTGGCATTCGGCTAAAGTCGGTGCAGTTTTCTGACTGCTCCGGCTATTGGATTACCCTTCTCCCCTATCCATTTGCATTTTTCAGCAGTTGTCCTACCGCTCCAGGGATTTCTGGATACCCTAACTGGTTTGTCCTCGTGAGACACAAACAATTGTAATGCCTGTCCCACTGCCTCACATGTGGGCGGTCCTCCCAGTACGGGTATGCTCATATTACCAGAACGTGACAATTACTGGCCGTGATCCACCACCCATTTTTTTGTGTTTTAAATCAATTCCACGTCATTTGCGCTCCATTCGGAGATTTGGACGGCCTGGCGAAAGTAAAGAATTCAAGTCGCTAGATACAGAAAGGCTCGTGAAGGAATGTTGATTTGATACATATATTTAAGTTGTGCGGCATTCTTCCTCGCACAATTGTATAGATAAAGCAGCTCCCATTCTAGTTACGAGAAAATTGTTCTGGGTGCCGATTTTAACCCCTCACTTGAGGCGAATTGCCTCCTGTTGTGATTCCTTGTTGGATGCTGCCGTACTGCCTCTTGGTTGATCGCAGAGGCCTATTCAGGATGTGCCCTCCCATCAGATGTCCAGGTGATGGGTGGAGAATGTACATCATGAGGGCCCTCAAGATGAAAGTTGACTATTTTAAAGCAAAATGGATGGATGGTGGCATCAATTTTTCCGTTATTAGACGAATGTAACAATGCAAGATAAATTGATGAACCAGAAGCGCACCATACACATCACACACCAATACGAAACGAGAAACGGATCTTGCATGATGTGTGCTTCGATGTTTCTTGCAGGTGCGTCATTTTCAAGTACTAGATTTTATAACGTGCAAAATGAGGGTATGTCTACGTGACAATTTGTTGAAACTACGGAACAAACACAAGGGTTGCCATCGATGAGCATTCTTGTTCTTATGCCGACAGCATGCACCGGGCCGAAACCCATAAGCGGCCTCATTTCAGTTCCGCCGCCCCCAACCTACATCGCGACTTAGTCGCGGCCACTTTTTCCGCCCTCAAAGGGACCTTCCCGGAATACCACGGAATCCTCGCGCGATGACGACCACTTTCAGGTCACTTCCGGAAACTCGTCGGAACATATTCTCAACGATCGTCGACAATTCCAGACTACGGACAACGTTCTTTCAAGCAACTTCGACAAATCTTGTGAACCTCATATTCGATCTCAGAGCCCCCCGTCAAACCAGCGAGGGACTTCTCGAGTCAACGAATCCGAACACGGCGTCGCGTCACGCGAACCGCCGAAAACCAAAACGGCTCAACCGAGCCTCATTTTCTCACTCTCGCCATTTGTATATACAATGCTGAGTTTTGGCATTTACAAAAAGGAAGTATACTTTCTACTTCTCAAAAATATCCCACTGACCCCATTTTCCTGAAAAGTGACAAGCTCCGTTTCCAACTGTGAACCACTTTACTTCCGCCAGCGTAACACTTGGTATCAGGGTGCATCGGCCCGGGCGGAGCACGAGACTAATTTCTACATCAACTTGAGACCCGCACGTGTCTTCAAGCGCATCTCCACCGACAAGAAGTTCGTAGACCTCACAACAAAGTCGGCGTACAGAGCGAGCGCACCCGGCGACAGCAACGGCAACTGGCGAGGACACCGGCGATGGCCGAAGGCACCCTACGAAGGACTTTCAGCCTCATCAAGGGGGATGAGTGAATGACGACTGGCACCTCGACTGGCGAGACCAATCTGGAGTCAAGCATGCCTGACGTGGCAACTCCGCCTGCACCATCGACCAAGACAACTCCAACGACGACACGAGACAAGAGGTGAGTCGCGGAGCTGACTTACCGGCTGGCGCAGATGGAAGCGTTTAAACGAACGCTTGTCAATCAGTTGTAGTAGTACGCAGCCAAAATCCGTGACTCAAAAGTGCGAGAAGCGGTACTCGCCAATCGACTCCACATCGGCAGGGCCTCAATTTGTCTAGGTCTTCCTGAGCCATTTGATCCAGCCTATTCAAAGGGACCGACGGTAAGGATTTTTTTTACGAGTTTGGAAGTATACTTCACCGTTGTTGGGGTTCACTCCGACGTAGAGAAGATGAACCTTGCAGGCTCGCTTATGGGGGCACAGCTTTAAGTTGGTGGGCCGATCTTATGGCCATCCAATGGCAGTAGGCAACCGAAAGTGTTGATCCAATGGCTACCGTATCATCGGCACCAGGCGTACTATCTCTCGAGTGGGTTCACTTGACTTGGAAATTATCAATAACAACCCCATCCAGCTGGCATGAGTTCACCCAGGCACTCGTCACTGGCTTTAGCAAGCTAAACGAGAAAACAAAGGTTCGCTACCGGCTGCAACGACTAAAAGTAGCTTTCCAGCATGGTAGAGTACACACGGTATTTTCGCAAAATCATCACCGGCAACAGCCTCGCATAGGATGAACTCTGTTTCCACTAAAAAAACGGCCTCAAACGATACTTCGCAGAGCACTTGTAATTTACAACATCAACAACGACTTGCCACACATCATCGCAACTGCTGAACGCATTGACTCTGCCAATTTCAACTCAAAGTTCAACGAATCCTACGGCTGGCGCCCGAGGTATCAACAAAAGGAGAGCAACGGGCATCGGTCGCAAGATTCGAAGAGCTCGACCCTGATGAAATTCGATGCCGTTGAGCCAAAGGCAGATCAACGTACATGTTACAGCTACGGAAATATCGGACACATCGCGAGGAACTGCCCAAGGAAAAACCAGAAGGGGGGAATTAGTAGAAAAAGAAAAAGGGAGGAGAGGAGTCGAGAAATGGCCGAGGGCAGGAGTAGACGGCAAAACTTCTTCCCCCGCCGAAACATCCCGTGCGGAACGATCGCCCACCCAAACGGCTACAATCGCCTGATACGCGGGTTCCTGAGATCCAGAAATTTGACAAGGGATACAAGGACGACCAGCCTTCGATACTGCTGAAAGTGCAACCAAAGGGTTGCAAAAGTTGAAAACTTTGCCGGCGTTACTTGATCGAGGTGCATCTCACAGTTTTGTATCCGATCAACTAATGACAAACCTGGGTTCGAAGCACGAACCTGGCGCTTTTCAAGGAAAAAACATCGACCGGCGACTTCCAATCCGCCGACTAAAGCAGTCATTACGACCGTAGATCACGGATCTACAGAACGTAACCGTCTGGAGATCCTGCCCAATGACTGACTACAAGGTGATTCTCGGGCGAGATTTCCTAAACCATCAGAATCCACAAATCAAGTTAAGCAGCAGCGATGTGTACATCAAACGCAACGAGAAACAAATCTCCCTGCCACTTGTGCAACACCCAAAATCTAGTCTACGTGCAACAATTGACAAGGAGGAAGTTGAAAACGACACAACAATTGCTGTAGTAACCACAAAGAATACCAGCCTTCAGCTACGTCGATCTCATTTGATGTGGCAAATCAATACCTAAGGAGAGGGGCCTTGACGTGGTTGGTCCATGTTGGTTTTAACAGCACAAGCAACAAATCAGTCGCCGCAGCAGACTCATCAGCCTCATCAGCCTCATCAGTCCAATCGGCATTGAATTTCACAAACGTACCCGAAGAGCTTGCTCCGCTTGTGAAAGAATTCAAAGAGATATTCTCCGACAAATTTCCAAGTGAACTCCCTCCAAAACGCGACATCGACCACTGAATTGAGCTCAAACCTGACAGCAGACCAATTGTCAGGGGGACCTACCAGATGAGTGATCACGAGCTCACGGAGCTCAAGCAACATCCGAGGGACATGCTGACTCAAGGGTTCATCCGACCGCCCGTCTCTCCATACGCTGCACCAGTACTTTTTGTTAAAGAGAAAAATGATGAAATGCGGATCTGCGTGGATTACCGGGCATTAAATGACATCACAATCAAGAGCTGCTACCATCTAACTCGAGGGGACGAAATTTTTAACCAACTGCGTGGAGCAAGAGTCTTCAGCAAAATCGACCTACGGAGCGGCTACCACCAAATATGAATCACCGTTGAAGATGTTGCAAAAACTGCCTTTCAAACATGCTATGGGCATTCTGGGTTCACGGTTCTGCCCTTTGGGCTCATAAACGCCCCTGCAAAGTTCGTAGCAGCAATGAACAACATTTTCTGTCCATACCTTGACGACTTTGTTATGGTATACCTTGACGACATCCTCGTGAACAGCTTAACCATAGAGGATCATCGACGACATGTACAACAAGTGCTCGAGGTCCTCCAGTGGGAGAAGTTCTACGGGAAGCTCTCAAAATGTGACTTAAGTCAACGCTCGATCAAGTTTCTCGGTCACATCATCGGCGGCAGATGGATACCCATGGACCCGAAAAAGCTATCCACGGTGGCAGATTGGCCAACTCCAACAAAAGTACGCGACGTACACAATTTTCTTGGATTTTGCACCTATTATCGGAGGTTTGTGAAGGACTATGCTCGAGTGTCAGCGCCTCTTTCCGACCTCACCCACAAAAATGTGAGTGGAATTGGGGAGACAACGAACAAGAAGCTTTTACATTTTTACGTAAAGCTCTGACCTCAGCGCCGACCCTTCAATTGGCAGTTCCAATGGCCGACTACATCATGGCCACAAATGCCTCCGATCGTGCAACAGGGTTGTCCTCCGAAAAGACAATGGGAGAGAAGAACAGCCCATCGTGTACATGTCGCGGAAGCTTCACAGAGCGAAACTCAGCTATGCCGTCCATGAGAAAGAGAGTCACAAACGGTCAGAGAGGGAAACAATGGTCTGGGAATATCAGTTGTCAACTAACAAGTACAACGACCTTCAATCAGTAGTAGCACGGTGTGGCTACCATGCACAATGACCGACCAAAGTAGGCATATGTATTGCCTTTGACCAAAGAAATCCGCTGTGTGTGGCCAACGTTGACAACTCATAACACGAGTCACAAATGGTCAGAGGGGGAAACAATGGTTTGGGAACACCAGGTATCAACTAGCAAGCACAAGGAACTTCAATAAGTTGTGGCACGGTGTGGATACCATGCACGATGACCGTCCAAAGTATGCATGTGTCACTAATCATGACCAAATTATGTCACTAAGTGTTGTAAACTTTGACAACTCATAACACGAGTCACAAATGGTCAGAGTGGAAGACAATGGTTTGTGAATGCTAGTTATTGAGTAGCAAGTACAAATACATTCAATATGTAGTGGCACAGTGTGGCTACCATGCACAGTGACCAACCAAAGTATGCATATGTCACTGACCATGACCAACAAATTTCACTTAATGTGGTCAACGTTGACAACTCACAACACAAGTCACAGATAGTCTGAGGGGGTAACAATGGTTTGGGAACACTGGCTGTCAACGAAAAAGCACAAATACCTTCAATACGTAGTGACACGGTGTGGTAACCATGTACAGTGACAAACCAAAGTAGGCATATGTCAATAACCATGACCAAACGAATCTCACAGTGTGTGATCAACGTTGAAAACTCATAACATGAGTCACAAATGGTCAGAGGGGGAAACAATGGGTTGGGAACACTAGTTATCAACTAGTAAGTACGAAGACCTTCGACAAGTAGTGGCACGGTGTGGCTACCGCACACAGTTTCCAACCAAAGGATGCATACGTCACTGACTATGACCGAAGAAGTCCACTATGTGTGGTCAACATTGACAACTCATAACACGAGTCACAAATGGTCTTAGGGAGAGACAATGGTTTGGGAACCCTATGCATGGACTAGAAAGGACAAATAACTTTGATACGTAGTGGCATGGTGTGGCTACTATGCACACCAAACAACCAAACTAGGCATATGTCACTGACCATGACCAAAGAAAATCAATATGGGTGGTCAACGTTCACCAACCATAACACGAGCCACAAACGGTCAGAGGGGGAAACAATGGTCCGGGAATATCAGTTATCAACTAGCAAGTATGACGACCTTCAATCAGTAGTAGCACGGTGTGGCTACCATGCAAAATGACCGACCAAAGTAGGCATATGTACTGCCTTTGACCAAAGAAATCCGTTGTGTGTGGCCAAAGTTGACAACTCATAACACGAGTCTCAAATGGTCAGAGGGGGAAACAATGGTTTGGGAACACCAGGTATAAACTAGCAAGAACAATCACATTCAATGAGTTGTGGCAAGGTGTGGATACCATGCACGATGACCAGCCAAAGTATGCATATGTCACTGACCATGACCCAAGAATGTCACCATGAGTGGTAAACTTTGACAACTCATAACACGAGTCACAAATGGTCAGAGTGGAAGATAATGGTTTCTGAATACTAGTTATCAACTAGCAAGTACAAATACGTTCAATGTGTAGTTGCACAGTGTGGCTACAATGCACAGTGACCAACCAAAGTATGCAAATGTCACTAACCATGACCAAAGAAGTTCACTTCATGCGGTAAATGTTGACAACTCACAACACGAGTCACAGATAGTGAGAGAGGGTAACAATGGTTTGGGAAGACTAGCTATCAACTAGAGAACACAAAGACCTTCAATACGTAGTGACACGGCGTGGTAACCATGTTCAGTGACAAACCAAAGTATGCATACGTCACTAACCATGACCAAAAGAATTTCACAGTGTGTAGTCAACATTGAAATCTCATAACACGAGTCACAAATGGTGAGAGACGGAAACAATGGGTTGGGAACACTAGTTATCAACTAGCAAGTACAAAGTCCTTCAACAATCAGTGGCACGGTGTGGCTAGCGTGCACAGTGTCCAACCAAAGGATGCATACGTCATTGACTATGACCGAAGAAGTCCACTATGTGTGGTTAACATTGACAACTCACAACACGAGTCACAGATAGTCAGAGGGAGAGACACTGGTTTGGGAACCCTATGTATCAACTAGAAAGGATAAAGAACTTCAATACGTAGTGGCACGGTGTGGCTAATATGCACACCAAACAACCAAAGTAGGCATATATCACTGACCATGACCAACGAATTTCAGTATGGGTGGTCAACGTTCACCAACCATAACACGAGTCACAGACGTTCAGAGAGGGAAACAATGGTCTGGGAATATCAGTTCTCAACTAGCAAGTACAACGACCTTCAATCAGTAGTAGCACGGTGAGGCTACCATGCTCAATGACCGACCAAAGTAGGCATATGTACTGCCTTTGACCAAAGAAATCCGCTGTGTGTGGTCAACATTGACAACTCATAATACGAGTCACAAATGGTCAGAGGGGGAAACTATGATTTGGGAACACCATGGATCAACTAGCAAGCACAAGGACCTTCAATAAGTTGTGGCACTGTGTGGATACCATGCACAATGACCAACCAAAGTAGGCATATGTCACTGACCATGACCAAATAATGTCACTAAGTGTGGTAAACATTGACAACTCATAACACGAGTCACAAATGGTCAGAATGGCAGACAATGGTTTGTGAATACTAGTTATCGAGTAGCAAGTACAAATACATTCAATATGTAGTGGCACAGTGTGGCTACCATGCACAGTGTCCAACCAAAGTATGCATATGTCACTGACCATGACCAACGAATTTCACTTCACGTGGTCAACGTAGACAACTCAAAACATGAGTCACAGATAGTCTGAGGGGGTAACAATCGTTTGGGAACACTGGCTGTCAACTAGAAAGCACAAAGACATTCAATACGTAGTGACACAGCTTGGTAACCATGTATAGTGACAAACCGAAGTAGGCATATGTCACTAACCATGACCAAACGAATTTTAAAGTGTGTGGTCAACGTTGAAAACTCATAACATGAGTCACAAATGGTCAGAGTGGGAAACAATGGGTTGGGAACACTAGTTATCAACTAGCAAGAACGAAGAACTTCAACAAGTAGTGGCACTGTGTGGCTAGCGTGCACACTGACCAACAAAAAGATGCATACGTCACTGACTATGACCGAAGAAGTCCACTATGTGTGGTCAACATTGACAACTCATAACACGAGTCACAAATGGTCAGAGGGAGATACAATGGTTTGGGAACCCTATGCATGGACTAGAAAGGACAAAGAACTTCAATACGTAGTGGCACGGTGTGGCTACTATGCACACCAAACAACCAAACTAGGCATATGTCACTGACCATGACCAAAGAATTTCAATATGGGTGGTCAACGTTCACCAACCATAACACGAGTCACAAATGGTCAGAGGGAGATACAATGGTTTGGGAACCCTATGCATGGACTAGAAAGGACAAAGAACTTCAATACGTAGTGGCACGGTGTGGCTACTATGCACACCAAACAACCAAACTAGGCATATGTCACTGACCATGACCAAAGAATTTCAATATGGGTGGTCAACGTTCACCAACCATAACACGTGTCACAAACGGTCAAAGGGGAAAACAATGGTCCAGGAATATCAGTTCTCAACTAGCAAGTACGACGACCTTCAATCAGTAGTAGCACAGTGTGGCTACCATGCACATTGACCGACCAATGTAGGCATATGTAATACCTTTGACCGAAGAAATCCGCTGTGTGTGGCCAACGTTGACAACTCATAACACGAGTCACAAATGGTCAGAGGGGGAAACAATGGTTTGGGAACACCAGGTATCAACTAGCAAGCACAATGACCTTCAATGAGTTGTGGCACGGTGTGGATACCATGTAGGATGACCAGACAAAGTATGCATATGTCACTGACCATGACCCAAGAATGGAACCATGTGTGGTAAACTTTGACAACTCATTACAGGAGTCACAAATAGTCAGAGTGGAAGATAATGATTTTTGAATACTAGTTATCGACTAGCAAGGACAAATACCTTCAATACATAGTTGCCCAGTGTGGCTACAATACACAGTGACGAACCAAAGTATGCATATGTCACTAACCATGACCAAAGAAGTTCACTTCATGTGGTCTATGTTGACAACTCACAACACGAGTCGCAGATAGTCAGAGAGGGAAACAATGATTTGGGAAGACTAGCTTTCAACTAGAGAGCACAAAGACCTTCAATACGTAGTGAAAAGGCGTGGTAACCATGTACAGTGACAAACCAAAGTATGCATACATCACTCACCATGAGCAAAAGAATTTCACAGTGTGTGGTCAACATTGAAAACTCATAACACGAGTCACAAATGGTCAGAGCAGGAAAAAATGGGATGGGAACATTAGTTATCAACTAGCAAGTACAAAGACCTTCAAAAAGCAGAGGCACGGTGTGGCTAGCGTGCACAGTGACCAACCAAAGGATGCATACGTCACTGACTATTACCGAAGAAGTCCACTATGTGTGGTCAACATTGACAACTCACAACACGAGTCACAGATAGTCAGAGGGAGAGACAATGGTTTGGGAACCCTATGTATTGACTAGAAAGGACAAAGAACTGCAATACGTAGTGGCACGGTGTGGCTAATATGCACACCAAAGAACCAAACTAGACATATGTCACTGACCATGACCAAAGAATTTCAATATGGGTGGTCAACGTTCACCAACCATAACACGAGTCACAAACGGTCAGAGGGGGAAACAATGGTCCGGGAATATCAGTTCTCAACTAGCAAGTACGACGACCTTCAATCAGTAGTAGCACGGTGTGGCCACCATGCGCAATGACCGACCAAAGTAGGCATATGGACTGCCTTTCACCAAAGAAATCCGC
>SZWC01000720.1:146885-160995 GCA_023375785.1 Penium margaritaceum
TCGAGTAGCAAGTACAAATACATTCAATATGTAGTGGCACAGTGTGGCTACCATGCACAGTGACCAACCAAAGTATGCATATGTCACTGACCATGACCAACAAATTTCACTTCATGTGGTCAACGTTGACAACTAACAACACGAGTCACACATAGTCTGAGGGGGTAACAATGGTTTGGGAACACTGGCTGTCAACTAGAAAGCACAAAGACCTTCAATACGTAGTGAAATGGCGTGGTAACCATGTACAGTGACAAACCAAAGTAGGCATATGTCACTAACCATGACCAAACGAATTTCACAGTGTGTGGTCAACGTTGAAAACTCATGACATGAGTCACAACTGGTCATAGGGGGAAACAATGGGTTGGGAACACTAGTTATCAACTAGCAAGTACAAAGATCTTCAACAAGTAGTGGCACGGTCTGGCTAGCGTGCACAGTGACCAAGCAAATGATGCATACGTCACTGACTATGACTGAAAAAGTCCACTATATATGGTCAATATTGACAACTCATAATACGAGTCACAAATTGTCAGAGGGAGAGACAATGGTTTGGGAACCCTATGCATGGACTAGAAAGGACAAAGAACTTCAATACGTAGTGGCACGGTGTGGCTACTATGCACACCAAAAAACCAAACTAGGCATATGTCACTGACCATGACCAAAGAATTTCCGTATGGGTGGTCAACTTTCACCAATCATAACATGAGTCACAAACGGTCAGAGGGGGAAACAATGGTCCAGGAATAAGTGTGTGGTCAACGTTGAAAACTCATAACACGAGTCACAAATGGTCAGAGGGGGAAACAATGGATTGGGAACACTAGTATCGACTAGCAAGCACGAAGACCTTCAACAAGTAGTGGCACGGTGTGGCTAGCGTGCACAGTGACCAACCAAAGAATGCATACGTCACTGACTATGACCGAAGAAGTGCATTATGTGTGGTCAACATTGAAAACTCATAACACGAGTCACAAATGGTCAGAGGGAAAACAATGGTTTGGGAACCCTATGCATGGACTGGAAAGGACAAAGAACTTCAATACGTAGTGGCACGGTGTGACTACTATGCACACCAAACAACCAAACTAGGCTTATGTCACTGACCATGACCAAAGAATTTCAATATGGGTGGTCAACGTTCACCAACCATAACACGAGTCACAAACTGTTGACATGGTGTGCCCCTTGCCATGAGTGTCGTTTAGTGTACTTCCTGGTTCGACCACTGAGAAGTAGTCGAACACCTGATCTGACTTTAGATTTGGATTCCTTGGATTGTTCTATGCAGGATCGAGCTTTGAATCGCTTGATTTGAGTAAGTATTAAGAAAGTTAGCCTAGCCCGAAATTCCGGTGTTGGGGGGGTGGAATCTGGTACCAGCCATGGATGGCGGGATAATCCACCACCAGTGATCCGAGTTCGTCTCCAACGACTTCCAAAAGCACCAGGGCCATAAAGGAAGCAACCGGAAGACTCTCCTTGACCAGGGTAAACTTCTCCTTGACTTCTGGGCAAGGAAAGGCGCTTCGACGGGTCGTCGTCGAAGCGCCTCCCGTTGCCTAGCGTGCAAGGCAAGGTGGACGGCTCCACCAAGGGTTACTTCGACGGCCATAACAGGGGCTTTACTGCTCTGTTTTGGGCGTGCTTGGATGCTTTGGAAAGCTTAGATCACAGACTATAAGGATCTGATGTAATCTAACTATGCTAAGTAACAAAAACGTGTTTCGATTCAGATCTACTGAATGCGACGTGTTCTGCCCACTCACATCCGTGATCCTTGTGCTCCACACCCTTCACCTAAGGTGTCCATTGGCTGCCCCCAACCTTGGTAGCATGAACCAGTGAGAGCTAGGCATACTTGAGGGTGCCTCTATACCCACTAGAGCCAACACAAACAGTCTGAGGGGGAAACAATGGTCCGGGAATATTAGTTCTCAACTAGCAAGTACGACGACCTTCAATTAGTAGTATCACAGTGTGGCTACCATGCACAATGACCAACCAAAGTAGGCATATGTACTGCCTTTGACCAAAGACATCCGCTGTGTATGGCCAGCGTTGACAACTCATAACACGAGTCACAAATGGTCAGAGGGGGAAGCAATGGTTTGGGAACACCAGGTATCAACTAGCAAGCACAAGGACCTCCAATGAGTTGTGGCATGGTGTGGATACCATGCACGATGACCAGCCAAAGCATGCATATGTCACTGACCATGACCCAAGAATGTCACCATGTGTGGTAAACTTTGACAACTCATAACACAAGTCACAAATGGTCAGAGTGGAAGACAATAGTTTCTGAATACTAGTTATCGACTAGCAAGTACAAATAATTCCAATATGTAGTTGCACAGTGTGGCTACAATGCACAGTGACCAACCAAAGTATGCATATGTCACTAACCATGACCAAAGAAGTTCACTTCATGTGGTCAATGTTGGCAACTCACAACACGAGTCACAGATTGTCAGGGGGGGTAACAATGGTTTGGGAAGACTAGCTATGAACTAGAGAGCACAAAGACCTTCAATACGTAGTGACACGGCGTGGTAACCATGTACAGTGACAAATTAAAGTAGGCATATGTCACTAACCATGACCAAAAGAATTTCACAGTGTGTGGTCAACGTTGAAAACTCATAACACGCGTCACAAATCATCAGAGGGGGAAACAATGGGTTGGGAACACTAGTTATCAACTAGCAAGTACAAAGTCCTTCAACGAGCAGTGGCACAGTGTGGCTAGCATACACAGTGACCAACCAAAGGATGCATACGTCACTGACTATGACCGAAGAAGTGTACTATGTGTGGTCAACATTGACAACTCATAACACGAGTCACAAATGGCCAGAGGGACAGACAATGGTTTGGGAGCCCTATGTATCGACTAGAAAGGACAAAGAACTTCAATACGTAGTGGCACGGTGTGGCTAATATGCACACCAAACAACCAAACTAGGTATATGTCACTGAACATGACCAAAGAATTTCAGTATGGGTGGTCAACGTTCACCAACCATAACACGAGTCACAAGCGGTCAGAGAGGGAAACAATGGTTTGGGAATATCAGTTCTCAACTAGCAAGTACAACGACCTTCAATCAGTAGTAGCACGGTGTGGCTATCATGCACAATGACCGACCAAAGTAGGCATATGTACTGCCCTTGACCAAAGAAATCCGCTGTGTGTGGTCAACATTAACAACTCATAATACGAGCCAGAAATGGTTAGAGGGGGAAACAATGGTTTGGGAACACCAGGCATCAACTAGCAAGCACAAGGACCTTCAATAAGTTGTGGCATGGTGTGGATACCATGCACGATGACCATGACCAGATAATGTCACTAAGTGTAGTAAAATTTAACAACTCATAACACGAGTCACAAATGGTCAGAGTGGAAGACAATGGTTTGTGAATACTAGTTATTGAGTAGCAAGTACAAATAAATTTAATATGTAGTAGCACAGTGTGGCTACCATGCACAGTGACCAACCAAAGTATGCATACTTCACTGACCATGACCAACCAATTTCACTTCATGTGGTCAACATTGACAACTCACAACACGAGTCACAGCTAGTCTGNAACTCATAACACGAGTCACAAATGGTCAGAGTGGAAGACAATGGTTTGTGAATACTAGTTATTGAGTAGCAAGTACAAATAAATTTAATATGTAGTAGCACAGTGTGGCTACCATGCACAGTGACCAACCAAAGTATGCATACTTCACTGACCATGACCAACCAATTTCACTTCATGTGGTCAACATTGACAACTCACAACACGAGTCACAGCTAGTCTGAGGGGGTAACAATAGTTTGGGAACACTGGCTGTCAACTAGAAAGCACAAAGACCTTCAATACGTAGTGACATGGCGTGGTAACCATGTACACTGACAAACCAAAGTAGGCATATGTCACTAACCATGACTAAACAAATTTCACAGCGTGTGGTCAACGTTGAAAACTCATAACATGAGTCACAAATGGTCAGAGGGGGAAACAATGGGTTGGGAAGACTAGTTATCAACTAGCAAGTACGAAGACCTTCAACAAGTAGTGGCATAATGTGGTTAGCTTGCACAGTGACCAACCAAAGGATGCATACGTCACTGACTATGACGGAAGAAGTCCACTATGTGTGGTCAACATTGAAAACTCATAGCACGAGTCACAAATTGTCAGAGGGAAAGACAATGGTTTGGGAACCCTATGCATGGACTAGAAAGGACAAAGAACTTCAATACGTAGTGGCACGGTGTGGCTACTTTGCACACCAAACAACCAAACTAGGCATATGTCAATGACCATGACCAAAGAATTTCAATATAGGTGGTCAACGTTCACCAACCATAACACGAGTCACAAACGGTCAGAGGGGGAAACAATGGTCCGGGAATATCAGTTCTCAACTAGCAAGTACGATGACCTTCAATAAGTAGTAGCACGGTGTGGCTACCATACACAATGACCGACCAAAGTAGGCATATATACTGCCTTTGACCAAAGAAATCCGCTGTGTGTGGCCATCGTTGACAACTCATAACACAATTTACAAATGGTCAGATGGGGAAACAATAGTTTGGGAACACCATGTATCAACTAGCAAGCACAATGACCTTCAATGAGTTGTGGCACGGTGTGGATACCATGCACAATGACCAGCCAAAGTCTGCATATGTCACTGACCATTGTTGTTTATGCCCCTTTGGCCACTGCTTTAGCTTAGCGGACAGGTTGGGCATGCACTGCTCCCTTGGAGTAAGTCCTCCATACCTGGTTCTTGGTGCAAGTCCAAACGTGACACCAGCAGTGTAGCGCAATGGATAGCATGTTGGACTTAGGGACAACAGTTCCTGCGTTCGAGCCTTGGTGTGTGCCGGAGGTTTTTTGACCTTCCTGCACAGAGGGAAGTTTCTTAGACATTTCTTCATGCATGAGGAGAGTACGCCACTTGGCGGTCAGTTGATGCGCCAATTGGCGGACTGGTGAGGTGGTGTGGATTGACCACCCCAAAAGTTCCACTACCCACACACATTAGAAACCAGGCCTAGGACTATATGTACCAGGCTCATTCCTCATTCGAATCACACAATCTAGCCTTAGATGCTCCTCACAGAGCCATCCAACCAAGGAACAATATAAAGAGGACACTTGTTGGTCTAAGCCCCAGCAGTTAGTCTCTGACTAGCACCTCGCGCGAAAGTGACCAAGTGTTAAGTGGACACAATTGCTGGAAAGTGATTGCCTATGAACTGCTCAGTGTGGAACCGTGATTCTGAGGGTGATATCATCTCCTAGCTGAAATGCTAGGAGCGGACGACAGGTGCTATTGTGTCGGCCCTATTTTCTAGTCCGTTCGCCTCAGGTCGGTTGACAAAGGGTTATGGGCCCACACTGACCAGTTGTAAGGCACGCTTTGCTCAACTCTGGTACGCTCTCTCCAGGTGCGCACACCGGCTCCATCTGCTCCATCAGCTCCATCAGCCTCATCAGCTCCGACGGCTGGGTCTGCACTCAACACACAGGGACCAAGGACAAGCTCTGCCCTTGGAGGCACGACCCTTGTGTCCCAACCAGGACAAGCTCTGCCCTTGGAGGCAAGTCCCTGGGTGTGTTGGTGTAGATATCTTCTCTGACTGCAGGTGAACATCGGCCGGAGGGGAAAGCAACGGATCTGCATCCTAAAATTGGTAGCAGAAATCAGCTAACATCAGCCTACATCAGCCTCGACGCAGAAGAGAAGCGGGAAGTGGATAAGGGCAACAAAAATGGTTGACCCATCAGGAGGAGTGGAGGCTGCCGCAGGACAGTCCTCAAACTCAACAGTGGCTATCAGAGGACAGACCAGTGGAGAAATTGTGAGTGTTACGTCACTGCCACAAGGTCTTGGACCCTTGGGAGGAATCCCCATTTTCGAGGGGATTGAATTTCCCCTTTGGAGATGGAAGTTCGAGCTGGCAATGAAAGTGTGCGGCTTCATCAAGCTACTGAAAGGAGAGGAGCAGGTTCCCGCGGAGGGCACAGCCGAGCATGTGGCATGGATGGATCCAAATGTATTGTCATGTCATTCCTCAGCAACGCGATAGCCAAAAAGTATGTTCCCATCATTGCGGGGTTCACACTGGCTTTGGATGCTTTCGACAAGCTCAAACGTGTGCACCAATCCACCTGCCTCGCGAACAGATTATTCATCCTACAACAGCTGATCAGCATGCGGGTGAATGAGGAAGAGTCTATCCCTGACTTCTTACAGGAGGTTGAAGGACTCCTTGGCGTGGCTCGCCAAATGGACTGGAACCTTGATGAAAAGATGCAGGCCATGATCCTCCTCATGGCACTACTGGAGAGTTGGAGTCCAATGATCACCGTCATGGGTGGTTGGAAGGAGGACGACCTGACGTACACGGCAGTGTCCGAGTACGTGTGAAACGAGGCCAAACGTTGCAGTGGCAGTGAGGCTAACTTCTCAGCCTATGCCGCACGCTACAATGGCCGTGGGAGAAAATGGTCGGCCTCTGCTCAGAACGGCGGCAGTGGAAGCGGTGGCGGCGGAGGCAACAATGGCGGCAAGGCTCCCAAGCGACAGGGCAACTGCCACAATCGTGGCAAACCTGGGCACTGGGCAAGAGAGTGCAAATCGCCAAAGAAGGAAAATGGCGGGAGCACTGGGAACAAAGGCAGCAAAAAGGGTGGCAAAGAGGCCACCAACATGATGGCTGAGAGTACACCTCCAGCAACGGGAGCGGCTCTGCTCAGGCCAGGAGCCTTCGGGCTGGACTCCGGCACCGACCATCACTCTAGCAATGACCAGGCTGGATTTGTATCCATCGTCCGTACTGAGCGGCGTTTCAGATGCGCAAACGACAGCATTGTGAATGCAAAGGGTGTGGGAGACAAGCTGGTGAGCATCAGCCTCAACAGTGAGGAGAAGGATTTGCGGCTTCGTGACGTGGTCTACATGCCCTCATTTGCGGCAAACCTCCTGTCCATTTCAAGAATCACGGACAACGACATGACGGTGGTGTTCACGTAGAAGAAGGCGGTCATCATCAAGAACGAGGACATCAAGGTCCTCTACGCCAGCAAAGACCTCGTTGCTGAGGTTCCACGAGTCGACGGGCTCTACGTGCTGCAGACAATCACGGCAGAGAGCTCAAAAGACGAGGGTCATGCAGGTGCGGCAGAGGCAATGATCACGGCACCAACGCAGGAAAACACACCAATGGATACTCAAAAGGTACCCCCTGTCGCAAAGGACGAAGACGCTGGGCTGTGGCATAGACGCTTTGGGCACATTGCAAAATAGCACGCTGCAAGTCATGCAGCAAAAGCAGCTGGTTTGTGGCATGGAGGAGTGCAAGAAGGATGCGACTGGGTGTGGCAACCTGTGTGAACCTTGCCTCCAAGGCAAGATCAAGCAAAAGCGCTTTGAGCGCAACGGTCGCCGCGCAGAAGCAGCCCTTGACCTGTTTCACACCGATGTGTGCGGACCCTTTTGCACGGCGTCGAACGGTGGTAGTAAGTACTTCCTGACCTTCATCGACGACCACAGCTGCAAGGTGTGGATCTACTTCCTCAAAACCAAAGGAGAGGTCAGAGAGAAGTTGCTGGAGTTGGTCGCCATGGTGGAGCGGAAGACTGGAAAGAAGGTCAAGGCACTGCGAAGCGATAACGGTGGAGAGTATGAAGCATGCAAGAGCTGGTTGCGGCAACACGGGATCAACCACCAGCCTACAACGCCCTACACACTGCAAAGCAATGGTGTGGCCGAGCGGATGAACCAGACCATCCTCGGCATGGTGCGTAGTATGCTCTTTGATGCAAAACTCCTACCGCGCTTCTCGGCAGAAGCTGTAAGAACGGCATGCTACCTTGTCAACCTGACTCTTGCGGCTGCTCTGGGAAGGCGTGGCAAGAAATAGGGCAAGCAGCAGATGACGCCACAAGAGGTGTGGTCAGGGAAGAAGCCGGACGCCTCACACCTGTGAGTTTTTGGTTGCAACGCATGGGCAAAGGTCCAGGCGGGAGAGGGTGGCGGGAAGCTCAATGCAAGAGCGCAAAAGTGCATGATGGTGAGCTACAAGACGGCCCACAACACCTACCATCTGTGGGATCTGACAGCAAGAAGGCTTATCACCAGCCGGGACGTGACTTTTGATGAGAGGACACTAGGCAAGGGAGAGCCGATTGATGCCACGCAAGCCCCAAAACAGGGAGAGTGGTTGGTGCTGCTGGAGTCAGGGGATCAAGCTCCTGAAAACTGGAAAGTGGTGCCAATACGGCAGGCCACTGAGAAGAGTGGTGTGGCAGGGAGAGCGGCTGCGCAGGCTGATGCAGCGGCGGGCTTCGACACGGAGTCGGAGACGTCTGAGGCCTCTGAGACCAGCTCGGAGGCCAGTGGCTCTTCAAAAGAGGAAGATTTAACTTCAGGGCAGCCTGCACCACAGGAGCAGCAGCAGAGCAGAGATGAAGTACCAGCAATGCCGCGCCGTGGCACACGGAAAAGAAAACAAACTCCACAGTATGACGCTGACACCGGAGGCTGGACCGGACTGAGCTGGTCCTGTTTGGCTCAGGGAGAGCCGCTAACTGTGGCAGAGGCGCTCACAAGGCCCGTTGAGGCCAAATGGAAGGAGGCGGTGGACAGCAAGCTCGCGTCCATCGAAGAGAATGGTACATAGGTGCTGGTGGACAGACCCGCTAACGCTCACGTGGTGGGCTCAAAGTGGGTGCTTAGGCTGAAGTGGAAGCAGGATAACAGCATTGACAAGTACAAGGCAAGGATCGTGGCGAAGGGATTCTCTCAGCATGCAGGATCCCAGTATGATGAGACCTTTGCACCGGTCGTCACGTTCGCCTCCATCAGGTCCCTGCTGGCGGTCGCTGCTGCCAAACACCTGGAGATCCATCAGATGGATGTCAAAACAGCTTTTCTTTACGGGAAGTTAGACAAAGAGGTGCTCATGGAAGTGCCGGAGGGGGTGGATGCACCCGCAGGAAAGGTGTGTTGGCTGGTGAAGGAGTTGTACGGGCTGAAACAGGCCCCTCGGATCTGGTACAAGGAGATGGACAGCTTCATGGCTGAGGTCTCCTTCGCGCACTGCAAGAATGATCCCAGTGTCTATGTGCATGAGGACGGGCGTGGCTTGCTTCTTGTGGCATTGTATGTGGACGATCTGATTATGTGTTCTTCCTCGCATGAGGCCCTTGTGGGCCTGAAGGAGCAGTTGAGCAGCAGGTTCAAGATGAAGGACATGGATCCTCTCGAGTACTACCTCGAGATTGCTGTCCACCGCAACCGCAAAGCAGGCACCATCGAACTCAACTAGACCAAGTACATTATGGACGTCTTGAAGCGCTACAACATGAAGGATTGCAAACCCATCAGCACCCCAATGGCCTCCGAGTGCAAGCTCTCCTCTTCCATGACCCCAAGCAACGAGACGGAGCGGCGGGAAACACTCCTCTTCCATCACTAGCTGTCAACTAGAAAACACAAAGACCTTCAATACGTAGTGAAACGGCGTGGTAACCATGTATAGTGACAAACCAAAGTAAGCATATGTCACTAACCATGACCATACTAATTTCAAAGTGTGTGGTCAACATTGAAAACTCATAACATGAGTCACAACTGGTCAGAAGGGGAAACAATGGGTTGGGAACACTATTTATCAACTAGCAAGTACGAAGACCTTCAACAAGTAGTGGCACGGTGTGGCTAGCGTGCATAGTGACCAACCAAAGGATGCATACGTCACTGACTATGACCGAAGAAGTCCACTATGTGTGGTCAACATTGACAACTCATAACACAAGTCACAAATTGTCAGAGGGAGAGACAATGGTTTGGGAACCCTATGCATGGACTAGAAAGGACAAAGAACTTCAATACGTAGTGGCACGGTGTGGCTACTATGCACAACAAACAACCAAACTAGGCATATTTCACAGACCATGACCAAAGAACTTCAATATGGGTGGTCAACGTTCACCAACCATAACACGAGTCACAAACGGTTTGAGGGGGAAACAATGGTCCGGGAATATCAGTTCTCAACTAGCAAGTACGACCACCTTCAATCAGTAGTAGCACGGTGTGGCTACCATGCACAGTGACCGACCAAACTAGGCATATGTACTGCCTTTGACCAAAGAAATCCACTGTGTGTGGCCAACGTTGAAAATTCATAACACGAGTCATAAATCGTCAGAGGGGGAAACAATGGTTTGGGAATACCAGGTATCAACTAGCAAGCACAATGACCTTCAATGAGTTGTGGCACGGTGTGGATACCATGCACGATGACCAGCCAAAGTATGCATATGGCACTGACCATGACCCAAGAATGTCACCATGTGTGGTAAACTTTGACAACTCATAACACGAGCCACAAATGGTCAGAGTGGAAGATAATGGTTTCTGAATACTAGTTATCGACTAGCAAGAACAAATACCTTCAATATGTAGTTGCACAGTGTGGCTACAATACACAGTGACCAACCAAAGTATGCATATGTCACTAACCATGACCAAAGAAGTTCACTTCATGGGGTCAATGTTGACAAATCACAACACGAGTCACAGATAGTAAGAGAGGGTAACAATGGGTTGGGAAGACTAGCTATCAACTAGAGAGCACAAAGATCTTCAATACATAGTGACACAGAGTGGTAACCAAGTACAGTGACAAACCAAAGTATGCATACGTCACCAACCATGACCAAAAGAATTTCACACTGTGTGGTCAACGTTGAAAACTCATACCACGAGTCACAAATGGTGAGAGGGGGAAACAATGGGTTGGGAACATTAGTTATCAACTAGCAAGTATAAAGACCTTAAACAAGTAGTGGCACGGTGCGGCTAGCGTGCACAGTGACCAACCAAAAGATGCATACGTCACTGACTATGACCGAAGAAGTCCACTATGTGTGGTCAACATTGACAACTCACAACATCAGTCATAGGTAGTCAGAGGGATAACAATGGTTTGGGAACCCTATGTATCGACTAGAAAAGACAAAGAACTTCAATACGTAGTGGCACGGTGTGGCTAATATGCACACCAAACAACCAAACTAGGCATATGTCACTGACCATGACCAAAGAATTTCAGTATGGGTGGTCAACGTTCACCAACCATAACACAATTCACAAACGGTCAGAGAGGGAAACAATGGTCTGTGAATATCAGTTCTCAACTAGCAAGTACAACGACCTTTAATCAGTAGTAGCACGGTGTGGCTATCATGCACAATGATCGACCAAAGTAGGCATATGTACTGCCTTTGACCAAAGAAATCCGCTGTGTGTGGTCAACATTGACAACTCATAATACGACTCACAAATGGGCAGAGGGGGAAACAATGGTTTGGGAACACCAGGCATCAACTAGCAAGCACAAGGACCTTCAATAAGTTGTGGCACGGTGTGGATACCATGCACGATGACCAACCAAAGAAGGCATATGTCACTGACCATGACCAAAGAAGTTCACTTCATGTGGTCAATGTTGGCAACTCACAACACGAATCACAGATTTTCTGAGGGGATAACAATGGTTTGGGAACCCTATGTATCGACTAGAAAAGACAAAGAACTTCAATACGTAGTGGCATGGTGTGGCTAATATGCACACCAAACAACCAAACTAGGCATATGTCACTGACCATGACCAAAGAAGTTCACTTCATGTGGTCAATGTTGGCAACTCACAACACGAATCACAGATTTTCTGAGGGGATAACAATGGTTTGGGAACCCTATGTATCGACTAGAAAAGACAAAGAACTTCAATACGTAGTGGCATGGTGTGGCTAATATGCACACCAAACAACCAAACTAGGCATATGTCACTGACCATGACCAAAGAAGTTCACTTCATGTGGTCAATGTTGGCAACTCACAACACGAATCACAGATTTTCTGAGGGGATAACAATGGTTTGGGAACCCTATGTATCGACTAGAAAAGACAAAGAACTTCAATACGTAGTGGCATGGTGTGGCTAATATGCACACCAAACAACCAAACTAGGCATATGTCACTGACCATGACCAAAGAAGTTCACTTCATGTGGTCAATGTTGGCAACTCACAACACGAATCACAGATTTTCTGAGGGGATAACAATGGTTTGGGAACCCTATGTATCGACTAGAAAAGACAAAGAACTTCAATACGTAGTGGCATGGTGTGGCTAATATGCACACCAAACAACCAAACTAGGCATATGTCACTGACCATGACCAAAGAAGTTCACTTCATGTGGTCAATGTTGGCAACTCACAACACGAATCACAGATTTTCTGAGGGGATAACAATGGTTTGGGAACCCTATGTATCGACTAGAAAAGACAAAGAACTTCAATACGTAGTGGCACGGTGTGGCTAGCGTGCACAGTGACCAACCAAACTATGCATACTTCACTGACCATGACCAACAAATTTCACTTCATGTGGTCAACGTTGGCAACTCACAACACGATTCACAGATTTTCTGAGGGGATAACAATGGTTTGGGAACACTGGCTGTCAACTAGAAAGCACAAAAACCTTCAATACGTATTGACATGGCGTGGTAACCATGTACAGTGACAAACCAAAGTAGGCATATGTCACTAACTATGACCAAACGAATTTCACAGTGTGTGGTCAACGTTGAAAACTCATAACATGAGTCACAAATGGTCAGATGGGGAAATAATGGGTTGGGAACACTAGTTATCAACTACCAAGTACGAAGACCTTCAACAAGTAGTGGCACGGTGTGGCTAGCGTGCACAGTGACCAAACAAAGGATGCATACGTCATTGACTATGACCGAAGAAGTCCACTATGTGTGGTCAACATTGACAACTCATAGCACGAGTCACAAATTGTCAGAGGGGGAAACAATGGGTTGGGAACATTAGTTATCAACTAGCAAGTACAAAGACCTTAAACAAGCAGTGGCACGGTGCGGCTAGCGTGCACAGTGACCAACCAAAAGATGCATACGTCACTGACTATGACCGAAGAAGTCCACTATGTGTGTTCAACATTGACAACTCACAACATCAGTCATAGGTAGTCAGAGGGATAACAATGGTTTGGGAACCCTATGTATCGACTAGAAAAGACAAAGAACTTCAATACGTAGTGGCACGGTGTGGCTAATATGCACACCAAACAACCAAACTAGGAATATGTCACTGACCATGACCAAAGAATTTCAGTATGGGTGGTCAACGTTCACCAACCATAACACAATTCACAAACGGTCAGAGAGGGAAACAATGGTCTGTGAATATCAGTTCTCAACTAGCAAGTACAACGACCTTTAATCAGTAGTAGCACGGTGTGGCTATCATGCACAATGATCGACCAAAGTAGGCATATGTACTACCTTTGACCAAAGAAATCCGCTGTGTGTGGTCAACATTGACAACTCATAATACGACTCACAAATGGGCAGAGGGGGAAACAATGGTTTGGGAACACCAGGCATCAACTAGCAAGCACAAGGACCTTCAATAAGTTGTGGCACGGTGTGGATACCATGCACGATGACCAACCAAAGAAGGCATATGTCACTGACCATGACCAAATAATGTCACTAAGTGTGGTAAAATTTGATAACTCATAACACGAGTCACAAATGGTCAGAGTGGAAGATAATGGATTCCGAATACTAGTTATCGACTATCAAGTACAAATACTTTCAATATGTAGTTGCACAGTGTGGCTACAATGCATAGTGACCAACCAAAGTCTGCATATGTCACTAACCATGACCAAAGAAGTTCACTTCATGTGGTCAATGTTGGCAACTCACAACACGAGTCACAGATAGTCAGGGGGGGAAACAATGGTTTGGGAAGACTAGCTATCAACTAGAAAGCAAAAAGACCTTCAATACGTAGTGACACGGCGTGGTAACCATGTACAGTGACAAACCAAAGTAGGAATATGTCACTAACCATGACCAAACGAATTTAACAGTGTGTGGTCAACGTTGACAACTCATAACACGCGTCACAAATGGTCAGAGCGGGAAACAATGGGTTGGGAACACTAGTTATCAACTAGCAAGTAC
>SZWC01000720.1:161287-171406 GCA_023375785.1 Penium margaritaceum
AGTCACAAATGGTTAGAGGGGGAAACAATGGTTTGGGAACACCAGACATCAACAAGCAAGCACAAGGACCTTCAATAAGTTGTGGTACGGTGTGGATACCATGCACGATGACCAACCAAAGTACGCGTATGTCACTGACCATGACCAAATAATGTCACTAAGTGTGGTAAACTTTGACAAATCATAACACGAGTCACAAATGGTCAGAGCGGAAGACAATGGTTTGTGAATACTAGTTATCGAGAAGCAAGTACAAATACATTCAATATGTAGTGGCACAGTGTGGCTACCATGCACAGTGACCAACCAAACTATGCATACTTCACTGACCATGACCAACAAATTTCACTTCATGTGGTCAACGTTGGCAACTCACAACACGATTCACAGATTTTCTGAGGGGATAACAATGGTTTGGGAACACTGGCTGTCAACTAGAAAGCACAAAGACCTTCAATACGTATTGACATGGCGTGGTAACCATGTACAGTGACAAACCAAAGTAGGCATATGTCACTAACTATGACCAAACGAATTTCACAGTGTGTGGTCAACGTTGAAAACTCATAACATGAGTCACAAATGGTCAGATGGGGAAATAATGGGTTGGGAACACTAGTTATCAACTACCAAGTACGAAGACCTTCAACAAGTAGTGGAACGGTGTGGCTAGCGTGCACAGTGACCAAACAAAGGATGCATACGTCATTGACTATGACCGAAGAAGTCCACTATGTGTGGTCAACATTGACAACTCATAGCACGAGTCACAAATTGTTAGAGGGAGAGACAATGGTTTGGGAATCCTATGCATGGACTAGAAAGGACAAAGAACTTAAATACGTAGTGGCACGGTGTGGCTACTATACACACCAAACAACCAAACTAGGCATATGTCACTGACCATGACCAAAGAATTTCAATATGGGTGGTCAACGTTCACCAACCATAACACGAGTCACAAACGGTCAGAGGGGGAAACAATGTTATGGGAATATCAGTTCTCAGCTAGCAAGTACGATGACCTTCAATGAGTAGTAGCACGGTGTGGCTACCGTGCACAATGACCGACCAAAGTAGGCATATGTAGTGCCTTTGACCAAAGCAATCCGCCGTGTGTGGCCAACGTTGACAACTCATAACACAAGTCACAAATGGTCAGAGGGGGAAACAATGGTTTGGGAACACCAGGTATCAACTAGCAAGCACAATGACCTTCAATGAGTTGTGGCACGGTGTGGATACCATGCAGAATGACCAGCCAAAGTATGCATATGTCACTGACCATTGTTGTCTATGCCCCTTTGGCCACTGCTATAGCTTAGCGGACAGGTTGGGCATGCACTGCTCCCTTGGAGTAAGTCCCCCATACCTGGTCCGTGGTGCAAGTCCAAACGTGACACCAGCAGTGTAGCGCAATGGATAGCACATTGGACTTAGGGACAACAGTTCCTGCGTTCGAGCCTTGGTGTGCGCAGGAAGCTTTTTTACCTTACTGGAAAGGGGGAGGTTTCTTACACATTTCACCATGCATGTGGAGATTGTGCCACTTGGCGGTCAGTGGATGCGCCAATTGGCGGACTGGTGAGGTGGTGTGGAGTGACCAACCCAAAAGTGCCACTACCCACACACCTTACAAGCCAGGCCTAGGACTATATGTACCAGGCTCATTCCTCATTCTTATCACATAATCTGGCCTTAGATGCTCCTCACAGAGCCGTCCAACTAAGGAACAGTATAAAGAGGACACTGGTTGGTCTAAGCCCCAGGAGTTAGTCTCTGACTAGCACCTCGCGCGAAAGTGACCAAGTGTTAAGTTGACACAGTTGCTAGCAAGTGATTGCCTATGAACTGCTCAGTGTGGAACCGTGATCCTGAGCGTGATATCTTCTCCTAGCTGAAATGCTAGGAGCAGACGGCAGGTGCTATTGTGTCGGCCCTGTTTTCTAGTCCGTTCACCTCAGGCCGGTTGACAAAGGATTATGGGCCCACACTGACCAGTTGTAAGGCACACTTTGCTCAACTCTGGTACACTCTCTCCAGGTGCGCACACCGGCTCCATCAGCTCCATCAGCTCCATCAGCCTCATCAGCTCCAACGGCTGGGTCTGCACTCAACACACAGGGATCAAGGTCTGCCCTTGGAGGCACGACCCTTGTATCCCAACCAGGACAAGCTCTGCCCTTGGAGGCAAGGCCCTGGGTGTGTTGGTGTAGATATCTTCTCTGTCTGAAGGTGAACATGGGCCGGAGGGGAAAGCAATGGATCTGCATCCTAAAACCGGTAGCAGACATCAGCTAACATCAGCCTACATCGGCCTCAACGTAGCAGAGAAGCGGGAAGTGGATAAGGGCAACAAAAATGGTTGACCCTTCGAGAGGAGTGGAGGCTGCCGCAGGGCAGTCCTCAAACTCAACAATGGCTACCACAGGGCAGATCAGTGGAGCAACTGTGAGTGCTACGTCATTGCCACAAGGTCTTGGACCCTTGGGAGGAATCCCCATTTTTGAGGGGATTGACTTCCCCCTTTGGAGATGGCAGTTCGAGCTGGCAATGAAAGTGTGCGGCTTCATCAAGCTACTGAAGGGAGAGGAGCAGGTTCCCGCGGAGGGCACATTCGAGCATGAGGCATGGATGGATCGAAATGATGTTGTCATGTCATTTCTCAGCAACGCGATAGCCAAAAAGTATGTTCCCATCATTGCGGGGTTCACACTGGCTTTGGATGCTTTCGACAAGCTCAAACGTGTGCACCAATCCACCTCCCTCGTGAACATATTATTCATCCTACAACGGCTGATCAGCATGCGGGTGAATGAGGGAGAGTCTATCCCTCACTTCTTACAGGAGTTTGAAGGACTCCTTGGCGAGGCTCGCCAAATGGACTGGAACCTTGATGAAAAGGTGCAGGCCATGATCCTCCTCATGCCGCTACCGGAGAGCTGGAGTCCAATGATCACCGTCATGGGTGGTTGGAAGGAGGACGACCTGACGTACACGAAAGTGTCCGAGTACGTGCGAAACAGGGCCACACATTGCAGTGGCATTGAGGCTAACTTCTCAGCCTATGCCGCACTCTACAATGGCCGCGGGAGCAAATGGTCGGCCTCTGGTCAGAACGGCGGCAGCGGAAGTGGTGGCGGCAGAGGCAACAATGGCGGCAAGGCTCCCAAGCGACAGGGCAACTGCCACAATCGTGGCAAACCTTGGCACTGGGCAAGAGAGTGCAGATCACCAAAGAAGGAAAACGGTAGGAGCAGTGAGAACAAAGGCAGCAAAAAGGGTGGCAAAGAGGCCACCAACATGATGGCTCAGAGCACACCTCCAGCAAAGGGAGCGGCTCTGCTCAGGCCAGGAGCCTTCGGGCTGGACTCCGGCACCAACCATCACTCTAGCAATGACCAAGCTGGATTTGTATCCATCAGCCCCACTGAGCGGCGTTTCAGATGTGCAAATGGCAGCATTGTGAATGCAAAGGGTGTGGGAGACAAGCTGGTGAGCATCAGCCTGAACGGTGAGGGGAAGGATTTGTGGCTTCGTGACGTGGTCTACATGCCCTCGTTTGTAGAAAACCTCCTGTACGTTTCAAAAATCACGGATAACGACATGACGGTGGTGTTCACGCAGAAGAAGGCGGTCATCATCAAGAACGAGGACATCAAGGTCCTCTACGCCAGCAAAGACCTCGTTGCTGAGGTTCCACGAGTCGACGGGCTCTACGTGCTGCAGACAATCACGTCAGAGAGCTCAAAAGACGAGGGTCATGCAGGTGCGGCAGAGGCAATGATCTTGGCACCAACGCAGGAGAACACACCAATGGATACTCAAAAGGTACCCCCTGTCGCAAAGGACGAAGACGCTGGGCTGTGGCATAGACGCTTTGGGCACATTGCAAAACAGCACGCTGCAAGTCATGCAGCAAAAGCAGCTTGTTTGTGGCATGGAGGAGTGCAAGAAGGATGCAACTGGGTGTGGCAACCTGTGTGAACCTTGCCTCCAAGGCAAGACCAAGCGAAAGCGCTTTGAGCGCAACGGTCGCCGCGCAGAAGCAGCCCTTGACCTGATTCACACCGATGCGTACGGACCCTTTCGCACGGCATCGAACGGTGGTAGTAAGTACTTCCTGACTTTCATCGACGACCACAGCCACAAGGTGTGGATCTACTTCCTCAAAACCAAAGGAGAGGTCAGAGAGAAGTTGCTGGAGTTTGTCGCCATGGTGGAGCGGTAGACTGGAAAGAAGGTCAAGGCACTGCGAAGCGACAACGGCAGAGAGTATGAAGCATACAAGAGCTGGTTGCGGCAACACGGGATCAACCACCAGCCTACAACATCCTACACACTGCAAAGCAATGGGAAGGGGCCGCCAGTCTCTGCACAAGCATCAGCTGCTGATTACCGAGGTGCATTGGAAAACCACTTATGACCAATCACCCTCAAATTGTACACTCATTTTCCAGTGTACATCGTATACCATACTGAAAGGTAACTTCCAAGAAATACACATACCCCACGTTCACTGGATGGCAACTTCCATGACATACACATACCCCACGTACACAGAAGGGCACCTTCCAAAAAACCACATTACTTGACCAATACCTCCATACACTCACCACATACAACTCCTCCTCCTTCCCCCCTACCCCCCCCCTCACATGCACTTTCATTTCGGAATCATAGCATATTACACTAGTGTACATTTATCACCCATCTCCTCATACATCACCCCTATGCACTCACCACATAGAACCCCCCTCCTTTTCACTTCCCTTCCTCCCCTCCCACAATCACTTGTATATCTGAATCAGGGAATTATACACTAGTGTACTTTTAGCACCCATCTCCACATTTACTTCCCCCATACACTAACCACATACAACCCCCCCCACATACACTTGCACATCTGAATCACAACATTAAACACTAGTGTACATTTAGCACCCATCACCCCATACACTCCCCCTATACACTCACCATATAGACCCCCCTCCCCCTCAGTCCCCCGACATTCACTTGCAAATGTGAATTACAACATTATACACTAGTGTACATTGAGTACCCATTTCCACATACACTCTCCACATATACTCACCACACACAACCTCCCCTCCCCCCACATTCACCTTCACATCTGAATCAAAACATTATACACTAGTGTACATTTAGCACCCATCATCCCATAAACTCCCCTCATACACTCACCATATAGAACCCCCCCTTCCGCTCCCCACATTCACTTGTACATGTGAATCACAACATTATACACTAGTTTACATTTAGCACACATCTCTCCATAAACTTCTGGGGGCCCCCCCTCCACCCTCCTTCCACCCTCCTTCCACTCTCAGCATCGATGTGATCACGAAGGTCACCAGCGGGTGAACACGAAGGGACAGAACTCAGCTCCTGCTGACGAGGTGACTCCATCTGCGTGTAGGGATCTGCTCCACTTTCCTGAACTGCCGTCGTAGTGGACACAGGTGTGTAGGACTCCTACTCGACAACGTCCATCAAGATGACCAACAAGCGTAACTGGCACTCACGCAGTGTCTCGCCGGGAAGGCTGGTCGCTGCCACCTGCTCGATGATAGAGTAAGGTCCATCATCTGACTCCATCATGTATGTCGCTGCTCCGTCGTGGGTACGGGAACCCGGAGACTGTAGGAACATGGACGCCTCCTCACGCTCAAGCTGGTCCTCAGGTAGCGCAGATGACACGGTGAAGCCTGCTGAGCCTGCTGCAGCACGTGTCCAAATGAAACCTCTTAGAACTGCTGCTCTCAAGAATGCCTCAACCTCCAAAAGACCAACCGGCCGACTCTGCTCATGCACTGCGAATGCTGTCGTACTGGTGTGAATCTCGTGCGCCAACGCCCCCGGAGATCCGTATGGGGTATCCCGATCCGCACGATACAAGTGTGCCACCTCCAGGCCACCACCGGTCGGGGTCCCGAGTGGCAGCGCCCAAGCACGCGGCACCTGCACTCCTCCTGATGCAACCTGCTGCTGCAGAATGTCCGGCTCCTGCCCCAGCGTAGATGTCAAACTCGATGACATACATGTCTCAAGCCTTGCAACCTCCGCCAGACTGGTGTGAGCCTGCTGCACACACTCTCCCAAAAGTCTGGTAGACGCATCGCGATCCATACGGGACTCCTGTGCCGCCGCTGGGCCTCCACCGGTCGGAGCCGCGAGTGGCACCGCCCAAGGACGCCATGTCTGCGCTCCTCCTGATATAACCTGCTGCTACGGAAGATCTGGATCCAGCCCGGACGTGGAAGTCGAGCTCGATGACACGGAAGTCTCCACCATGAACGCCATGTCAGGATCGGACTCCACGCCATGTGCTGTCACCGTATCATCTGAGTCTGCATGAGCTGACTCTCGGGCACGACGACCCGGTGCGAGTGCGGATCCTGTCGCTACGATCACATCAGGCAATGCGCGGTGACCACACTCCCCCTCAACAGGTACAACAACGGAGGCCGAGGAGGTAGAGGATGTATCAAAACCGGCGCGAGCATGGCGTGCGCAGCGCTGACGCTGACATCGCGGGGTCATTCGACTAGAACGACTACATGAAGACATGTCATCGCAAGGTGGCGTCGTGGTCGCAGCGGAGTGGAGGATCGAAAGGATGGTGGCAGCCTGGGACTCGCTGGTAGGTGGAGCTAAAGGTACACCATCGGATGAGGAAGGAGGAGAGGATGGAGGAGATGTGATCAAAGAGGCCATCGACAAACGAGTAGCAGAAGCACGCTCAGTGATGACGAGATCACAAAGTCGCTACACCGTCTGTCGCAGGCCGTGGATCTCGGCGAATATGCTCGCCAGAGGTCCAGCTAGGGGATCTACCAATGCTGGAAGATCCGTATGTTGTGGAGGACGTAGGCTCGGATGAGGCTGTAGCCAAGGTGGATGCCAGTCGGGAGGGCGCGTCCAACAGCGACGCCAACCATGACGTCCATCACCACAGTAGTAACAGGCAAATGCGCAGGGCGCCTGCTCAGATGTTCGCGCACTCATCTCGTGCGCTAGATGATGGATAGGTACCGAGGGTACCTACTCCCGGTGGTCAACACCAAGCCACGGGAGAGAATGAGGCTAGCGGGTACTCTCACTCCTGGAGGTCACGGCGTCCGGGTTAGTAAACGTGACCAGACGGGACGAGCTGTACTACCACAGCACGTCTGGAGACTAGAGTCTAACTAACTGCGGCCACTAATGTTGCTGCCACTAATAGAGCGAAGACTGCTCCAAGACGAGAAGGGGTGGCGGCTGCAGGTGTGGCTGCTACTCTAAGCGGTAGACGACCCAGCCCTCGGAGATGGAAAGACTCGAATCTGCCGTCGATCCGACGGAGTGAAGTGCACGCACCAATCCACGAGCCCCAGGAAGACGCCGGTCTAGGATGCGTCTCGAAGCGGAGATCGACGTCGATGCCCAGTCTGCTGTCGCCCGAGAAGGTGAAATTGCAAGCGCTGATGCAACCGCCGTACGATGTAGTCGTTGCAACTCCGCCCGATACGGCTATTGCTGCTATGAAAGCTGCTATTACTACGGCGGTAGAAATTGGACGATTCTCCCTTTTTGTCGTTATTCTCTAGCCCTCAGGCCTCCTTTTGTGTTTTTTTTTCTTTTGCCCTCACCGTACACCCCTTTTTTTCTAGTTCTCCCCTCTGCTTGCCTTAAGCCCTCTTTTTTTTCTTTCTCCTTTTCCACTCGCTTTCAGGTGTACCCTTTTTCGTATTTTTTGGTACTTGCTCCCCCCCTTTTCTCGATTGCCCCTAAGGTGGGCGAATGGAGAACATAAGAAGGGGGGGGTGTCCGGCTTGTCCAGCCCTCCCTCCAGTGCAGGCTCGCTCGCTCACTCGCCGAGCGAGTGAGCGAGCGAATGAGCAAGTGTGGGGGGGAGGAGGGGAGGGGGGGGTCCTGTCCGCCCCTCTGTTTGGCCCCTCCGTCGGTCGGCCGACGGGGCCGAGGGGGGCCCTCCAAAGGGCCCCTCGGAGGGGCACGGCGGGGCCCTGAGAGGGCCCCCTTGAGAAGGGGAGGAAGGGAGGGAGGGGGGTACGAACGGGGCCGATAGGCCCCCTCAGAGGGCCCCCCCCTTCTGTGGCCGAGCGGATGAACCAGACCATCCTCGGCATGGTGCGTAGCATGCTCTTTGATGCAAAACTCCCACCGCACATCTGGGCAGAAGCTGCAAGAATGGCATGCTACCTTGTCAACCTGACTCCTGCGGATGCTCTGGGAAGGCGTGGCAAGAAAAAGGGCAAGCAGCAGATGACGCCACAAGAGGTGTGGTCAGGGAAGAAGCCGGACACCTCACACCTGCAAGTTTTTGGCTGTAACGCATGGGCAAACATCCAGGCGGGAGAGGGTGGCGGGAAGCTCGATGCAAGAGCGCAGAAGTGCGTGATGGTGGGCTACGAGACGGCCCACAAGACCTACCATCTGTGGGATCTGACAGCAAGAAGGCTTATCACCAGCCGGGACGTGACTTTTGATGAGAGGACACTAGGCAACGGAGAGCCGATTGATGCCACGCAAGCTCCAAAACAGGGAGAGTGGTTGGTGCTGCTGGAGTCAGGGGATCAAGCTCCTGAAAACTGGCAAGTGGTGCCAGTACGGCAGGCCACTAAGAAGAGTGGTGTGGCAGGGAGAGCGGCTGCGCAGGCTGACGCTGTGGTGGGCTTCGACACGGAGTCGGAGACGCCCGAGGCCTCTGAGACCAGCTCGGAGGCCAGTGGCTCTTCAAAAGAGGAAGATTTAACTTCAGGGCAGCCTGCACCACAGGAGCAGTAGTAGAGCAGAGATGAAGCACCAGCAATGCCGCGCCGTGGCACGCGGCAAAGAAAAAAACCTCCACAGTATGACGCAGACACCGGAGGCTGGACTGGACTGAGCTGGTCCTGTTTGGCTCAGGGAGAGCCGCTAACTGTGGCAGAGGCGCTCACAAGGCCCGTTGAGGCCAAATGGAAGGAGGCGGTGGACAGCAAGCTCGCGTCCATCGAAGAGAATGGTACATAGGTGCTGGTGGACACACCCGCTAACGCTCACGTGTAGGGCTCAAAGTGGGTGCTTAGGCTGAAGCGGAAGCAGGACAACAGCATTGACAAGTACAAGGCAAGGGTCATGGAGAAGGGATTCTCTTAGCGCGCAGGGTCCGAGTATGATGAGACCTTTGCACCGGTTGTCACGTTCGCCTCCATCAGGTCCCTGCTGGCGGTCGCTGCTGCCAAAGACCTGGAGTTCCATCAGATGGATGTCAAAACAGCTTTCCTTTACGGGAAGTTAGACAAAGAGGTGCTCATGGAAGTGCCGGAGGGGGTGGATGCACCCATAGGAAAGGTGTGTCGGCTGGTGAAGGCGTTGTACGGGCTAAAACAGGCCCCTCGGATCTGGTTCAAGGAGATGGACAGCTTCATGGATGAGGTCTCCTTCGTGTACTGCAAGAATGATCCCAGTGTCTATGTGCAGGACGACGGGCATGGCTTGCTTCTTGTGGCGTTGTATGTGGACGATCTGATCATGTGTTCTTCCTCGCATGAGGCCCTTGTGGTCCTGAAGGAGCAGTTGAGCAGCAGGTTCAAGATGAAGGACATGGGTCCTCTCGAGTACAACCTCGGGATCGCTGTCCACCGCAACCGCAAAGCAGGCACCATCAAACTCAACCAGACCAAGTACATCATGGATGTCTTGAAGCGCTACAACATGGAGGATTGCAAACCCATCAGCACCCCAATGGCCTCCGAGTGCAAGCTCTCCTCTTCCATGACCCCAAGCAATGAGGCGGAGCGGCGCGAAACACTCCTCTGTACAGTGACAAACCAGAGTAGGCATATGTCACTAACCATGACCAAACGAATTTCATAGTGTGTGGTCAACGTTGAAAACTCATAACATGAGTCACAAATGGTCAAAGGGGGAAACAACGGGTTGAGAACACTAGTCATCAACTAGCAAGTACAAAGACCTTCAACAAGTAGTGGTACGGTGTGGCTAGCGTGCACAGTGACCAACCAAAGGATGCATACGTCACTGACTATGACCAAAGAAGTCCACTATGTGTGGTCAACATTGACAACTCATAACACGAGTCACAAATGGTCAGAG